>CM031243.1:841836391-842436391 GCA_018340775.1 Taxus wallichiana var. yunnanensis | reverse complement strand
ATCGATTCATTCCTCCACGCATGGTTCATCTCTCCTCATCTCTCATAATTTATGTTCTTTAGTTTTTCTTTTACAACGGAATGAAATTTAAAAATTGAAGGATTTTTCGTATATTATATTGTATTAAATAAACTTATTTTAAAAATAGTAAAACATTATATCGTAACTTACAAGATCCAATATTCCTTGGTAAATAATGAACTTAAACCCTCACTTCATGATGATCTAACAAACGTCCCAACCAAACTAGATTGCTACAGTACCCTTTTTATTGACAGGTTGAAGTTGAGTTCCCTGTAAATGATTTGACCACTCCCTTGTTTAAATAGATAAATTGTGATTTTCGAGAGACTCGCAAAGAAACCTTCATAACTCCGGAAAGGGGATGTTAAGATTCCTATGTGTACCTTATTATGTGAGGAGTCACTTCAATCCTTGAATCTACCTCGAATGATCATTTGTGATATTTTTCGATGCCCTTATAGGAGCCCTATTACACCATTTTGCAGTTGTAGGAAGTTGCTTAAATTAAAAAATTGGGTTTCGTATTTGCTCACTGTTTTGATCGTAGAAAATGAAATGCTTATCTGCCTTCACAAACCTCTAGTATTTTTACTAGACAATTTCCTTGATCCTTAATTTTCGTGAAAAACAATCTTCTTGATAGTTTGGAAAAGGTGTTTTACAGCCTTCAATCATTGTTTGACTAGGTCAAAATTGGACCAATTACAACCGGTCGCTCCACTAAAGCTATCGCTGATTAAAAGATGTTTGCTAGTTCTCAACCCCGTTGAATCTGGTGAATTATCAAGATAGAGGGAAAATTGTAGGAAGTTTCCGATTGACGCTTCATTCATCGAACGTCAATTTTGGATGTGGTTTTTTTAGCCCTCGAGCTAACTTTTATTCATCTATAACTAGGACAATTACGACCTATGACCTCGAAAAACTAACTACCAATCATAAACCGTTCACCGCTCTCAATTTCGTCGAGTTCCTATGAACTCTTGGTATATAGGTGGACATGTATAAATTTAAGCTGTCATATGTTTGCTCATCGAAGACAACGTTTAAAAGTGGTTTCTTAGCCTCTCGATCCTATTTTGAACATTTTGTAGCTAGCAGAAAATGTAAAAAAGGAAAGTTGCGTGACCCTTGTCGGGTTACCAAACCACTGTGGAAACTTGTTGAAATTTGTAAATAATTTTTGGAACTCTATCTTGTGGCTTGTTGTGTGAAATTTGACTTTTGGGAAAATAGTGTATCTCTCTCTTTCCTATCTCTTCCTCTCTCCTTGGTTACGAAATGAAGTGAAATGAAATGAAATGAATACATATATTTAACCCATTTCCTTTCTAATGAAAATAATTCATGTTATTATGTAAATGGGAAACTAAAGACTTTAATTATGTTAGATAAGGATGGATGCCATGCCTGCGATTTTTCACCAATTTCATGCTCACATGGTTTTGCAGGATGTAAGAAAGATGGTGAAAAGGCATTCTACAATTCATGTTTATTATTGTAATTTATATAGGTCATTGTAAAATAAATATATGTATAATGCATTGTCATGTTACAATAAAGTTATATTCGAAATTTTCTAATATTTATAAGATGCTAGTTTTAGGGATATCTTAGGAAATGTGCATTTAATCATAAGTTCAATTTGATTCATAGTTACATATGGTAAAAGGATTTTTAGACACACACACACACACACACACACACACACACACACACACACACACACACACACACACACACACACACACACACACACACATATATGTTAAATGAATTTGAATTTAATATCTTCGAGTGCATTTTTATTGTTTAGTAAATGATTAATTAATTAGTGTATTGTATTCTTACATTGTAAATGTAATAAAGAGATTAAAACAAAACACTCAACCCTAGTATAAGATTCATCCATAATGTGTCTTCATGTGTGATCCTTCTTACCATAGAAAAAATTGAAATCGTAGAATGAACTTAAAATTTGAACTCAATGGAACCTCCTAACTTAGGTAGATAAAACACCTAGTTTGAGTTTACTAGCATAGTCGTATCTTTAGTGACTTTGTCCTAAACCCATCATTTAGGAACGATGTTGTCAAACTTTATCCAGAGTATTTGGTTTCTTTTTATATTTGGTTACCATGTGTGGGGTAGGGAGAATGTCTTCTCTTCAGGTCCAACACCATGTTGAGTAGTGAAGAACGCCATGGAAGTCACCTTAAGAATCCTTGTTCAAAGCAACGACTATGTGGTGTAACCTTACCATTTATGGAGTAAGTAGAGCTATTACTCAATTAATATCCTAGTGGACTAGCAAGTTTTAAAAAATTAGATCTAGAATTTTTTCTTGTCATCGAATGAATTCATTGTGGGATCCCCAGATGACATAAATGGAGAGAGTGAAATGGTTTTTCTATGACTTAAACTCTTGTTAATAAACTCTATAGTTCCTCTTAGCTATTTCTATTAACTTTGTTACTAACAACATGACACCTTGGTCTTTCATGAAGGTTGTTCAACATAAATATGTCCTCTCACCTTAAACTCATATATAGTTGATCCATAGATCTTTAGGTGCAATTGGAATAAAAATAAACCTCAGTTGATTAGGAGGTTAACTTGGGGTTCATCTATTATTTATAATTCTTCCAATTGTGTACTTCTTCAATATGTTACATAAGTACTTTCGTAACTCAATTGTTATAAAACAATGCTAATAATGAGACCTTAGTACGATGTAAGACTATATAATATTAGAGTAAAATAATGTTTGAGGTTAGGAATAATGTCACTCTTGGAATCCTTATAACTCAATTAAACATTTTCATGTGTTACAAAGAATATGAATTGTCTTGGTGAGATCAAACTTCGAGAATATATAGAAATTTCTTGATGTGGAAATGATGAATGGTTTTGAATAGTTATTGAACTACATAAACTATGGTAGCGAAATAATTATACCATGAACAAATAATGTTTATTGGAAAAATCTATCTTGAATCTAAATCTCCCTTAATCATAAGATTTCTTCTGGACATCATATTAGTTTCACTTGTGCGATGGGTAAAAAAATTTAAACATTGAATAAGTATTTGGGAAGCATAATATTAACATAAGAATGAGTGAATTAGGAACTTTGTATGCAATTTGAAATATGGAAAATACTTATGTAAATTATGGAGATTTTCGTAAGGGATAAAGAGCCAACTTAAATGGTCGAACTATAAGTTGAATGTGAAATGAATTTAAGAATTTGTAGGTGGAAAATGAATAAAATTATCCTTGTATAAAAATGTTCTTGGAATATTAATCGTAACTAAGATGTAATCATTGTAATGATGTGTTGTGGGTTTATCAATCCTTGAGTTCCTATTTATGGTTAGGTCATTCATAGCATTCGTTCATTGGGGAAAGTGTGGCATCGACATGTGCATGGTGTTGTCATGTGTTTATGTGAGTCAATGACTTATGTAAGTGTCTTATACATTGTTGAGTTTCTATACTTGGAGCCCTTGTGGTGTTTTTTTAGTGAGAAATGGAAGTCAAAAAAACATTATCCCGAGATTTATTAGTGTTTTATTTGTGTGGGTTAAATGCAAGAAATACATTTGTTATCAAAGTGAAGGTTCATACTCTCAAACCTATGGGAAAACTAGTAGTGATAATTTTTCATTGTGGTGGTGGATATTGGAAGAGTAATGTATATGGTGTAATGTGAACAATTATCATATATCTTATATTGGATGTATATTGCTGAATTGTGGCTATCATAACTTCTTATCATTATGTATCTCTTTCATATATGTTATATTTTCATTAGTGGTTCAGCCTTGGTGTTGGCCATAACATAGGAATAGTATATTGTATTATTGGATATGGTTTGGAGGTTGCCCCCTCGAATAGTGGGTTAGTAGGTAGTAGTTTATCATCATTGAATTTGAGTATTATTGGATTCTAATTGGAGAAGCTATATTTTATGTTGAGATCATTATTCTGGAATATTTTGTTATTTGGTGTTATATTTCTACTCATGATTTTAATTATACAAGTAATTTCATTACAAGTGGTATCAGAGCTTGAACTCGGCCAACACTGCGTCAAACCCTAATTTTTAAGGTTCGTCCATATCTCAACATCGGTAGCAAATTTTTCTACAAATGTTTTTGTGGTGTGGAGAAATCAGTCAAGTAAGATTCCCTCAAAATTTTAATAATTTTTTACTTGTTTTTGCAAAAGTTATAGCGGTTTTATGTTTTTTCATAATTTGGCTACATAGGGTGCAATTTGTGGAATTTTTCAAAGTTATTTACATTTCCAGAAATAAGATAAAAATTAGTTTGAGTTTGTGCTTTTATTTTTATAAAATTTGGCTGAATTCCTATTGAAATCTAAAACCCTAAATTTCAACCTTGATCCTTAAATCTTACCATTTTGGGGCATCATGGCTGGGCCTTTGGCAAGAGGAAAAAGAATCCCATCACTCCGGGTAAAACCCCTGATAAGGATGAGATAATAGTTGAGGAGTTAGAGTCAGAAGGGGTATCTACAAAGTCCTCGGGGTTAGGGTTTACTTCAACTGACCATAAGGTCAGCAATCTCAAGTTAGAGTTGCGAAACCTTAAGGTAGAGTGACCAACAAAGAATATGTAGAAAATATTGGACAACAATTGAAGGATTTCATTCAAAAATTTAGCTAAAATATCATGTGTCATCATATCATTCCTAATGAGCCACAACTTGATCATACTCATATTAACCATGGTGGATCTTTAGGTCAAAGTAATAAACAAACTAGCTAGGGTGGATCTGCAAACATGACCAATCCAAATACAAACACTCTATAAGCCCGTAACATGCTTCCAAAATTGGAAATGCGTAAGTTTGATGGAAAGGATCCACTCAATTGGATTAACTAGATGGATAATTTCTTTGATCTTCATCAGATTCCATTGGGACAAAAGGTTACCATGGCATCGTTGTATCTTGAACCTGACCAATTCATTTGGTATCGATGGTTATGTGCTCAAAGGAAAAAGAGTGGCCTCAATGTTACATGAAAATATTCACCAAAGAGTTGCAATTGCACTATAGTTCTAGTGTGTCAAAGAATTATTTTAGCCAATTAGCAAAGCTCAGACAAATAGGAACAGTCAAAGATTACATCCATCAATTCCAAAACCTTTCCTTACGGGTGGAAAATATTCCTGAAGATAATTTGAATGACTTATTTCTTGGGGTCTTAAATAACAAATTAAGACTAAGGTGCGTATGTTTAATCCTCATAAGGTTTCAGACTCTATGATCATGGCACGTAGGGCAGAGGAAAATTTTCTTTCAAGTCGGAAATAAACTATCAGTACTATCATAGATCGTAGCACCCTTCCACCATCATTCCCTCGGCCATTGAGACTGAAACCTCAACAAATTGAAGAAAAGAGAGCCAAAGGGTTATGTTTTAATTATGAAAACAAATTTGGACAAGGACATAAGTGCGGAAAAGAAGTTGTTCTACGTTGAGGGACCTCTTGAAGAAGAAGAAAATGAAGAAGACGAAGAGGTAGAGCCGAGGAGGAGGATTAGGAGATCCCCACCAAAATATCATTCCATGCAATTTCTGGTATTAGAACTCCCCAAAATCTCAAATTAGTTGGATTCTTAAAAAATAGAGGGTAACAGTGTTGATTGATTTGGGAAGTACTCACAATTTCATCAATCATAAGTTAGTGGTACGCTTGGCCTTGCTTTGTTTATCTAGCTCTAGAATGTCAAGTCATGATCGCTGATGGGAAAACTATTAGTTGTTCAGGAAAATGCCATAACATTAATCTCATGGGAGATTACTTGCTAACTAGCAATATGTATGTCATTGCCATGGGAGGAGTAGACATTGTGTTAGGAGTTTAGTGGCTTACCACCTTGGGAACCATTGAAATTAATTTCCAAGAGTTGTTCATGTAATTTCAATCAAAAGGGAGGAATTTTAAACTAAAAGGACTAAGAGAAAAGTCCCCATATATGGTAAGTTCTCATCAAATGCAAAAATTTCTTAAAAAGGGTGCAAGAAGGGTTTGTAGCAAAAATATTTTCATTGGAAGTACATCATTCCAATACATTTATACCCGCAGATATGCAAGTAGTTATAGATGAGCACTTAGGGGTTTGGAGAAATGCCCAAGGGTTTGCCTCCAAAAAGAGACCATGACCATGCCATCCAAATTAGTACTAGGATTCAACTACCCAACATCAGACCTTATAGGTACCCCTATATGCAAAAGAGTGAGATTGAGAAGATAGTTTAAGAGATGTTAGAAGCAAGAATTATTCGTCATAGTCAAAGTGATTACTCTTCTCTTATAGTAATGGTATGGAAAAAATATGACAATTGGTGCATGTATCTAGATTACAGGGAACTCAATAAGTACATAGTTAAATATAAGTTTCATATTCCTGTAATTGATGATTTGATAGATGATTTACATGGTGTTGTTTACTTTACAAAACTTGATCTTCATTCTGGATATCATCAGATTAGAATCAGGATGAAGATATTCATAAAATAGCCTTCAAGACACATGAAGGACACTATGAGTTCTTGGTAATGCCTTTTGGACTAACAAATGCACCCTCTACATTTCAAAGCTTGATGAATTCCATCTTTAAGCCATTTCTTGAAAGTTTGTTTTAGTGTTCTTTGATGATATATAATCTATAGTAAAACATGGGAGGAAGACCTGTATCATGTAAATAAGGTGTTGGAAACTCTTGAACAACATCAACTTTATACAAAACCTTCTAAGTGTTATTTTGGTGTCAAGGAGGTTGAATATCTGGGTCATATTGTCTCTTATGAAGGTGTTAAATTGGATCCTAACAAGATAAAAGCCATGCTTGAATGGAAGGTTCCCAAAACCCTAAAAAATCTCCAAGGATTTTTGGGGCTTACAGGTTATTATCGTAGATTTGTAAGGAATTATGGCAGCATCACAACACCACTCACAACTTTATTGAAGGACTCTTTCCATTGGAATGAGCAAGCTACTATGGCATTTGAGAAGTTGAAGGAGGCCATGTGCACCACTCCAGTTCTAGCCACCCCATATTTTCCAAAAAATTCATTGTTGAATGTGATGCTTCAAGGTATGGTATGGGGCAATACTCATGCAAGAAGGCCAAACCATTTCCTTTGAGAGCCGCCAATTCAAAGGTAAGAATATATCTAAACTATTTTATGAGAAAGAAATGTTAGCAATACTTCATGTAGTGAAACAATGGAGACCATATCTAATGGGAGAACATTTCAAAGTAAATACAAATCATGATAGTTTGAAATACTTCTCAGAGCAACATTTATCATCTGAAGAACAACAAAAATGGGTCTCAAAAATGTTGGGGTATGATTTTGAGATAATATACAAGACAAGAAAGTGAAAGAGAATGGAGTTGTTGATGCTTTATCTCGGAAGGATGAATCTACCCAGGCATTGTTGTGTGCCATATCTCTATTACATGGAGGATTGGATAGAGGATGCAAGGTCTGAATGGAAAAATGGCCTAGGTACACAAAATCTTGTTCATAATCTCTAACAAGATCCAAACATGTTAGAAAAAAATTTATGGAAAGGAGATGTTTTATGGTATAAAGATAGATTATATCTATGTAAGAATTCAATCCTTAAAAATAGGGTTCTATCTGAGCTCCATGCTTCTCTAGTAGGGGACATTCTGCTTCTTAAAGACTTATCATCGAATCAAGCATGATTTTTCGGGAAGGGATAAATGGAGAAGTCCAAAATTTTGTGGCGAGAATGCATGGTTTGTTAACAAAATAAGGGCGAAACAATTAAGTCCCCGGGTCTTTTACAACCTCTATCTATTCCTAGCCAGAGGTGGGAAGAGGTGTCTATGGACTTCATCATAGGATTTCCTAAATCAGAAGGTAAAAATGTAATCATGGTGGTGGTGGATAGACTCAAAAAATATGCCCTTTTTTTTCTTTATCACATCCATTTTTGCAAGTACAAAGATAGCAACACCTTCAGGATACAATTCAAAAGCTACATGGGACACCAAAGATTATAGTAAGTGATCAAGACCCTATTTTTAGTAGTAATTTTTAGACTGACTTGTTCTCATGCTTGGGCACACAATTAGCTCATAGTTCCTCTTATCATCCCTAGTCTGATGGGAAAACAGAGGTGGTAAACAAGTGCTTGGAGGGATATCTTTGTTGTTTTACATCAGATAAGAAAGCGATATGGGTTCAATGGTTACCGCTAGCAGAATGGTGGTATAACACCTCCTTTCATACTTCATATAAAATGTCTCCTTTCTTGGCATTATATGGGTACCATCCACCATCTATCACTTCATCTTTGAGAGTCCAGCCAAAGGTTCGAGCAGTTGAAGAACATATTCAACACCAACAAGAGGTGCTTTCTAGTCTCAGGGAGAATTTGGCCATGTCACAAAACCACATGAAGCAGCAGGCAGACTAACATCGTAGTAAAATACATATTGAAGTCGGTGATTAGGTTTTTGTGTGTTTATAACCATCTAATAAAATGTCCTTAAAACAACACAAAAAGGATAACAAGATTTCACCTAAGTATTATGGTCCTTATCAAGTGTTACAGAAGATTGGCAATGTAGCATACAAACTAGAACTTCCTCCGGCTACTCGAATTCATCCAGTCTTCCATGTATCTTTCCTAAAGAAGGTAATTGGACAGAAAATATCAACCCAAGCTTGATGAAGAGGGTAGAATCATCCTGGAACCAGAATGCATCCTTTAAACATGCACTAAGCGGTTGAGGACAAGGGTCATCATTGAGTATTTGATCAAGTGGAAAAATCTAGACAATGAAGATGCAACTTGGGAGGATGCAAATTTCTGTAGCAACATCTAGATCTTCTCAACATTGGGGACAATGTTGCTTCGAAGGGGAGGGGCATGTTATGCCCTTAATCATATATCTTATATTAGATGTATATAGCCAACTTGTGGCTATCATAACTTCTTATCATTATGTATCTCTTTCATATATGTTATATTTTCATTAGTGGGTTGGCCTTGGTGTTGGCCATAGCATAGGAATAGTATATATAGAGGTTAGTAGGTAGTAGTTTATCATCATTGGAGAAATTGAGCATTATTCTATGGTTTGGAGGTTGCCCCCTCGAAGTGGTGAAGCTATTCTAATTGCATATTGAGATCATTATTCTAGAATATTGTGTTATTTGGTGTTATATTTCTACTCATGATCTGAATTATACAAGTAATTTCATTACAACAACATTGTAATTGTGATATTATGAATCTACATGTTGTACATGTAACTTACTATGTAATTTTTATCATGTTGATGTTATTATGATGATTTTATTAACTCTCCTTTCTATGAAATCAATGAAGAGTTCACTTGTGATGTGTTTCCTTGGTGTGTGTGAAAATAATGTTGTTGTGGATTGCGAGTATTGGAGTTTATTGTTATTCTGTGGTATGTAGGTGTGTTGATGTGTTGTATGACATAATTGTTGTATAGTGAATTGGATTGTATCGTGATGTTTCCACCATGTTGTGATGAATTGTGTATGTCACCATGTTATATAGAATTAATTTTATGTTGTAATGTTACTTGTTGTGTTCATCATACGTATTATTTGTGTAATATGTGATGGTTCATGTCGTGATTTAGGGACATATGGTGAACGTATGATCCCTATTGTATAGTTCTTGCACTTTGGGTGCATTATGTGGTAATGTGATGTATTGAAACCCGTGAAAGTGATGATTTTGTTATACCCTGTATATATACCATGTTGAAGACCCTAAGGTTAATTTGTGTGAATCACCTTTTTGTTAGTGATTTAGTTGTGTTATGTTGTGGACCCTACACTAACTCCGACCCTAAGGAAATCAGAAAATGGTGTTATATGTTTGGAGTGAGGAAATCGGTACCCTTGACCAAGAACTCGAAACCGAGTGAGTACGAGATAGGAAGTGGAGTCTTACATAGGCTGAAAACCCACTTTTGTTCATTTAGTATGTATGACACTTTCTCAATGAGTGTCATACATATTGTGTTTCATAGATACCTTAGGCTCAGTAGATGGAAACTTGTACTCCTTTCTCTCTCCCTATATGGTTATCATATGGATTCAACCTAAGTGTATTTATGACTATGTTGAGCCTTGTGGAAGTGGTGGAGGGTTGATTCAGATAGAGATGATGACAGTTGTATTATTTGATATGTTATTTTATGAGCTGAGGCTCGATGTCCGAGTGCTAGGAACTCGTTGAGTACCCCTTTGGTGGCCGTATAAGGCCACATAGTTATTGTGATGTGTTATTTTGCTACACGTATTTTATTCATAAATTGAACACTTTCCCTTTTCTTGCTAGAACTAATAGTTTTCTTGATTGACATGTTCTTATATTTTGCGCAATTAGTTGGTTGTTATATTAACATGCAAATTTTTGCACTAACCATGACTAATTAGCCATTTTGTTTTCTTAATTTTAGATTTGCGTATCAATTTAAAAAAAAAATTAGGCTATCCAATGGCTTTGGATTTTGTCCACTTGGCATTTGAAATGGATTGTTATGTTGGTTCTAATGTTGTAATGTGTTGGAATAGGGTCATGGCATTCACCATGGAGTGGTGGAACCTATGGGCCCACTTTGATGTTTGGGGGTACACCCCAAGGAGTTATAGATAACTAGTGGGTTGTTGCACCATGATTTATTATGTCACTTAGGTTAGAGGTGTTTAGACCTTATGTGCCTAGGGCCACAGCAGTTACCAACCTCTTTTGGGGAGTGATAAGGAAAACAATTCTTTGTTTTATTGCTTGAGGGAGGCATAAGAGACTTGAGGGAGACATAAGAGACTTGAGGGTGACATTAGAGACTTATGTGTCTATGATTAGTGCACCTGAAGTTTTATTTTTATGTTGGTGATGCTTTGGGAGGCATATGCAATTGTTGGTGATGTTTTGGGAGGTATATGGAGTTCCCATATGATTCTTGGGAGGTATATGTATTTGTTTTGTGATGGTTGGGAGGTATATGAAGTTGTTTTGTGATGATTCAAGAGTTATATGGAGTTGTTTTGTGATGCTTCAAGAGGTATATGGAGTTGTTTTGTGATGTTTTGGAGTTTATGTTATGATTTATGTGTACTCATGTGAGTCTAATTATGTTTTTTGATGTTGACGATTGATTCCCATCATTGAGGGTACAATTTGATCCCCTTTTAACAATATGCAAGTATAGTTATTGTCCCATGATGTGTGAAACCTTTATATGTGTACCTATAGGGATTTTATGTTGTAGTAGTCTACTTATGTTACTATTCTTGTTGTGTCAAGGGCATGTAATAAGTACTATGTTGTGAGGGATATGCATGTTCTTTCCATGGTTTGGTTGAGTTCTGTGATGTGATACAATTGCGTAGGTATATATCATGATGTCTTGTGAACCATTAGTGTTGTGTTTAGTCCTTGTGGGGGCATCATGATGTCAATTTTATTGGGCACATACAAACATAAAATAACAAAAATAATAAGAATTGAAATACTATGATTTTGAGATTAAAAAATAATTTAAAGGAAAAGGTGACTAAAAGTAAAAGTGAAATGCCAATCTTCACAAAACATTAAATTTATGATATCGACAAATTTAGTTTGTTTCCTTGTAGTCGTGTTATACCAAATAGATGTTTTGTTAAATGACATGTGTAATTATTAACTTGATTTCCTACCTATCCATAGAGCTTCGACATTATGTCACATCAAGGACTATGCTCTTGTAAGGGGAGGGAATTGTAATGTGAGAAAGAGATAGAATACACATAAAAATAAAAAAGAAGAAAGGTTGCGTAGGCGGTGGGTGAGTGGGGTAGGTGACCCCCCCACGTGAAGGCACATGGGCACCCATAATAACCAATCAGACATGTCATTCCTTGACATAAAAATAGTTTTTTCAATTTTATATCTGGAGGTTTAGACCATGCTCAAACCCAAGGAAATTTAATAAATTTAGGAGTTTGGATAGCTGCGTAATGGCATAATGTAGGGGGCAAGGGTTTCCATATAGATTATTTCATTGTTTCACCGATGCAAAAAAAAAGGTCTCAACTCGATCAATTATGGTTTCTAGCTTCCTCCTAGCTTGTGCACCAAATTAGAGGTTTTATCGGATGTTGTAGTTGGAGGTGCTCTAGTAGATAGGCATGCAAAACGTGGAAGCATACACTTCGAATGTGAATTGTTCGAATAAATTCTTGAAACATGGCCTCGGGGACTTGTAATGATTGGAGAATATGTACGAATGGTGTTTTTAAAAAGGCTCATAAAATTTCAAGAAAATGAATTTTTACAAGCACAAAGCCAAGCTCTACAACCGCTTCTAGCAACCTCCCGCCTATGCAAAATGTGATCTTTGGAACAAGTGGATGTCCATCATGGCATAAAAGATAGAGGAAATTGTCAGATGTTGTAATTACAAAGACTCGGTGGACGTGTATGCAAAATGGAGCTCCTGTAGTAGCATCCCAATATCAGTTCACTTTTTCCAAAGCATATTCCCTCTTCGGCCAAAATAAAATCTTAGAAACAAGGTTTGCATGCAAATAAATAATTTTAGGGAGGGATTAATTTTTCAAATGTTATTTTTGTGAGTGCTTGGTAGGTGTGTGGGAAATCTAGTAGGAAGGAGAAGAAGTTGGGAAAGGCACCTCAGGGAGAGGCGGTCTCAAGGGAGACATTCTAGCCATGTAAGATTCTTTCTTATTTTTATTAGCATGTGGTCATGCAGGTTCAGCGGATGAGGGATTTAAATGGTTGAATGGTTTCGGTGTGTCTTTGAATCAGAAACAAAAACAAATATGCATGATCATGTCAACTATCTTGAGGAAACTCTAAACTCTTAACATCAACATACTAGTCAAACCTTAGGCGACTATGTGGGTTTGTTTTCTAGGTTCTTAAAGAGCATATAAAATATGGAGTCACTATTTATGAAAACTCTCCTTTCGAGTTGGATGATCAAATGTTGCAGTTTAAGTTCTCTTATCAAAAATCTATGTAAAATTGGTATTTGGGTTTCCATATGAAATCTGCAAAGAGCATATGAGTTCATGGATTTAATGAAAGAATCAGTCCTTGAGGCTTATATTATGACATATATTACTCTTTTGGATGGTTATTGTAAAATGGGGAAGTTAGAGGAATATTTTAGACTCTATAGGCTCATGTAGAGGAGGGGTTTTATGGCCAACGTTATCTGTCGGGCCACGATCATTAAAGAGAATGCTCAAATCATTTCGTGGAATGGGTATCAAATATTTCTAGCAAATGCATAAGGGTGGAATTGAGGACACATGCAAACTGCTTGACGAAATGTCCATAAAAGATTAATAACCAAATCTGTAATTTCAATTTGATTCATTCCTCCATGCATGGTTCATCTCTCCTCATCTCATATAATGCATGTCTTTTATTTTTTTTTTTTACAATGGAATGCAATTTTAAAATTGAATGATTTTTCGTATATTATATTGTATTAAATAAACTTGTTTTAAAAATAGTAAAACATTATATCGTAACTTACAGATCCAATATTCATTGGTAGACAATGAACTTAAACCCTCACTTCGTGATGATCTAGAAAACATTGCAACTAAACTAGATTACTACAGTACCCTTTTTATTGACAAGTTGAATTTGAGTTCCTTGTAAATGATTTGACCGCTCCCTTGTTTAAACAGATAAATTGTGATTTTGGAGACTCCTAAAGAAATCTTCATAACTTCGAAAAGGGGATGTTAAGATTCCTATGTCTAGCTTGTTATGTGAGGAGTCACTTTAGTCCTTGAATCTTCCTCAAGTGATCATCTTTGATATTTTTGACGCCCTTGTAGGAGCCCTATTACAACATTTGAAGTTGTAGGAAGCTAGCTTAAATTAAAAAGTTGGGTTTCATATCGACACACCGTGTTAATCGTAGAAAATGAAATGATTCTACATTCTCAAACCTCTAGTATTATTACTAGACAATTTCCAGGAACATTCTCGTTTGGGGAAATACACTCTTCTTGATAGTTCAATACATTTTGTAGGCCCCCAGTCATAGTTTGACTAGGTCAAAATTGGACCAATTATAACCGTGGCGCCAACAAACTCATGTTACCGTTTGAAATTTGTTTGCTAGTTCTCAGTCCCATCGACTCTGGTGAATTATCCATATAGAGGGGAACTTGTAGGAATTTTCTCGTTACATGTTTGATCATCAAATGTTAGTTTTGGATGTGGTTTTCGATCCCTCAAGATAAATTTTATTTGTTTACAACTAGGTCAATTATGACCTATGGCCTCGAAAAACTAACTGCGAATCATAAACCATTTACCAGTTCAGAATTCCATCAGTTCCTATGAACTCTTTGTACATAGGTGCATATGTAGTAATTTAACCGTGGTATGTTAGCTAATCGAAGACAATGTTTCAAATGGTTTCTTATCCTCCGATCCTATTTTGAACCATTTTGTAGCTAACAATAAAATGTAAAAAATAAAGTTGTAGGACCCTCATCGGGTTACCAAACCAATGTGGAAACTTGTTGACATTTTTAAATATCTATTTAGAACTCTATCTTGTCTTTTGTTGCATGAAATTTGAACTTTTGGAGAATAGTGTATCTCTCTCTTTCCTATCTCTTCCTCTCTCCTTGGTTACGAAATGAAGTGAAATGAAATGAAATGAATACATGTATTTAACCCTTTTCCTTTCCAATGCAAATTATTAATGTTATTATGTAAATGGGAAACTAAAGACGTTAATTATGTTAGATTAGGGTGGATGCCATGCCAGTGATTTATCACTAATTTCATGCTCACATGGTTTTGCAGGATGCAAGAAAGATGGTGAAAAGGTGTTTTATAATTAACTATTCATTATTGTAATTTATATAGGTAATTGTAAAATGAATATATGTATAATGTAGTCTCATGTTACAAAAATTTATATTTGAAATTTGCTAATATGTATGAGATGCTAGTTTTAGGGATATCTTAGGAAATGTGCATTTAATCATAGGTTCAATTTGATTCATAGTTACATATGGTAAAAAGGTTTGATATATATATATATATATATATATGTTAAATGAATTTGAATTTAATATCTTGTAGTGCATTTTTAGTGTTCAATAAATGATTAATTAATTAGTGTGTTGTATTCTTACCTTGTAAATGTAATAAAGATATTTAATTGAAACACTCAACCCTAGTATAAGATTCGTGCATAACATGTCTTCATGTGTGATCCTTATTACCATAAAAGAAATTGAAACCGTAGAATGAACTTAAAATTTTAACTCAATGGAACCTCCTAGTTTAGATAAATAAAACTCCTAGTTTGTGTTTACCATTATAGTCGGTATGTTTAGCGAATTTCTCGTGAACCCGTCATTTAGGAACGACATGGAAAAAATTTATCAGAGTATGTAGTTTCCTTTTATATTTTTTTGACCATGCGTGGGGTAAGGATAATGCATTCTCTTTAGGTGTAACACTTTTTGAGTGGTGAAGACCTCCTTGGAAGTCACCTTAAGAGTCCTTGTTCAAAGCAATGACTATGCGGTGTAACCTTACCATTTATGGAGTAAGTAGAGTTATTACTCCCTTAGTATCCTAGTGGACTAACAAGTCTTACAAAGTTAGATCTAGAATTTTTTCTTGTCATCGAATGAATTCCTTGTGGGACCCTAAACAACACAAATGGAGAGAGTGAAATAGTTGTTCTATGACTTAAACTCTTGTTAATAAAATCTTTAGTTCCTCTTAGCTAGATGTGTTACCTTGGTTACTAAAACATAACACCTTGGTCTTTCATGAAGGTTGTTTAACATAAATATGTCCTCTCACCTTAAACTCATATATAGTTGAGGTGTAGATCCTTAGGTGCAATTGGAATTAAACTAAACCTCAGTTGATTAGGAGGTTAACTTGGGGTTCATGTGTAGTTTATAATGCTTCCAATTATGTACTTCTTCAATATGTTACATAAGTACTTTCGTAACTCAATTGTTATAAAACAATGCTAATAATGAGACCATAGTATGATGTAAGAGTAAAGAATATTAGAGTAAAACGAGATTTGAGGTTAGGAATAATGTCACTCTTGGAATCCTTATAACTCAATTAAACATTTTCATGTGTTACAAAGAATATGAATTGTGTTCGTAAGTTCAAACTTCGTGAAAATAATTATATATATGTATATATAAATATAAATAGAAATTTATTGATGTGGAAATGTTGAATGGTTTCACAAATTTATTGAAATACATAAACTATGGTAGGGAAATAATTATATCGTGAATAAAGAATTTTTATTAGAAAAAAATATCTTGAATCTAAATCTCCCTTAATCATAAGATTTCTTCTTGACATCACATTAGATTCACTTGTGTAGCAAGGGTAAAAATTTAAACATTGAATAAGTGTTTGGGAAGCTTAATATTAACATAAGAACGAGAGAATTAGGAACTTTGTATGCAATTTAAAATATGGAAAATACTTATGTAAATTATGGAGATTTTCATAAGGGATAAAGAGCCAACTTAAATGGTCGAACTATAAGTTGAATGTGGTATGAATTTAAGAATCTGTAGGTGGAAAATGAATAAAATTATCCTTGTATAAAAATTTTCTTGGAATGTTAATTATAACTAAGATGTAATCATGGTAATGATGTGTTGTGGGTTTTCCAATCCTTGAGTTCCTTTCTTGTGGTTAGGTCATTTCTAGCATTCATTCATTGGGAAAAGTGTGGCATCAACATGTATATGGTGTTTTCATGTGTCTATGTGAGTTGATGACTTATGTAAGTGTCTTATGCATTGTTGAGTTTCTCTACTTGGAGCCCTTGTTGTATTTTGTAGTGAGAAATGGAAGTCAAAAAAATTATCCTAACAGGTGCTTTTATTGTTCTATTTGTGTGTGTTAAATGTGGGCATTACGGATGTAGGAAAGAAGCTCAGCTCATTGAGTCGGTAGATGAGTGAGGTGAATATAGAGCTCGGCTCGATTGTGAATAAAAATACATAGATCATTTTTGAGCTCGATGCATCATGGTGAGCCGGTCTATGAGGGACTCGGTGATAGAAGCAACTTGGTTGCGATGAAACAATAAGGATCTTGCAGATCGGTGAGGATGCAAAGAATCTCGATGTGGTGAAGCATATGCATCTCACATATGTAAACACGAGTTGGAAATATATTGTGAGCATAATAGCTTCGTAGATAATTCAAGTGATGCATGGTCATAATGAGCAAGTGGATTAAGGAGCTCGATCGTTCCAGGTTGGGTGCAAAGGTGATTCGAATTATCTTGGCATGGAGTTCTGAGTTGAGTGGAAAGGAGATGACTCATCATGGCAATAACATTCAAGCTCACCGAGTCGAGAGAGAATGGATCTCATTGGACAATTCAATGGGTCTTAGTCTTGTGGAGCTCGACATATTCACCAAGGATTCGGTCACCAAGATGATGGAGCTCGGTTTAGAGATGATGGAGAGCTCATTTTGGGAGCTCACCGTGTGGAGCTCGATTCTGATGGAAGGTAAAGGATCTCGGGTTTATAAAATCCCACTCAAGAAGAGTGAACAAGCCAAAAAGATGAGAAATGATCTTGTTTAATGCATTCGAGAGACATCACTCAGCTATAAGCCCATGTAAACATGAAGATTGTAGTTAATGAGTCGCTTAATAGTCATGGTACAAGTTAAAATTAAGAGCTCATCGTGAAGGGCTCAGTTTGGATCTTGAAGTAGAATGTGAGCTTGGTTGCGGTCAACATGGAGGAGTTTGACCCCAATTCGGTGAGTTGGCTCGGTGATCCAACCACCAAGTTGGGATTTTTTTGGCCTATTCTTCATGATTTCCCCTTTAGTGGAAACCAATTTTCAAGGGGACCCACCATATTTTAATTAAATTAATGTTTTTATTTTAAGTATTTTATTAATAATATTTATTGTTATTATTAAAACATTTTAGTTGAACATTCTTTTAACTAATTGAGAATTAAGTCAACAACTTTAATGATACATGATGGAACCTTCTCACATGGTTCAACCTTCTATGATAAATTCATCACGTGCCTTCATTTTAAGAAGGAATTTATGACTCTTTCTCTCCTCTCTCTCGAATTATTCTATATGTGTAAGCTGGAAGATCATTCCAAGGGGTTCCATGGGCAAGATAGGTTTGACAAGTTAGACTTCGAGACAAGCGTGTAGTTTTCAAGAAACCTCCTTCTTGTGTAATTTTTCCTTGTATGTCGAGGGAACTTTCAAGCTATTTTCCAAGATTGTAATGGAAAACATTACCTCTTATGAATGTATGATGCATTTTGCACGTTTTGAAGTAATAAAATTGTGTGTTTTGTGACTAATCTCATTCCTTTCATCCTTCTATACTTCTTTATGCCTTTTATCATGCTTGCAGGGACACCGTGAAAGTATAAATTTCTATTGCAAGTTCTTTGAGTTCTACATTTATCAAGTGGTGGAGTATTGCATGCAGTTGAGTTGTGGTGCCCATTCACCCTTCTCAAGTTCATCCTTCTTCACTAGATAACTAATAGATTTTTGTGTCTGATTGAGTTTAACAAAGGGAATGCATGATTCCTAGTTTTTTGTATTCCATTACCCTCTCTAAGTTGTAGTAGGTGAAGTTGACATGTGGTGCACACACCCTCTTCAAATTAACCCTTCCCAATTTTGGAAAGACCCTTTATTTGGTCCATAACCATCCCTAGTATAGTTACATTTCTCACAAATATATTTCCCTAAAACCCATGAAAATGTTAGCATAGGTCTAGATAACCATTTTGTTGAATTATGAATAGCACAACACTTATTTTAAGAAGAGGAATCTGGCCTTCTCTAGAGGTTCACCTCGAGCCCAAGTGCCACAACTTTTGAGGTGATCCCATGTGTCCCAATCACACCAAACGTCTTGTTCATATTCTGACCATTCGTAGGCTATAGTGATTTGGTGAAAAAGAAGGTAAGAGTCCCCTTATACACAATATACATGACTCTGATGAGGATCATAATGATTATGAGGAAGTTGCTCATAATATGGGAGGAAATGAAGAAGAATTAAGGACTAGTGAGTAGAAGACCCCACCCTTGGCCGAAGGAAAATTTGAAGATAGAGTAGAAAAGGAAGTGACAGGGCATCATTCAAAACCTATTGGAACAAGAAGTGGATCACGGTTGTGAGGAGGTATTGAAAGAAAGGAAATAGGAATGGAATATGCGAGTATGGGAGCATGGGCAAAGATCTCATCTTAGTAGTGAGATTCCTAACAACATTGTGCAATTTGGTATTAATGGTATGATAATGACTCAAGGACACATAAATTATGTCAATGACCCTATCAAAGTCCTTTATGCATGCTTCGAGAGAATAATATCCACATATCAACTCTTTTATTGGTCATCGTTTTATAGTGGTAGGTCATACACATGCACTAGGAAGATGTTGTCATGGACTTTTCAGTCTTATATTGATGAGCCCGAGTTTGAAGTTGGTGTGGATGCAATAATAGAAATAGATAACTATATGATGGAAAACTGACATGCGATCATAGGAATCTACAAGTACTTTTTCCACGTACCTGACCTCCCGAGGTCGTGTCGAGATAGCTGGTGAATGTTGAAGGCGAACAGATATGGATAAGCTAATCGGGTAATCTTAAATCTTCAATACACAATAATGGAATTTGAAAATATAAGGTGAAGAAGGCCATCCTAACCTAGATTGGTGTAATGGCTCATTTGGATATAATGGCTTCTTGGAGGCTCCAATCGATGTCAAGCTCTACTGAGATCCTATTTCTTGGTTGTTGGATACGTGGGAAGTTACATGTGGGACTTCGTATGTATCTCTAGACAAGGTCATAAAATGGTGATGGGCGATTTAGTGGATTTACAATTAACTATGGGTGGTTTTCTAGTCTAGCCGATAAAATATTAGATTTATTGGCTTCTATGTTTAATATGGAAAACTATGCTATAATATCTAACGGGAGTGGTGAAGATCTAAACACCAGCATTCGCAAACCGGTGTCAATACTTGACTGATTTGTTGGCCCATTGGGTTGTGGGACTTGGGGATCACAACCGTGAGTTCATGGTTGTTGTGGACCTATTATGGTCATGTGAAGAATCAATCCCTTCTCCTAATTATCCAGTAATCATATGCCTTTTCAGCTTCTATATTTAGAACTAGAAGTTGTATGATTTTCTCATAATACCTAACAGGTGTTATGGCAACTTGGATACATAAGCTAGTGTCTATGTCAATGAGGAGGTCTCCTGTGTTAGGCTATGGAACCAAAGGATCGCAACCAAATGCTTGTTCTCATTCGAATCCTTGTACGGTCATTCAGATGTTTTATCAAGGAAATCTATAATTAGGATGATTTGACCAAAAGTTGTAAGCTTTATCGTCTTCAATGTTTAATCCTCTCAGTTGTTCACTAATTGCTTGTAGGTTTGCTATTGCTCGAGAGACCTGTATCCTAAGGTCCTGATCTATATTAGCTAATGTTGTGGGTAAATTTGGTTGAGGTACTATGGGTTCAAATATATATTCTCTAGGATCTCTAGGTCCTATGATTGTCATACAAAATGATTCAACTTTTGACTAACATTTAATAAATTGATTACAAAAAGACATATTTACACTATGCAAGAATCCTACTATTTTTGTATTTTTCAATGACGTATTTCAATGAAATTGAAGAGAAGATACTCTAGTGTATTTATAAAATGGACAACTAATCTAGAAATAGAATAAAAACAAACAAAGTAGCTTGGTATGGCTATTTTCCTGTGTAGTTGTGATTTTATCCTAAATATCTAAGTAGCTATATATTTTGGATTGAAAGGCTCTCGATCCTACCTCAAAAGTGAGGAATGAATCACATTTTCTCAGAAACTATCAATCCCCATAGCTTCCTTGGTGATATCGAGAGTAAAACTTTTAACTGAAATGAAATAATTCACTACTCTATTTGATATGTTTGTAATTAGATCTTTAATAGCTCAAACCTGGAATTTATAGAACAATGGTAAATCCAGTTGTGTGTGATTTCATCCCCTTAGTGTGATCTCCTCATTCCTTCGTGTTATCATGATTCCATAAAAGCATGTATATGATAGTATGAACAAAAGATGGTATTTGAACAGTGTGACAACTTTGGATATAGACCAAATACAATGCAAGTAGGAGAGAGATAGCGCAAGTGAACAGAGCTTGACTATGCAATTCCTAGTGGGATTTATTGTGGGAATACAACACAAGTGTACGAGAGCTTCGAACTATCCTTGTGTGTGAACAAAACCTACAAATTTAATGGATTCTAGTCTAGAAATGAAACTATTCTATGCTAAACTAATTTGTATGGGGCAACAATGGAATAAGACTGAAATAAAAATATTCTATGAGCTCTAAAACACCAATAATGGAAGCAAAACATGAAATTGGTAGAATTCTAAACAAGAAATTGAAAGACTGAATAAGAGAATTGAGAAGATGAGGGGCCATTTGCTTGAAAACAAGCTGGCTATTTAGAACCAATGCATTTACTTGTCGGTAACTCCCATTTGATCTCTTTTACTATAAACAAAGGAAAAACACTATTACCAGGGGGCCAAAAACATTAATGCAAGCCAAATTTGTTGAAGAAAGCGTGTAAATTTGAAGATTTACATTTGACACGATCGTCGGAGGAATCTAGAAAATGTGAACAAAACCACCTCCTGTGCGGGGTGGTGGTTATGGGATCGCCGCCCGAGCGGGTGGCGATTACATCACTTGAAGAAAAAAATTCAAGAAGAAGGAGGGAAAATGTGAAAACAAGGCATGTAGAGGTTGAGCGGGGCATGCGGGATACAAACATATACTTGGTGAGCCTTTCTGGATTCCGAACACCTTGCAAGGAGATCTGTATCATCGTTCTAGTAGTGCGGTACCCTACAATTTTGGGTACATAGATATTTCCCCACCGAAGAAGTGTCTTAGCCATGGAGAGGCGTAAAATGGTGGATTTGAGTATGGTGGTCCTGAAATGGGGAGTTAGGAGATATACCCGACACACTGCGTGCTAAAAAAGTCACTATCCAAGATCCTGCTACCTACAAAATGAAAAAGGGGATGCAAGTGCGAGATAGATAAAATAAATTGAGAAATAAGGCTCAATTGATATGAGAAGAGAACTTACCATCTATGTAGGGTTTAGAGCTTACCTCCATCGGCGCTCCGTCCTCTGTGAAAAGCATTCAAAATCAAATTAAGAGGGCTATATATATAAAACGAAGTCATTTCACTATTCATTTGTGTAGATTGATTTGATAGTTTTGAGCTCTAGGACCCACGATGATGGTTTTCAACGAGATTATAGTCAAAATGTTCATGGTGAGATAGCGATCATGCCTCCGAGAGCGGAACATCGACCCATGAAGTCGCAGGATAATTCTTCTCGATTTATCATTTTTAGACCTAAAATGTGGAAATGATGAAATATTTTACTTGGGGGATCATTTTTGAAAATGTTAGCTTTAAACGTGTTTCTAGGGGGGCGTCCATAGGGTAGGTTTCTTTTTTTTGTTAAAAGGTGTTTTTGCTTGTTTTTAAGCATTTTTAGGGCTTACAAGCCATTTAGGTTTGCGGGACAAGACCGTCACCCTGTGCATGGTGGCGGTTATGGGACTGCCACCTTAGAAGGTGGTAGTTACGGAACCGCCACTCTGCACTGGGTAGCCGTCATGACAGTGGAAAAACAATGCTTTACCTTATCTATTTTTGCATTTTTTGCACTTTCACATGTTTTTAGTAGTCTTTTTAATTGGGATTTGATACTAACTCACTTCTTTTTGTGTTTTTGGGTGTATTCAGAGGAAGGAGGAGTATATTGGATGGAGCTAATAGAGGGAGTGTGATTAGCTCCCAGCAGTGTTAGAGGCACTCTCGTAGGAAGAGTGGGATACTCTCCAAAGGACTCGGTATATGGAGGATTGCACAGGTTCCTCATGTTGCACCTACCAGTCACATGATGTGTGACTTGTTATCATATTGGGATGTGGATTGGAACACATTTTGATTTCCAAGAATTAGGGGTGAGTGGTCCATCACCCTAGAGGATTTTACCGTATCTGGGGGTTCTGATCCTTGGGCGGTGGCTGTCTCTTAAGACAACAATATCTAGATCACAGGTGGTTCAGTGGGCCACCTATATGGGAGATGTGGTTGTATCGATGGGATCAAAGAAGGGCGTGAGGATCTACTCTATTATTGAGTTAGACATTTCCTTACTTCGTAAGGCCATTATGGGCATCCTTGCATTCAGACTGATTGGGGACAAGGGAGGGGACACCCTCTTATATTGTTGGGACTCTATTATTTCACAAATTGAGAGCCATGGATGTGTCTATGCTTGGGAGAGCGAGATATCCTTGGGAATACCTACCATGACTTATACGGGGTAGTCCGTTTATAGGGCAATCACCGAGCCACCGACTCTTATCATGAATTGGGTGTATGATCACATTATCCCATATGGGAGAGGTGTAGAGGTGGAGGATTTCGGGGCTATCAGGATAGCGAGGTGGAAGGGGATGACAGTTCTTAGAGCACCCCACCATCCAGTGGCTTCCTTGACTACTACTCGACATGTAGGCCACTCCTTATTAGGTCATGGCATGAGTATAGGGAGAGGAGACCATCACTTTGATTACATGTCAAACCACCAACCATTTTATAGATAGGGCGGGGAAGTTGGAGATACACGCCTTTGTGAGTTCCAAAGCGGTTTGGCCTCCCCTATAGTGACATGCTCCCTCCGGCGATGCCAATGTATAGGTCTATCTGTGAGGCCGGGAGGTCCTAGAGGATGGGGCTGGAATATTGTTACTCGTGGTACCCCTATTATGGCTAGGAGGGTGGTACGCGCACGAGGAGAGCCGACGCTTCTCGGGAACCCTTAATTTGGATTACTACCAGCCCCACTCATAGCGGTGATGAGCCCATTGAAGTGGACTCGAGTTTGAGGAGTTCACCGGGGAGATGCGAGGAGGAGACAAAGGAGAAGGATATCGGTGAGATGGGCGGTGGGGGGATGATAGTTATCTGAGTGGCATGATACCCAAGAGATCCCGTAGGCCGAGAGGGTGGAGCGGAGCGTAGAGAGGGTGACTCTAGTTTCAGAGGAGTTACTCTCTTAGGACCCAGTGGAGATGGTGAGTTTATTGTAGGATGTCACATTATGCCGGACATGGGAGAGGGCACCGGTTGGTGGCGGTGTCGATGGCGGAGGCAGATCCTAGAGATCCTTCTTGGAGGCCTCGGCGATCCTAGTGAGTTTTTACTCTTTTCCTAACATTTGTTTTAGTTAGATTTGTCTTAGTTTGTTATTTTATTTTACTCTTAGTTCTATCATTGATTGTTTTCCAGCTTGTTTTCTCTCTTTTTTGCGATGCTCTGCTGATTAGTGGCGAGACTTGATTTGCTTTGAGTATGCACTTGATACCTTGCTTCTCCCCTTGGAGAAGTCTCGTGCTGAGCTTTCCATGGACGTGGGGGAGCCCTCAACAGGTGGTAGGTACATTGATGTTTTTGCTTCATGCGGAATGTGGAGAAGATCACGACTTCTCTCCCGTGTGCCGAGGTAGCTGGATACTGAGGATGACCGAGCGCTTGATGAGGAGGAGCCATTCTCATAGCGAGACGGTAGGTACCGAGTGTGACCGCAAGCCCTCATTGCATTCGGAGCGCCGGCGTAGCTGAGTCCTAGGCATGGCCATGCACTCTCTGAGGGATCCCATAGGGATTGAGAGGCCACTTTTGTAGTATTTTGTCAGATATCTGTATGAGTGCTTTTGTATTTTTATTGGCTCATTGAGCATTTTGACCATGCCTAGTGCATGATGGCATTGTCTATGAAACCCGATTTATATTATATATATATATATATATATATATATATATATATATATATATATATATATATATCTTTTTGGATCTAGACTCTTGGCATCTAGAATTTCATGACTTTTTCCACATTCGTACTTATATGTTTTTAGAATATTTATTTTTCATGTTTTTCGAATGTATGCAATGGATAATATATGATAGTGAACAGAATGTTTTACTTTGTAATTTTTTTTTGTAATGCTGATATGAGATGATACTAACATATGGTAGTATTGAAATTTTGAACTCTTTGGGTAATGTTTTTAATTTCTTCTTATGTTGGAAAAATATGATGAATGTATAGTGATAAAGAGATGAACTTGCCCCAATCCCAAATCCACGCAACTAGTAAGGCGCAAGGGCTCAACACCAAGAATTAGGAAGGGCACAAGTTGTATGAGCTTGATTGAATGGAATGATGAGAGACAAACAAACCAGTAACAAGAACCAAATTTGGACCTACACACCCACCCTACTTAGAACTACCACCACGCTTAGAAAGCCATTTTCTTTCTAGTTTATCTAGACTTAGATTCATGAATGGCAACCTGGTTGACAAAATATGGTTTTGAGGATTTGATGTCTTTGGAATTTGGATATTTGGATATTTTATTTCTCTTAATAGAGGTGAATTTATGTTTTTAGCATACCAAGATTTGTTAATTTGTGTGACAGGATCCTCCACACCTTGCCTCATGCCACTAGTAAGAAGCACGGGTTCATCACCAAAGGCAGGAATAGGCGAGTAAGGGCACTTCTTTCCTTTCCCAACCTCACACCACTAGTAAGAAATGTGGGGTTATCAATGAAGTTTGATGGGGAAAAGAAGTGTGTAAAATAAAAATATTTTGTTTGCTTGGTGCTTTTGATTTCATTTGATTTTGACATTTCGATCTATGAATTTGGGATATCCTTTCGTTCGAAGAGATTTAAGAGGGATAGATGTGACACCAAGAATCTTCTAGAACAGACCATAGGTAAGGACAACTTTACCTAGCGAGAAAGAAAGAGCAAAGCCAAGTATACGAGGCCTTGGTATGGTTTTTGTCAATGTTTCTTTGTCAAACTTGATGAGAAGATTTAAAAATAGTTGATGATGCTTGGAGAGATATGATATGAATGTTTTTACAATATTTTCAGAAATTTGTAACATATTGTTTAAGAGTAAGCCCCTGGACTGCCATTTTTACGAAATGGATAGAATGCGATAGCTAAAAGACTAATGAAATGTAGGTAGCTATAATGTACTAGTAATGAATTTGATGTTTTATACATAAAATCACTTAAGATGCAAGGAATTGAGAGTTTCACTAAATTCCTCACCTTCTAGTGTACATAAAATATATGCACCATTTCCATAGTCCTTCATGACTCGGTATGGGCCCAACCATTTGGGTCAGAAATTTCTTCCTTTGCTGGTTTTCTTATCGATCTTGTTGTCTAGTCTTCGAACTAGATCTCCTTCATATATTTCTCGCTCATAGACTTTTTTGTTGTACTACCAACACATCCAGTCAGCATAGGCTCTATGCTGCTATTCGGCATTTAACCTAGCCTCGTCAAGGATTTCTAGTTGAGAGAGGCATGCCTCTCTATAAGCTTCTTCATCCAAAATCCCTTGTAATGACATACGGAGATTGGGTATTTCAACCTCAAGTGGGAGAATTGCTTCGCTCTAAATACCAACGGGAAAGTAGTTGCTCTTGTTGGTGTTCTTATTGAGGTTCGATGGGCCAAAAAGGCTGGATATAGTTTTAAATGACAATCTCACTTGTTCTCCTTGATCGTTTTGAGGAGAATATCTTTCAACAATTTGTTTATTGCTTCGCCCCCGCCCATTGGCTTGAGAGTAGTAAAGAGAGGATGTATGATGGTTTATCTGGAATTTGCTACATAACCCATGGACTTCGTCATTTTTAAAGGACGTGGCATTATCTAAGATAATGACTTGTGGGACGCCATACCTACGAGATAATCTAGTTCGAGAATGAATTTGGCAATCACCGAACACAGTACGGTAGTGAGTGAGAGGCATGGCCTCCACCCATTTGTAAAGTATTTCATGGCTATAATTATAAAATTATGACCATCGATTGATGAGTGAGAGAATTTCCCTATCAAGTCCAGCCCCCACGTGGAGAAGGGCCACGAGGTCGCTATTGGTTGCAGGGATTATGCTGGCATGTGAATCTTGTGAAATAATTCTTGGCATTTGTGGCACTTACGTAAAAATTCCACTACGTCATACTCGAGAATGGGCTAAAAATAGCCCATCCGATGTATTTTACGAGTAGTGGTGTGACCACTGAAGTGGCCTCCGCATATCCCACTATGGGATTCATGAAGAATCTTCTTTGATTCTTCTATGTCGACACATCTTAGAAGCATGTCATCGAAGGCTTTACGATAGAGTATTTGGTCTAAAACAACATACTTAGTAGTAATAATGTGTAACCGCCTTCTTTGTTTTGATGTGGCACCTTCCGGGTATGTATGGTCCATGATAAAATTGATGATATCAGTATACCAGCGGCATGTAGAAATGGGGGGCCTGGTTTCGATGAAGTATACACATTCATCGGGAAAGTATACATTTACCAGCTTGCCTCCATCTAGTGGATTGTCAGCTAACTAGTCTGGAATGATTTGTCCCTTAACGGATTTCTAGTTCACGAATGTTAACTCAAATTCTCCCATTAAGGTTATGAAACAACCAACCTTTTTAGATAAAGATCCTTGTGTGAGAAATGTTCCTAAATGGTTTGTCTTTACAATGACCCTTGTTTCCTGGTTTAAGATGTAATGTCTCAAACATTTTGTTGCAAAAATTATGGCAAGGCATTATCTCTCTACCTATGTGTAGTGTGTCTCATAATCGAGAAAATTTTGGCTGATGAAATAGACCGCACGTTCCCGTTTATCATCATCTTCTTGAGCCAGCATGTAGGCTAGCGAAACGTGAGTGGCTTGTGAGTATAGGATCAAAGGGCAGTCTGGTTTGGGAGGCATTAGAGTGGGTGGAGACAACAAGAAGCATTTAACTACTTCAAAGGCCTCGTTGCATTCTTCATTCCAATCAACACTATAATCTTTCTTCAATAGATTGTTGATTGGATGAATGGAAAAACTTAGATCTGTGATGAACTGCGCAGATTGCATTGAGTTTCTCAAGAAATGACCTGATTCCGACTCATCGAGGGTAGGACCATTTTGAGGACAACCCGTATTTTGATTGGATCAACATCAATCCCTCATGAAGATATAATGTAGACTAGAAGTTTGCCTCTGGTCACACCAAACACGCACTTCTCTATGTTTAATGTGACACCATATTCGATTAGTCGTGAGAGGATGATACGGAGAACTTCTGGATGATCACAACGTTTCATGGCTTTTGCCAATAAGTCATCCACATAGGATTCTACAATTTTATGGATAAGATCGTGGAATATATAAGTCATTGCCCGCTGATATGTAGCACCAACGTTCTTAAGACCAAATGGCATGACAGCGTAGCAATATGTTCCCTAGGGAGTTATGAATGTGGTTTTGGCTTGATCCTGTTCAGATATTTTAATTTGATTATACCCTGAGAACCCATCCATGAGGGATAGCAGTTCAAATCTAGTTGTTGCATCAACGATAACATCAATGGATGGTAATGGGAAGTCATCTTTGGGACAAGCTTTGTTAATATGCCAAAAAACTAAGCAAATGCGTATTCCCATTATTTTTTAGAACAGGGATGATATTAGATACCCATTGTGAATAGTCAATGGGTTTGATGAATCCCACTTAGAGAAGTTTTATTACTTCCTCTTTTACCATAAGACACACTTTTGGCTTCATTGGTATTAACTTCTATTTGATTGGTTTTGCATCTAGTTTAGTGACAAGATTATGTACCATGACTTGTGGTGCGATGCTTTTCATTTCTTTATAATTAAATGCAAAATATTTTCGATGTTATTTGAGGATTTGGGTATGTATTTATATCTCCTCTGGAGTTAACGAGGATCCCAACTTCAAAATTATTGGTTCTTCCTCCATTCCAATGTTTATGTCAATTGTTTCTTCTATTAAAGAAGCATTACCTTCTTTAAATTTAGGTGGGGCTGGAGGTAATTCCAAGCTCTCTCCATTTTATACCTCATAGATATAGAGATCCTTCTTTAGAGGAGACTCTACCATGGGATTTCCAAAATAGGAAGAGGAATGTGGTATCACGGAAAGATCAACTATACGATGAGAAAGATGTAGCTCCGCATAGGTGTTTAGATATTTGAGATTGAATCTATCATCATCAAAGTGATCCACCATAGAAAAATCAGCCTCGGCTTCTCCATGAGTTTGGAGTGATTTTATTGGTATTTTACGCACTAATGGTTCAATACGAAGTGATACCGTGAAATTTGTATCCTCCAACTTGCTGTTTGGGGTGAAATGGGAAGCTGAGGTTGCTATCAAGTCTGTGAGAAGGTTCTACTCTCGTGGGATATCTTCAATTGATATGAAGTTAAATCCCCTACTAAGATCTAATATTGTTGTCTTATAGAGTTATAAATGTTTAGCGCTAGTTTCATATACCTCAGAGACTTGGTTTGCAACCAATTGCGATTCTCCTAGTACTCTAATGTTTTCGACACCCATTCTTGTAGCTAGAATGAGGCCAAGGAGGAGAGTTTTGTACTCAACCCCGTTGTTTGTACATTCAAATTTTAATTTAAAGGAAAAAGGTAAGATTTTTCCATCAGGTGAAGTAAAGATTACTCCCGCTCCAGCTCCAAAGTGACATCTAGCTCCATTGAAGTGGAGAGTCCAATACTTGCTTGGAAAAATGGATGTTGGGATATTTTTCGTAGCTGTTTCTTTTGTTTCAGTTACTTCTACTATAAAAATTTTGTCTGATGGAAGAGAAGCGATTCCCAGGGTGTGTCCCATACCCATGGAATCAAATGGTAGGAGAATAGGTAAGTTTTTCTTGAGAAACTCGACAATTTTTGTGGTAGTCCCTAGTGAAACTGTTTTTACAACATTGGTCTCACTTTCGAGTACTAGAACGTCCGCATCTGGATTTGAAATTTCCAACTCAGTGGTGGGTATCGCTTTTCTTTTGGTTGTGAATTAGTTGGTTTGACAAGCTTGTTTGCTAGAAGTTAAAACTTCGGAGTGAATACCTGGTCTTTTCTTTAAATCAGCTTGGTGTATATTAAAGGGTTTTGGGTCACACCCGGTGCCACAAACATTTTCCCTAAGTGTAGAAATCTTATTTCTTGGAATAATGTGGAAGGGATTGCCTTCATGCGGTGTATCCATGGCTGACCAAGGATCATATTATAATCAGTTTCCCGATCTATAATATAAAACTCAGTGAGGACCGTGTTGGGTCCTAAAGTGACTGGTAAAACTATGGTTCGAATCGAAGTGGCTTTGAGGATGTCATAACCTCTTAGTGTATTTCACGTTGTGGAATAGTTGGTCTCTTCATATCCCAAATTTTGAAGGAAAGTGAAGGGGACTATGTTAACTCGTTGCTCCATTATCAACCATTGCACGTTTAACATTATTATTGTAGACCCAAACTTGTAAATGTAAAGTGGGTCACCTCTTCACGCAATTCCAGCATCATCAAGCATTTTTCTTATATTGAATATAAACTCAATATCCCTATCCGGCTGCCCCGGAGGATAAATGTCAAAATACACATGGTTTACTTGCATTTATGGGGGAGGAGTTATTTTAATTAAATGGCCAAGGACTAACGCTTCTAAGAGGGCAGCCCTGTGGGCGGGAGAGTTCTTTAACAAATCCGAAAAGGAGATGTGAGGGAAGGTTTTAGTCAAATCATTAAGTAAGTCATAGGTGTATATGGGTTTTACCAAATTTGTTGACTGTTGTTTGGCTCCAACAGATAAATTGGAGTAGGTTGGGATGAATAATCCCATGTTCTTGTTATGGTTTCTATGGGTAGTTCGGTGTCTAACTCTACTAAACCAACTATCTTAGTTTGGGGTCGAGTTCCTAATTGAGGTGTGACTAGTGGATTTAATGAAGTTGAAGCTTCATGATCATTGTTTCCTATCATGACACCTTTGTTTGTTCCATTAGGATCTAACCTGTTATTAGAATGGTTTGGGAGTGGATCGTTAAAGATTTTGAGGGATGCATTTTGAGGGGAAACTACCCCTGCACAAGTGTTTGGCATGGGTACTATAGAATTTGCTAAAAACATATCTATAAAGAGTTGTTTTTGATCTTCTGGAAAATGTTGCATGAATTTATTATATTCATGACAAGTCCTAGTATTGTGGCCTTGAATCTTGTGGAGTCCACAATATAGATTGGGATTATAATTTTGAGGTTGATGATTTAAAACCTATTGTGGCCCAAAATTCTGATAAGGTTGTTGGTTGTTAGAGTTAAAATTTTGAGGCTATTGCCTTTGGTTTTGATTTTGATATCCAGTTGGGTTTTGATTAGGAATTTGTGTCTGAATTTTTGTTGTTGTTATCGTGGTGAACGATTAAAATCCACCGTGTTGATTGTTGGACTAAATTTTTTATTTCGCTTATTATTAACAGGTGGAAAAATGTTTACAACATTTGCCCTTTTAACTTGGTCAGTTACTCCATCTGTTGTAACCCCACGGTTCTTGTTAAGGATCTTAGGTCCTTGATTAGCGTTCCCAGTATTAGGATAGGCCATGGTGTTTTGATTGGGAGTGGTTAATTTCCCGTTTGTCCCATATGTCTTACGACCACTATCTATTGCTGCTTGGTTGATTCGGAGAGCACTCTCGAGTACTTCATCGTAAGTTCTTAGTGGGAACTTCTGGACTTCTTCCTTTATCTCTCTATTGAGTGAATTAAGGAATAAATCACATAGCTCCATTTGATCCATATTTGGAGCACTCGCTGATGAGTAGAGAACCGTACACCATCTTTGAATAAAATGAGTAGCGGACTCATTATGTTCTTGTTTGATATGCAAGAACTCCCTGATTCCTGTTCTTAACAATTTGTTCATGTCGAAAGATTTGATGAATTATGACACGAGTTGTTTAAATGAGTGTATCGAGGCTTTAGGTATTCTGTAATACCAATCAAGGGAAATACCTTCTAAGGTTTTAGGGAATATTTTAGTGACAACCCCATCCCAAGGGAGTAACTCCCGTATGGTTGTGGCATAAGCCTTAATGTGTGCATTTGGGTCTCCTTCCCCTTTGTATTTGGGCAAATCAGGAAGAGGTCTTGGAAGCATAACACTTTGTATGGTGAAGTCTAGGGGTTCTTTTAAATATTTTGAATAAGTCCCTATTGTGTAGGCCTCAACCATTGATGGGGCTTGCTGAGGGGGTTGAGGTGGAATGGGTTGTTGATATGGCATAGCATATGCATTTGTAGGAACATAAGGGAATCCTTGTGGTTGAACAAACATCCCGGAGAATAGAACATGTATCCTTGTGGTTATTTTGAATAAATGTTTAAATAAGGAGGAGCATTGTTCGGTATGGATTGTTTGGTGCAAAGCCGAGGAGGTGTCATGTTTTCAACTGGAGTGGCGTTTGAAAACGCTATCCTAGTTGGTGTTTGCTGTGGATAATTATAAGGATTTTGAGGAGGCATGCCTAATGTGCCTGTTCCTATAAGGAGGTCAACTTGACTAGGGTGATGTGGAGGGTTGGGGATTCCCGCTTGCCCAAAATATGAATTTTTTTCTTAAGCAAGTTCCAACCCTCTAACCTTTTCAACTAAGGCTGAAATGAATTCTATTGGTGAAGACACTATGTTTTTCCTTAACGGCATTTGTTGTATACCTTGAGGTTGTAAAGGGGTATGATACCCTGCTATGAATTGATCATTACCTTGCCAAGCTTCACCGAGGGTATTTCCCATAGGTGGAGTTATGGGGGTGTTTTCCTGGAATAGGGCATCGACTATATTTGTAGGTTCCCTATAGGTGGATACATATTTTGGAAGCATTGTTCACTTTTAGCGAAGTACGCTAAGTACTCCTCATCCAAAAAGGGGAGTGGGTCTGATTGTTTACTGATCTATGGTTTGAACAAGACTCGAGGAGATGAAGTGGATTCTCCAGTAAACATCATATTGTTAGAGCCTGATGGATCTAGATATTGTGTTTGTGCAAACTGATCAAATTCCTCGATTCGGAATGAAGAACTAGAGCTAGTCCTGTGAGGGGGAGTTTGAGATGACAAGTAATTACTCAAATAGTTATCAGCCCATGCAGAAAGTGAGGGCGATGGTTGTCTATTTGTTTGACCATAGCTTGCTTCAAGACCTGAGAGAGGTTTGCCATATTCATCGTATCCCGACATATTCGGGGTATATGAATACCTGCAAGAATAATGGGAAAGAGTGAAGGTGGATGAAAGAAATGAAAAATAAAAGAGGAAGATTTGTTTGTTCACGTCGGGTTCACCAATTTTGTACGATGGAAAAGAGACATGCGAGCATGGGAATCTACAAGTACCTTTTCCTCATACCCAACTTCCCGAGGTCATGGTGAGATAGCTGGTGAATATTGAAGGTGAATGGATATGGATAAGCTAATCATGTAATCTTAAATCTTCAATATACAATAATGGAATCAGTGAATCTAAGGTGAAGAAGGCCCTCCTAACCTAGATTGGTGTAATGGCTTATTCAAATATAATGGATGCTCTGAGGCTCCAATCGATGTCGAGCTCTGCCAAGATCCTATTTAATGGTTGTTGGATACATGGGAAGTGAACTGTGGGAGCTTTGTATGTATCTCTAGACAAGGTCATAAAATGGTGATGGGTGATTTAGTGGATTTACATTTAACTATGGGTGGTTTTCTGGTCTAGCCCAAAAAATATTAGATTGATTAGCTTCTATGTTTAATACAGAAAATTGTGCTATAATATTTGGTGGGAGTGGTGAAGATCTAAACACCAGCGTTCGCAAGCTGGTGTCAATACACTATTGATTTTTAGGCCCATTTGGTTATGGGACTTGGGGATCACAACCATGATTTTATGGTTGTTGTGGACTGTTATGGTCATGTGAAGAATCAATCCCTTCTCCCAATTATCCAAGAATCATTGTGGACTGTTATGGTCATATGATGAATCAATCCCTTCTCCCGAATATCCATTAATCAATCCATTCTCTCTCTTCCTGTGTGTAACGTGTCTCATAATTGAGAAAATTTTTGTTGATGAAATAGACCGCACGCTCCCATTTATCATCATCTTCTTGTAGGAAATGACCGCACGTACATATTGTAGGAAATGACCACAAAGTTCAGTGATGAAATAGACCGCAAGTACATATTGTAGGAAATGGTCATGTGAAGAATCAATCCCTTCTCCCAATTATCCAAAGAATCAATTCATTCTCTCTCTACCTATGTGTAGTAATCAATCCATTCTCTCTCTTCCTATATAATAAATTAGAAGTGGACTTGGAAACAAGTAACATCGTTCCGGTGGTGCAAGACTCCCATTTGATCTCTTTTACTATAAAAAAATGAAATTAAAGAGCAGCTACTCTAGTATATTTATAAAATGGACAACTAATCTAGAAACAAAATGAAAACAAACAAAGTAGCCTGGTATGGCTATTTACCTATGTAGTTGTGATTTTATCCTAAATATCTAAGTAGCTATATATTTTGAATTGAAAGGATCTCAATCCTACCTCAAAAGTGAGGAATAAATCATAGTTTCTCATAAACTATCAATCCCCATAGCTTCCCGGTGATATCGAGAGTGAAACTTTTAACTAAAATGAAATAATTCACTACTCTATTTGATGTTTTTGTAATTATAACTTTGATAGCTCAAACTCCGGCATTTAGAGAATAGTGGTGAATCCAGTTGTGTGTGATTTCATCCCCTCGGTGTGATCTCCTCATTCCTTCCTGTTCTCGTGAATCCATAAAAGCATGTATATGATAGTATGAACAAAAGATGGTATTTTAATAGTGACAACTTTGGATATATACCAAGTACAATGCAAGTAGGAGAGAGATAGTGCAAGTGAACAGAGCTTGACTATGTAATTCCTAGTGGAATTTATCTGGGAATACAACAAAAGTGTACCGAGAGCTTCAGAAACTATCCTTGTGACAAAACAAAACCTGCAACTTTAATGGATTCTAGTCTAGAAATGAAACTATTCTATGCTAAACTGATTTGTATGGAGCAGCAATGGAATAAGACTGAAACAAGAAGATTATATGAGCTCTAAAACACCAACAATGGCGGAAAACATTAAATTGGCATAATTCTAAACAAGAAATCAAAATACTGATAAAGAGAATTGAGAAGATGAGGGGCCATTTTCTTGAAAACAAGCTGGCTATTTATAACCAATGCATTTACCAGAGGGTAACTCCCATTTGATCTCTTTTACTATAAACAAAGGAAAAACACTATTACTAGGGGACCAAAAACATTAATGCAAGCCAAAGTTGTTGAATAAAGTGCGTAAATTTGAAGATTTACGTTTGACGCAATCATCGGAGGAATCTAGAAAACGTGAACAAAATCGCCACCACTCGTGCACAAGGTGGTGGTTACGGGACTACCACCTGTCGTAGGTGGATTTCACGGGACCGCCGCCTAGGCAGGTGGCGGTTCCATTCATCAAGACAAAAATGCAAGAAGAAGGGGGGAAAGGGGGAAAACAAGGCATGCGGAGGCTGAGCGAGGCATGCGGGATTCAAGCATATACTTGGTGAGACTTTTTGGATTCCGAACACCTTACAAGGAGATCTATATCATCATTTGGGCATGTGTAACATCATTCTCGTGGTGCAAGTACCCTACAATTTTGGGTACATACAATAACCCTAATGAGGTGAATTCTTTTATGGATACTTAGCACTTAACCGATGAACAGTGCAGTAATTCCCTCAAAAGGTGTCGGTAGAAGAAGTAGAGGAACAACTATTCAAGATAAATAACATAATAAAATCCCAAGAGGATAAATTAGAGTAAAAGAATAAGGATATAGTAGAGAGAGACATGTAGATAAAAGGGAAGGAGTATATCATTGAGCAACTGAAGGTTGAGTTGAGAGAAGAGAAGGAGAAGGTGCATAAAGCTTACAAAAAGGAAAAGACTATCTTAGAATCCATCATTTGAGCACACCCAGTTTGGCCTCACCGAGCATAAGTATGAGTCAGCTTTTCTTTGCCTAGAGGATGTGACACACTTACTCACAATGGAGAAGCGATAACTTCTACTGGAGTCAGCAGAGGAATTTCTAATGTGATAGAGGGTCAAGGAGAAAGAAAAGATTGAGGAAACCATAATTTAGTACACCGAGATCATTTCTTGATTAAAAATGTGATGCATATGGCTAAAGTTGTTTATTAAATTGTGGAGATAGGTACAAGGTGGTAGGTATATTGGTTGCTACCCATGAGGTATATCCGAAGGAGTTTAAGAAGAAGAAAAAGAATAACAGGGTATAACAAGATAAAATAATTACAAATTTCAAGAAGAAGTCTGAGGTGATTGAAGGCCTAAGGGTCTCAATTCAAAATAACATGAAAGAATTATATCCCCAAATCACTCGCATAATGGACACTCTAAGTGACCTTAGAAAGAAGATAGAGAACATTATTTATACAATTAAGGATAAGGAGAGGAGTGGTTATTTTATGAAGGAATCCGATTGATAGGGGATCTATTTCAACAAGCGTAGAATGAGGTGGATGCCTAGAGTAAGATTGAAGTAGGATTGAATAAATACTTCCCAATTCTTCTTCAGCAGTGATGAAATTATTTCATTCTTCGGCGCAAGTCGGAAGAAGATTATTCTTTCATCTTATTCTTTATTATTTTCACAAGATCAAGTTGTTTCTGAGGACGGACAACAAGTTTAGTTTGAGGTTATGTTAGACCCTGAAATTGACTAAGTCCTAGGGTAAAGAATGAGCACACGTGGGCACATAAAGTAAGCTAGAAACACACTCAAAGAAATTCATGCAGAGAAAAATTTTAGCACACGAAGGACACGTGAAGGCTCAAGTAGGCATGATGAGTGGATAAGGTGCCATCCTGGACTCTTAGAGCTCAAGGAAAGAATATTCTATGAAGGGAATATTCCAAAGGAGGATCATTACAATTAGTGGAGGACTTTGCAAATTGTCATAGTACTCAATCATGGAGGACCACATTTACACCTAGCATGCGATCCCATCATGGGTGAAATTATGGCGGTGAAGGAATGATCTTGATTCTAATTTAGGAAGTGCATGGGTTTGAAATAAAATAGGGTTGAATGATAATAAAGTGCTATAATAATGTTGTGGGTCATGACGTTGGGAGCTATCACACGTTGTTAAGGGTTGTTTATCCTATCGGTCTAGGGAGAGGCCAGGAAAGGGTTATGTTATGCATGGAGGGAGGTGCTTGGGTTTAAAATAAGAGATGAGATGGAAGAACATAGCTAGGGTTCTATATGAAGAGTAATGTTTTAGGGTTGAGATGTTATTCCTCAATGTATATTTTCTAATATAACCCTATTTGATGTAATATGGATATTGTAAATGGTTATAGTTAGTATATGAAGCCTGCTCCAAATATTTGTGTTTATAGACCACAACCTAGTGTGTTTTCATGTCATTCTTGTTTTAGATATGATTCTATTATGCCGTTGTGATGTTTCTATTTATATCATGGTGAATTTTTACATAGATTTAGTTCCACTACCTCTATATTAGATTGCATGCATGTTTCTATTCTGTAAACCATTCCTCCATTAATGGAGAAGCATTCTTACAAGGCTCACATAAAAGAGGGGCTCGATTCCCACATATGGCTCTAGTGAGTGCCCAACTTATGTTGGGGGATAGGCCAACACGCTTGGGGTTAAAAGAGAGTTTAAAGGGTAAGAGGTAAATGAGACTATAGTCCCCTTACTTGTGAAATATTGAGGCATGCATTATCTTTCTCCCATGTGATTGAAGGGAGGCTAACATGTCTTCTATTTGGAGGAGTTGGCATGTGATGATGCCATTTGGTTGGGAGGAAACCGGGCCCCTTTTCTCTTGTGCATTAAAGACTTTCTTGTGGTGTGGAAGCTTGGAAAAGTACACTTGGAGCATGGAAGAAAAAGTTGGAAAATTTGGAATGTTGTCCCCATTTTGGGGAGGCTTGTCCTCTTGCATTTTAAGTACAATTTTGTAATAGTTATTATAACTTTGTACATGTATTCTTCTCCTTGAAAAGAAATTTTCAAAACCTTGTATTTTGGATGTCCTATCCTTGTCTAATGGAGAACTTGGTATGCATTTACATATTTTTATAAAAGGAATTGGGAAAATTACTTCAAGGATTGTTAAAATATCATTTATCTTTGTACAAGAAAACTTGGTTTTGATAAATGAGGATTGTGTTTGGTTGTAGTGCCTAAAAATGAAACATTGTTTTCTTATTTACATGTTTGGAAGAAAATATGGTTTGAATGCTTGGTTAATGAGCTAAGATAGTATTATTATCACTTGAACTTAAATTTTAAATACCCATAAGCTAATTCTTGGTTAACTTTAACTTGAACTTAATGAGATAAGACAAGGGTAAAATATCTTCTATGAATCCCTTGTTTGACCACCAAAAAAAAGAAAATAAATAAATAATAAGAAACGATGCAATGGATAATTAAATATAGGGAATGAGATGAGCATATAAATAAATGTAGGGTATTCCACTTTAACCTAAGATCTGTGGTTCTTAATAATCTGAATCCCACAGATCATATTTAAGGTAGTCATTTTCAGGTGAGTAAATGGGCCCTCATATTTAGTTTAAAAAATATATTAATGAGCTAACTTATTATAGTTCAAAAGAAAAAAAAAAAAAAGGGGGTTAAAGTAACATTGGTTGAAATTTTTGAATTTAAAATTAGGGCCATTAAACCATTTGTGTAGGTCACTCTAATTAGTTGTACCCGCCATATCATTATGGTGGGGCTAGGGTTTTATTAATATAATGAAAGGAGTACTAGATTAATATACTTTGTGATTAGTAATTTTTCTATTAAGTTTAAACTTTATCATCTTCCAAAGAAATCGGGTATCCGATTACTTTTTCACGATAAATCAACTTATGTAGCTATCATTTAATCCACTTGTAGGCACAAACCTTCCTTGGTAGGAAAGTAGTAATCACCCATTGTGAAATTTATTATGTGATGAGCATCAAGGTTAGCGAGGAGGTTAAATCATTATTCGATATTTGAAAAAGACCTAAGATTAGTAAAACACCTTAACAATTTATCATAACATTATCTATCATTGTTGAGATTGTGGAAAACACCATAAAAATAATTTAAAAGCATGTATGGATACATACCAAACTAAAACTTCAATGAAGTATAAATAATAATAACAATAATAACCCTATGGATTTTATGCCATGGTGACGAATGTCATCGATGAGTTATTGAGATTTCCTCCGAATAAATGTAACCCTCACCTCCATGTCATAAAAAAATCCCAAAATATTTTTGAGGGTTGTCGGGAAGAATAATCAAATGTTTTGGATCATAAATTTCTTTTAATTACATTTGGTATTAGAGCTCGGGTTCCAGCACCACGCACATTGGGTATGATCATGTAATGGATTAATAAGTTTGGTTTGGTTTGATTTCCCATTCAACAAAAATGTTTCCGCTATACTTATTCACTTCTTTCCTATGTTTTTCCAAATGACGTAATGAGGTGTTGGATGTCGCTCATCTAAAACAAACACTTTTGAGAGTTGTCCCTACTCTTAGGATGTGATTTGTTATCAAATACTAGCTTAGGTGGGAAATTTTGAGAAATGAAACAATTAGGGGTGATTGGAATGCAAGTTTTGTTCAAATTCTCTATGCTAAAACACCTTGTAAAAGTTAGAAAACCCATTAAAAATAATGTGCAAATGTATCTGCGACTTCCATAGTGGATATAATTTAGAATGGTAATGTTTTCTAGTGACCTGCGATCTAAAAAAACATTCAAATCCAATTTATAAGATCATTTGATCATTTAGTTGAATGAATTTTGAGCCCATTTGATCATATTGTTATATGGGACAACAACTGAAATCTAAGAATTTCATTTTGATTTTGACCCATGGTTTAGGGAAATTTAGTAGGAAACTGAAATCTACCACTTCTAACCTTTAGTATTTCTACATGTCAATTGGTTGCAACAATTATTTTTGAGAAAATGGAATGGGGAACGAGTTTCTCAAGCGTGTTTAGGAGGCCTCCGGTCTTTTTTTCACAAAAAAACTAGTAAAAAAATAAATTAGCTCGGGAATGAGGTCATCACTAGAGTTTTAGTTATCATAATTATATTATGTAAGTTGCATTGGATTCTCCATAAATATGAGAATTTATAGAATAATTTTTTGAGTTATGAATTCCTATTTTCGAAACTCATTTCGTATCCAATTTCACTAGAAATTTGTTGAAATGCAATATCAAAAACTTTAATAGTTGTCTTTGAGAAGGTGCCTCCAGGTTTGTGATTAATTTTCTAGTTTTGGGTGTTAAATGTATTTTTTACTCCTTGTGTAATAAATAATTTTTTGAATGTGTTTATTTTACCATTTTGGTATTCAATAATTGTTTGGTAGGATCTTTTTGTAGACATTTCAGCTAGATCATGAAATAGGAGAATTGGGTCTTAATGAGCCATTTGACGTTTCAGACACCCTTGGAGGGTGCAAGATTTTATAATATGATTATTTTATGTGTTAGGTTCTTTCTAGGTTGAATGTTATGACCTATAAAAATTATTTGCTAAGAGACATTTTGGGTGCTAATTGCTTTGGTATAGTTTGGTCACTTTGGACACCATATGTAGTCATGGTTGTTTCACAAATAATTATTGTTCAGATATGAGAGTGTCAAAGTATTCCCTAGATCTAAGTATTAGGATTTGAGTTTTTGGTTAGATGGTTTATCCTCCTTGATTGATCCATTATTTGCTAGGGAAACTTGCTCACAATGTTAAGGGCACCACGTTTAAACCTAACAAAACCATTTTTGTATGGGCTTGAAATAAACAATTGTACCTTCTTGTAGAACCACCTAATAAGACAAGATGGTCTTCCACGTTTTAATATTTCATTATTGATAACTAGAATAATTTTAAATCCTCGTGTATACGCTACTAATCTCAAATTTATAACTCTCTTTATAAGAAAATTTACCAAACAACCTTATAACCTTTCCTTTCTTTATGAAAGTGTATTCCTAAATTTATAATACTTGGATGAAAATGTTTGTTAATGTAAACTACTCTAACTTTTCCTTGATTAATATATGATAAGGGGAAAGGATTCTTAGTGTCTCTTTTATATGACAACTTTACTCGAAGTGATATTTCGTAGTTATTTTATCCTCTTCTAGTAAACTAAGAATACATTGAGCTATTTGAAAACTCACTTTGGTTTCCACAACTTAAATTTTTTCATCAAAGCCCTTAGCATAAATTTTGGATCATCTTTGGTAATGTTCTAGTTCTCGTATAACCCTTCTTGAGCTCGACAGTTGATGTTTATGCTATGATAATTACTAAGTTTTGGTGTAATTTAACTTTGTTAAACATTTTCATCTTAGAATGTATACTTGTGATAATAATCCTTCTCGAATTAGGTACAACATTATTAAATAATCACATTTATGAAACTAATACTTATGTGTAGAATTATGGAAACACTCTCTCCCTCTTACCTTATCTCATAGATAGAAGAATTTTTACTATGTGAAAAATAGTTCAACATTTTGTCATCCCCTCTCTTCTTTGTACAATAAAAATAACTTAGGTTTGTTTTTATTTTTGTGAGGGATGAGATGTTTTACCAAATTTAGTGGTTACCCGTGGAATTATAAGAAAACTGGTGCAATTTTGTGAATACAATTTTTATTACCCCCTTTACACACACACACACACATGAATTTATATCCACAATCGTGTACGTATACCTGAATAAGATTGCAATGACCAAAGAGGGACGGAAGCCTCACAAATATTATTGATCATGAAATCAGATTACATAACAATGCAAGAGCTGTAATATTTATAGATATTAGACAACCTCATATGGATAGACATGACACCCTATCAGGCACCAACTACGAGATGATAAGACCCATCTCACATGCACATGTAATTACTACTAATACCAATATTGAATGTTATCCAACATAACAATATTGAATGCAAGTCACTAGACTAGAGTGCACATGTTGCACATTATTAAATAAAAGACAATGCAATAAAATGCAATAAATATGCCTATGCTAAATTATGCTAACATTCCCCCCCTTAATTTTGCATAGTTTCCAATGAAGTGGAGAGGAACTCTCTGAATAGTGTGAATTTGTCACGTGCAAGTGACTTAGTGAAAACATCTACCTTCTGTTCAGCTGTAGGACAAAACTGGAGCTGTATGTTGTGCTTCAAGACATGCTCGCGTATGAAATGAACCTGTACTTCAATATGCTTGGTTCTCTCATGAAATACTGGATTGCGAACAAGCTTTAGAACTCCTTCATTATCAACATATACTGGAGTAGATTTCTGTTGTGGTAGACCAATTCCTTCCAGTATTCGGCGTAGCCATATTGCTTCACAAACAACTTCACCTGCAGCTCGATACTCTACTTCTGTAGAAGAGCGAGAAACAAAGTTTTGTTTCTTGCTTCCCCATGATATCGGTCCAGATCCCATAAAGAAGACGAAGCCTGATGTTGACTTCCTATCATCCATGTTTCCTGCATGATCTGAATCTGAATATCCTATCAAGAAGAAGTTGTCATTCTTCTTGTACTCTAGACCAAGGTCAACTGTACCCTTTAGATATCTCAGTATTCTCTTTGCTTGCTTTCCAATGACATATTTTTGGTTCTTGCATGAAGCGTGATAAATAGCTGACTGCAAAGCTGATATCTGGTCTAGTATATGTCAGGTAAATGAGACTCCCGATCAACTACCGATAGAGAGTTGCATTCACCGGTGGTGATGGATCGAACGAGATAACTGAAGTCTCGCTTCCATAGGTGTAGCAATAGGAGTGCAGTCCATCATCCTAAATTTCTCGAGCGTTGTCTTGGTGTATTTCAACTGTGACACAAAGATATGATTCTCTTTTTTCCATACTTCCAACCCAAGACAATAGTGCATGAGCCCGAGATCTGTCATGTCGAACGATCGATTAAAATCCTTCTTTGTTGCATCGATCATCTTCACAGAACTACCTGTAATGACTAGATCATCGACATAAACAACCACAATGACAATCTCCCCCCCTTGCTTTTTGAGGTAGAGATTGGGGTCATAAGGATTCCTTTCGAATCCATGACTTATGAGATGCTCATCAATTTTGATGTACCATGCCCGGGGTGCCTGTTTTAGGCCATATAGAGATTTTATGAGTCTGCATACCATCATCTCTTTTCCTGGTATTACATAACCCTCTGGCTGAGTCATATAGACTTCTTCTTGCAAATCTCCATTAAGAAAGGCACTTTTCACATCCATTTGGTGGACTTTCCAACCAAATTGTGCAGCTAGAGCAAAGATCATCCTGATTGTCTTGATCTTGGCTGTGGGAGCAAATGTCTCCTCATAATCAATGCCTTCTTGTTGTGCATACCCCTTTGCTACAAGCCTTGCTTTATACTTGTCAATAGTCCCATCTGATTTGTACTTAGTCTTGAATATCCATCTGCATCCAATGGGTTTCTTCCCTGGTGGAAGGTCGACAAGTTGCCATGTGTTGTTCTTCATCACTGACTGATACTCTGAATCCATGGCATCTTTCCAAGCTTTTGATTGTAGGGCTTCCTGAACTGTAGATGGCTCAACTGTTTCAACAACTCTACTCATTAGGGCATAATTGACCTCTTCACGAGCTTGACTATGAGTTCTAGGTCCAGGATTGGATGATGTGCTAGGTGCTTCATCCAAATTTGCATCTCTTATTAATTGAGTATACCATTTAGGTAACTTCTTAGCTGTTCCATTGGCTTGTGGTGGATCCAAGTTTTCACCATCATCCAATTCATCACTATCATCTTCAATGGGAACATCAAATTTTGTCTTCACAAGAGGTGTATTCTGCATGTTTGTTGAGTCGTTGAGTGGAGCATCTACTTGTTTCTTCTCAAAGAACTCAACATCCCTACTTGTGTATACTTTCTTTGCTTTCAGATCCCATAATCTGTACCCAAGTGCTTCTTCACTGTATCCAATGAATATCAGTTTCTCAGCTTTCATATCCAACTTGTTCCTATTCTTCTTGGGTATGTGCATGCTAGCTTTACACCCAAATACTCTTAGGTGTGCAATTGATGGTTTCCGATTTGACCATGCTTCTTGAGGTGTCACTCCTTCAAGAGCTACTGTGGGCACTCTGTTCAACAAATAGACTGCAGTTCTTGCAGCTTCTACCCAAAATGTCTTTGTTAAACCTGAGTCATCAATCATACATCGCACCATTTCCATGATAGTACGATTCCTTCTCTCAACTATACCATTCTGCTGTGGTGTGTGAGTAGGAGGCATTTGTCGACGAATCCCATGAGCTTCCAGGTAAGTCTTGAACTCATTGCTTGTGAATTCCCCCCCTCGATCTGAGCGGAGAGTTTTGATCTTGCGACCAACTTCATTCTCAACAAGTGCTTTGAACTTCTGAAATGTCTCAAAGGCTTGACTCTTGTTTCTTAGACAATATATCCACATCTTTCTTGAGTAGTCATCAACACAAAGCATGAAGTATTGACATCCAGAATGACTTGGTTGCATGGGCCCGCAAAGATCGGTGTGCACCAAATCAAGCTTTCCCTTAGCTCTATATGTGTTCTTCTGGAAGGGTACTCTGTGTTGCTTTCCAGCTAGGCAATTGTGACACTTGTCAGTGTTGTGCTTGAGTGTAGGCAATCCTTTCACCATGTTGCCCTTTTGAAGTGTTTGAGATAGCCAAAACTGATGTGACCATATCTGCGATGCCATAGTTCTGCAGATTGTGTGTCTTTGGCCACTAGAGCTTGATCATCCTTGTGGACAAAATCAAGTTGGAACATGCGTCCCACATTGGAGGCTCTTGCTACAATCTTGGAACCTCTTGACTTATCTCTTATCAAGCACACTTTTTCTCCATTATTACTGTCAAAATCCAACTTCAAGTTGTGATCAAGGAGTTGACTAACTGATAGCAAATTCTTGGTCAACCTAGGTACATACAATACATTTGTGATTTTGCAGTCATGCTTTCCAAGAGGTAGTGAAATGTTTCCAATCCCTTGACACTATATGATGAGTCATCACCTAATGACACATGGTTCTTGTTAGGTGAGTCACGTAGTGTGTAGAACCAATCCTTGCATCCAATCATGTGTCGAGTTGCACCCGAGTCAACATACCAGATATCTTGTGTGGACTTGGTTTCTTCATCAAATTGAGCAGAATACATGTGGTGTCCTTCATCTGAATCATCCTCATGTTCGGCAATGTACCCTTGTTGTTTGGGTTTTCTTTGCCAATTACCATTTTTCTGCCCTTGATTGTTGTTGTTGTTGGACTTCCCTTTATTTGAATTATTGTTACCCTGTTGGTTATTGGGTTTTGAATTGCTTGATGAACCCTTTTTGTAGGAATTGTACCAACAATCTTTGATGTCATGTCCCCCTCTATTGCAAATGGGACACTTCTTGGTGTTGTCTCGTTGACTTTGGTCCCTTTGTTGACTTTGATTTTGTTGGGACTTCTTGTGATTGGACTGAAATTTCCCTTTCCTTTATGATTGGAAGATAGTGCTTGCTCATCTTCATGATCTTTGTTGTTCATTGCCTCTTCTTGTTGGAGTAGATTGACCAACTTCTCAAAGGTGACTGTGTGTTCACTCATATTGATAGTTGTCACAAAGATTCTGTAGGAAGGAGGAAGTGCTCGCAACACAATTGGTACGAGGTCTTCATCACTTATCTCTTTTCCCAATGCCAATAGAGATGCCCTCAAAGTAGCAACTCATCTCAAAAAAACTTCAACCTTCTCATTGTGCTTGAACTTGAGAGTATGCAGTTGTGATAGTAGGTTGAGGATGGCATTCTTGTTCTTTGCCTCATAGACTGTGCTCAACTTATCCCATGCATCCTTGGCCGATGTGGCATCTCTAATGTGGGGTTGCACATCGTCTGTTACGCTAAACAAGATGATCAACTTGGCCTTTTGATTGGCCCTGTCAAATTGAACTTGTTGTCTTCCATCATCAAGTGATCTTGTTGTTTTTCCATCTACAACTGTCCATAGGTCTTCAAACTCAAGTAACATCTTGATCTTCGGTTTCCATGCAGCATAGTTGTCTCCTCTAAGTAGTTGTGAATCTGGCAAGAAGAACTTTGGTGCTTGTGCACCCATTTCTAATCTAAATTTCTGAAACTCTAAATTTCTGACAAAGGGTAAGGCTCTTATCACTCCAGGTTTATGGTCTCCCTCTCAATATACCGTCAGCCGATATACCAAACCTTTCTATATACGCTCCCTTCCGATATACCCATCAGTACGTGGAAGAAGATCACCCTTTCAATATACCCATCAGTACGGAAAGAGGTGTTAACGCACGTGAAAGAATTTAGTACGTGGTACTTAGAGACATAAGAGAGAGAGGGGGGTTTCAGCAAGCACAAACGGATGGGAGGGCTCAAATGTGTGTATTGTGTCCTTATTACTCCCCGTCGATTTTATAGGGTCGATGCCTACAAGACGACATTTAGGCAGCTATGTTAGGCATTAAGTGCAGTAGTAGTCGCGACGGCATCACCCGTAAGCGCTTCCCAGAGGCACCGTATATACCGAACGCTGCTATGAGATCAAAGATCTCGTGTGATAGAACCAAACATAAAATAAAAAAACTTTTTTTTTTTTTCACTTTATGCACCAAGATTAGTACAAAATGCTCCAAAAGTACATCAAAATGAAGTTTTTGTGTCCCCCCTCTTTAGAAAAAAGGGTCTAGAATCACAAAATACACAATTTAGGCCAAAAATATTTTTTTACCCCCAATAGGTGTTTTTCCGCTAAATTTAGCGGTGGCTCTAAATGTGTTTGGTGAGCTTCTAAATTTGGAAATCTCCCAAAATTTAGTAATTTCTCCAAATTTTCCAAAAAAATAATTTAATAAAAAATATGGAGAGAGTGGGAATTGAACCGCTGACCTGTTTGTTCCCAAGATCCAAACAAACAATCTGAATATTGTTTTCACCTTTTCTCACAAACCGTGATCTGGGTTTTTCTAAAATTTTGACAGCAGCATCATACAATATTTTTCTTGAAACCCACAAAATTTCAGAAGAATCGAATCTTATTTTTTGAGATCTTACCAATTTACCAGCTAGATCTGATTTTTTTTTCGAAAAAAAATGATCCGACTTGTACAGACTTTTCGTCACATGTAGAGGCCGAATCTGAAGATGATGTAAACTGAAAAGTTGTGCACCTCCTTCTTATCTTTCCAGAAAAAAATGCACATCAATCCGACATTGTATGAAAAAAGTTACGTCCTTTTTTCTAAGAGCTATCTGCTGGAATTTTGTTGACGGACTGCTTCAACCTTTGCTCCCGAATTCTTCACACCTCCACTTTCAGATCTGATTTTTTTTTTTTAGATCTGATCTTTTTTTTTTTTTTTTTTTTTTTTTAGATCTGCAATTTTTTTTTCAAGATCTTTCTCTTTTTTTTTAAGATTTTTTTTTTTTTTTCTTTTTTTTTTTTCAAATCTTTTTTTTTTTTTTTTAAGATCTTTTTTTTTTTTTCTTTTTTTTTTTTTTTTAAAGATCTCCAAATCTGAAATATTCCGCCAATATGTTGGATCAATTGGCTATGCCAATGACTAATAAAAAAAAAAAATTACCTTCCAAATAAGTGGATAGGTCAAATTTTAGTTGAGGGATGCTTGGAAGGAATGGAGGCTATGGGATGCTTCAATGGCTCTCCTTTGATGCAGATCTTCTTCTCCAATGGATCCTCTCCAATAGTGCTCCTCTTCAACCTTGCTTGGATAGAACCTGCTCTGATACCAAATGATAATAATGGTATAGCTCTGATACCAAATGATACCAAATGATAGAATAGAATAAGATTGCAATGACCAAAGAGGGACGGAAGCCTCACAAATATTATTGATCATGAAATCAGATTACATAACAATGCAAGAGCTGTAATATTTATAGATATTAGACAACCTCATATGGATAGACATGACACCCTATCAGACACCACCAACTACGAGATGATAAGACCCATCTCACATGCACATGTAATTACTACTAATACCAATATTGAATGTTATCCAACATAACAATATTGAATGCAAGTCACTAGACTAGAGTGCACATGTTGCACATTATTAAATAAAAGACAATGCAATAAAATGCAATAAATAAATTAAACAATATGTATGGGTTTTCTAAAAATAAATTGAATTGGAATTGAGAAATCCTAGAAAATGGTACATGCTAGGAAACCTTGAAACCAAACTAGAAAATCAATCCTAACATGGTGACTCGCTATATATTTAACCCACAATTTAGTGGTACTATCACCATGTGAACGTAAAAAAAGTGTTTTCCAAATCAAGTCATCACCCCTTAATTATGTTTGGTATTATGTGAATCTTCATCCTTGATGCCTTAATGAATAATGCAGATGTTAAAACCAATTTGGAAAGGATTGTGAATTATCTTACAAATTTTAAAGTTAATTGTGATCTAGAAGGTGAAACCACATATGAACTTGGATATTATTACTCCCTTCTTGTGTGATATTTGTGGAACCTTGAGATGAAGTCAGATGATGAGGAAAATGAATATTTTTTCAAGCTACAATTTCCCTTGACTAATATTCTCTTATTTGAGATACAATTGACTTTGAGCCATGTTATATTTAGCGAGGCATGTTTTTTTGAGATATATATATATATATATATATATATATATATATAGTTCCCTTAAAGTGACCTTAATGTTGGACATCCACTTACGTGTGACCATGTAGAGGTTTTAGACAATGATGTTAATAACAATTTCCTTGGAAGCTATAACTTTCTTTAATTAAATTACTCTAAATGAGAGAAACACTTAGTACAAGACCAAGTTTGAATTGGTGGGACATGCTTGTTGTGACTAACAACCACATGATATGACACGATACCTCATGAGGTCATATCCCTATCTCTTCTAGTGACTTCCAGGAGGAAGTAAAATCTTAGGAGAGGGGATGTAGTGCCCACCCCTTTCTTGCATCGTTACATTTACTAACTCATTTCATTTACTAGATTGTAGATATTGATTTAGCACTATTTGGATAATATGTGGTTTCATTATGGATTATTGACATTGATATAATACTATTTAAGCATTATATGGTTTTTTTGTAAATTACTCTTGTGACATAGGTGGTGTTTGAGGCACGTTGTGCCAATAGAATGTTATGATACATAGTACTAGTTTCTTGTACCCGCGCTATTATGGATATTAGAGGGATGCAACCTAGATGGATTTTTCTAGATATATGATGGATGAATGAAAAATCTATTTCATATTGTGACCATTAATTTTGATGATTCTTCTTTAGATGTTATCATGGAATAAATTGGATGAATTCTATGTTTTGATCTACTATAGAAACATATGTGACATATTTGGATAGTTATCTCATTTGGATGTTGTTTGCTTTTTGGATTTAGAATTTTCAATCATAAGTGAAATAATTATATATTGATGTATATTTGGAATGAATATCCATGATTTATTTGGTTGTCATTATATTGGATTATTTCTCTAATTTATTATTTATCGAGGAGGTATGTTTAATGTGTGAATTAAGTGTGCAGATTAAAGGGAACAAAGGAGAATGTGGGTTTCAAAGTTGTACCTCAAGTTATACAAACGACTTCTCGGGATGAGTCATTTAGCCGACATGTTATTTGTGTGGCCTTGTGTGTGTGTGTGTGTGTCATATTCATGATTGGAAACCTTTGGTTATTCCTAATTGTATTTATGTTAATTGCATTTTGTTTAAGCCTTCTACGGTAAGTTAGTTTATGGACGTCATGGTGCCTACATGTGTTAGTTGTGTTTAAAGTTAATTAATTTTCTTGTTAATGGTTTGGTACCAATCTAAATGAGTCCCTTGGACCCTACCTATGGGTGGGGGTCTCTTTTCTAGTAAAAATGGTATTTTACCTCCCATTTTACCCCTCTCATGTCACCATCTTGTATGGTTGGTTTTTTTGATTTCCTAAAATTTGAAGTGTGTTTAGCTTATTGGCTTTTCACGAAATTTAGGAGACTAGTTATTGGTATTTTAGAAGCTTATGTTGAAGGATGAGATCAGTGACACATGTCACCCTCTCATTTGTGAGGATTTGTGTTTGGTTCTTATTTTTATACCTCCTCATGGAGAGGGGTAGGGACTTTTTCTTGTCATTTGTACTATGAGATGTGATTGGAGAAAGCTTAGATCTTAGAGCTTGGGGAGCTTGTTGTGATTGAATTTGGATTGCTAATTTGAGGTAAGATTTGACTTTTTGTCTATAGTATAATGTGGAAAATAAATAATGGTTGTTTGAATATTTTTTTGCATCTTTGGTTATGGGTGTATTGTGTGATTCTTATCCCTTTCTTTTTCTTCATCCTATGGTTTTGGTAGATTTTAGAATTTTAGGGGAAGAGGGTTGACTCCCCCTCTTATGCCACATCGATTGATGGACAAGCCGTGATGGTCTATTTTATTATTTCCTCCCCTCATATGGTTTGATGTGGAAGATGACTGCTCATATGGTTTTAACCTTATCTTCCATCCTTGTGAAGGAAACCATCTCATGGTTGAAAATGGTTTGAAAATCCTTACTTGGAGGAGGCTTGGAGTTTGGGATAGAGTGATAAGGCAAGATGTATGATGATTATGAATATTCTTGTATGTGTTCCTATGGTTTGTTCACAATATGGCTTATGGTGAGCTCCTTGCCACTCTTTCCCTTTGAGGAAAACATGTAGTTCTCCTCTTGTGATTTTGGTGTTCTTTTGGTTATTTTAAATTGTTGTGTCCCCTTACTTGTGCAATATTGAGGCATGCATTATCTATCTCCCATGTGTCCCCTTACTTGTGCAATATTGAGGCATGCATTATCTATCTCCCATAGGCTCACAGGGAGGATAACATGTGTTCCATTTGGTGGAGTTGACATGTGATGATGCCATTTTGTTGGGAGGAAACTGGACCCCTTTTCTCTTGTGCATTATATACTATGTTGTGATGTGGAAGCTTGGAAAAATATACTTGGAGCATGGAAGAAAAATTCGAGAATTTGACATGATGTTCCCAATTTTGGGGAGGATTGGTCTTTTGCATTTTAAGTACAATTTTATAATAATTATTGTAACTTTTAATATGTCTTCTTCTACCTTGAAAACAAGTTTTAAAAACCCCGTATTTTGTATGTTGTATCCTTGTTTATTGTAGAACTTGGTATGTATTTGCATCTTGTTAGAAAAGGATTTGGGAAGATTTCTTCAAGAATTGTGAAAATATCATTTTTCTTTGTAGAAGAAAACTTGGTGTTGAGAAACAAGGATTGTGTTAGGTTGTAGTTCTTAAAGAAAGAATTTCTTTTTTCTTTATAAGTTTGAAAGAAAATATGGTTCGAATGCTTAGTCATTGAAGAAAGATAGTTGTATTTTCACTTGAGCTTAAAATGTAAATACGCATTTTCCTGTGCTTGGAGTTCTTTTAATTTTTTGGTTGATAAAGTGAAGATTTATTTTTTTATTCCCTTGTGAAGTTACAGATTATGGGTGAAATATGATTCTTTTATTAAGGGTTGAATGAGTGGATAAAATTGTTTACTGTATTATTCATTATTTTGTATATTGTTAATTAAAAATCATTGTTGATATATAATCTTTAACCTGATTAAAATAATTTTTAATCAACAATATACGAAATAATATATATATATATATATATACACACACAAACATATTTTCCTATTGAAAACAAAACCGAAAATTGTATGGACATCTGATTTGTGTTGTTGTAAAATGTGGGGAACCTCGCTGTGCGTACCCCACGGCTATGCGGCCATAGCCACCTCCCTGAAAATCCTCCCCCACGGCTATGTGGCCATAGCCACCTCCTTGTGCCTCCACCTCCTGTGCGTACCCACAACCGGAACCCTTTCCACACAGTCCGGTCGTGACTTCTCTGTGCCTGTCCATCACCCATACCAGGGCTATAGATATAAAAAAAAAAATAAAAAAAAATCCGTATCAAGAAGATTTCTGGCCACATAAGCTGAAGTTGCCCAACCTAATTTTACTAGATATTTGCAGATATAAAACACCCACACTCATGAAACAAGAACAATATTTGTTGCTGAAAGGATATAAAATGCATCCACCATTGAAGGTGACCTGCATAAAGATTTATTACTACCCATTAATCACAGGGGAGTATTTATAATGGAAAATAGAGAAGGGTAAAATATCCTCCATGAATCCCTTGTTTGACCTGCAAAAGAAAGAAAAAAACTAAATAATAAGAAAATATGCAATGAATAATGAAATATAGGGAGCGAGATGGCCATATAAAGAAATTTAGGGTATTCCACTTTAACCTAAGATCTGTGGTTCTTAATAAGTGAATCTCATGGCTCATATTTAGTGTAGTTATTTTCACTTGATTAAATGGTCCCTCATATTTACTTTTTGAACATGTTAATGAGATAACTTATTATAGTTCAAAAGAAAAGGAAAATAAAAAGGGGGTTAAAGTAACATTGGTTGAAAATTTTGAATTTAAAATTGGGGCCATTAAACCATTTGTGTAGGTCACTCTTATTAATTGTACTTGTTATATCATAGTGGTGGGGCTAGGGTTATATTAATATAATGAAAGGCATACTAGATGGAAATTCTTCGTGATTAGTACTTTTTCTATTGAGTTAAACAAATTTCATCTTCCAATAAATTTAGGAAACTGGTTACTTTTTCGCAATAAATCAACGTATGTAGCTATCATTTAATCCACTAGCAGCACAAACCTTCTTTGGTAGGAAAGTAATAATCACCCTTTGTGAGATCGATTATACAATGAGCATCAAGGTTAGCCACAGAGGTTATATCGTTATATTGGATATGATGAAGACTTAAGATTATTCAAACACCTTAAGGATTTATCATGGAATTATCTATCATTGTTGACGTTGTGGAAAACACCATAAAAATAATTTAAAAGCATTTATCAATACATACCAAACCGATACATCAATGGAGTATAATAATAATAATAATAATGATGATGATGATGATAATAATAATAATGATAATAACCCAACAGATTTTATGGTGTGGTGGAAGAATGTCGTCTATGAGTTATTGAAATTTCCTCTAAAAACATTTAACCCTCAACTCCACCTTATCATAAAAAAATTGCTAAATTTTATTTCAAAGGTGTCGTGAAGAATAATCATATGTTTTGGATCATAAATTTGTGGGCATTACGCTTCTTCAACCACATCTCCATGGCCATTGCTTGTGAAAAATAATTTATTTATTCTCGACTCTTTCATGAGAAGAGTCTTAAACTCTCTCCTTAGCATCTATAGTTTGACTACCTTCACCTTGTCACTTCCTTTATAAGCATTCTGCAAGGTTTCCAATGCTTTCTTAGAGTTTGTAGCTACTGCTATCCTTGGAAATACTAAATCTTTGAATGCATTTTGTATATAGCTCAAAGCCTTAGCATATTTTCTTCTATTCTCCTTCAAAGAATTCTTGTATGCTTGTGTTAATGCATTAAATACAATTTGTTCTGCTACCTCTACGTAGCCTCAATCAACAAGTTCCCATAGATCTTGAGAATAGAACATAGTCTTCAATTTAATACACTAGATATCATAGTTATTTCCATAAAATATTTTGGGTTGTTTCCATAAGTTACTACTTGTAGAAGCCATTACAACTCAACAAAGAAAAGAAAACCCAAACCAAGAAGATATGAGCTTTTGTTTGCTTTGATACCAATCCGTTGGTAGAAATTGGTGCCAAATACTACCAATATAGGAGAAGAAAAATCCAAAACATAAAAATGCACAAAATATAACTATATATTTGACTTTGAAAGCTTTTACAAACTCATAGCTACGAATCAGAAATTTTTCTTTTTTTTTTTTGTTTATTTTTTAATTTTTTTCTTAGTTTATTTTTCTTATAGAATTCTTTGTTGCCTCGTGTTGTTTCACGTGTCTTTATTCTTCTACAAGAGACCTTGAGCTACATCTTTGTATATTTTCTATGTTCTCCTTCAATCTTTTGCTCTTTAGGTTGTTACATATATTTCTTCTTATTCTCTCTTTCATTATTTTTGTCAAGAAAATTATATAGCTCTCTGTATCTCTCAAACTTCGTTGACTTTGACAAAGACAAAATATCTATTAACTATAACTCTTTGCATCTCTTAATTCTGCCCAAATCCATTTCCAAATATTTGACCTAAATGCATCCACGTGTCTACATTGCATTGGTTATGGTTTTGGGCTTCATGTATATCCTCCAATCTGCAACCCAAAGCTAAGCCCAATAAATAAGCTCCATGTACCCTTCTCATTTTTATTTAGCTATCGATCCTGTTAGAATGCAAACCAATAGAAGCATTCCATGCCCTTCGGTTTTATCAAACCCTTTCAATCCGTGGTCGACACATCCAAAACATTATCCAATGAGAGAACTCCACGGTTCTCACAATTGTTAGTATTTTCTATAGACTTGCAAATCTCGAACCAATGAGGAGGCTCTACGCTCCTTGCAGCTGTCGATCTTTATCTATACACCACCTGTCAATACACGAAGTCCCGCCCAATGGGAAAGCTCCATGCCCTTCGTACTTGTGTATGATTGGATTTAGCTTCGCATCGTAACTCTTTACTTTTCTTAACTTAACCGCCGGATCTCGAAAAGATGAAGCCATGTGTCTCTTCCTTAGTCGGTCCATATATGACAAAGTGGACATGCGCGACAAAATATAAGCTATAGATTATTCCATGCACTTCATGTCTGCAAGAGAGATCTGTAAGGAGAGGTTCTTGAAAATTCGACACGTGTCTACTCCTCGAGTGTCGGATCTTTACTATATTGCATGGGTTTCTCCTTTATCTTTGTGTCGTGGGTTTTTCGAGACGATTCAAATTGAAATGGCCAAAAATACAATAGCCAAAAATATGAATAAATAATTGTCAGTTGGGTAGTTAGAACGCTGGGGAAAGCATGTTTAAAATACCTAAGAGGGAGGCTCAAGATTAAAAACACCATTAATTATGATATTTTTTAAAGGGTTGTATTCACTAAAATTTATACATTTTAATTGCGTTGGGTGGGTTTTTTGAATTTATATCTAGTATTGTTATTAGGGTTTTTTTCCTATCTTTGGCTTTGGTTATCTTTGTTTTCCATAGATTTTGATATTGGTTTCGAATCAGCTGTTGTGGTTTTCAAGAATATTGTCTTAATAGAATATAGTAAAGAACTAAATCTAAGGCACACAAATTATTATTTCCAACCAAAAGATAAATATTCCCCCCTTCCATTTTGACAGCACCATATTGGATATGTTTTAACCGGACAATGAAATATGTAATTTATATTAGTTTTCTAATATAAAGGTTTTTAGCGGCATAGTTTAATTATAGATCTAAAAATTATATTGCTTCATTGCACCTTTGTAATCGTGTTGCGTAAGGATCCTCCACAAATACGTGATGATCTTCTTTATGCAAGTAAACATTTTATGATATCATTTTTTATTTGAATTTTTTCTCTTGAAAAACCAGTTTTAATACAAATAAATACGATGTATGTATTTAGAAATGTATTGGTCCCTACCAAAGAAAAGGTACTATAGCAATTTCAATTACTTGGTATTATTATTTCATTTTAATTAAAATATATACGTTTGTTATAAACCATACAAAGTACATTGTCAATTATATAAAAATGGGTGGAAAATGTCACATCGCTAAATGCTAATCACAATAAATCAAGGTTTCTAGGAGAAGTCAGCTAACTTCATGAGGGCATCAAAATACATACATACATACATATATTAAAATTGTGATTTTAAATAAAAAAGAGTTTGAGGAAACAAGTGGCATATGAGAAAACCAATCCCTACAAAAAGGTAGGTCTGAACAATGAACATGGTGTATAGAGGAGGTAAAGTGTATGGCTATATGAATTATACATCTAACATGTGGTGGTGAAGGGGTGAACCTCACAAAGATTGGATCCCATACATAATGTTGCTACTATTTATCTTCTTTGTATGTTTGTTAGGATTGGTGGTAGGGAGAGATGGCTAGTGCCAAATGTGGAAACTTTGAACCATGAGGGGAACCCCATTCACTTCCACTTCTTGTCACCAATGCTATCGAGTTTCTGAAAAACACCACCATTGTAGGTGAGAGAAGGACGTTGCTATCATACAGGGAGTGGTGGTGACGGGAAGAGGAGGTCCTCCAAACGTTGAAACAACCCATGTGAAAATACCGTTCATGGCCTTGTGAGAGAAAGAGGTGTCACAACAAGTTTGGAGGAAGATGATTCATAGTGCAAACAACATTACCCCAATGTGATTCAAAGTGGGGATTAAACGTGTTTCACCTCCATGTGGAATTCATCCACTTGAATCTGGATCTGTAGCATAAAATTGAGGATGACACTAACATTATGAATTACAGGGAAGTCTCTATCCATGAATCTGTTGTTAAAGTAATAAAATTTCAATTTTTCCTATTTTTAAGTAGAACATTTTCTCTAAATGTTTGGTAAGAATATATTGGTTTTTTTGGACACGTGGTTGGATCCCTAGAAGAAATACTTTCTTTGTTAAAAAATTAGGGATCAAAGTTAGAAGAGAGAGTAAATCCACTTTCGTAGAGTTTGTGTGTGGGAGTAACTAAAATCAACATGTTTAATTGGCTATAGTTGTTAGAAGACTAGACAAGTATGGTTCTAAAACTCCCAGTGTCTAAGTCTATCTCTAGTAGGCGGACCTTGATATAAGATGCACCATAAAAAGATGAGTTTTAAAGGATCAATTTAATGTTTCCAAATTGTGTCAAATATTATATCCTAGATCCCATCCATGGTCTAGAGATCCCACCGATGATTAAGAGAATCACCCAAAACCTTGTTCTCAGAAAGGAAGTGGTAACCAATATGGGGTTTGTAGAAATAGAAGAGGGTCATTGTATGCACCTGAAATTTACTTGGCGCTACACTCAAGGACATGGTAAGTCTCCGATGATGAAACAATTCCTTTCCGAACAATGTTAAGATATAGATCCTATCCCTTCACCTTCAAAATGTTTTTTTACTTGTTTCTCCATGTTTCTAAGTTTGAAATTTTGTGCCCTTATGAGCCATTTATAGCTCTTTTCACACTTATTTTTTTCTTAAGTCGTCAACTTCCCTAGCCATTATGCACGATTGCTAGTTTGCACATATCGGTTGTTATGTAATCTGTTGGTCCGCAATGCATCGAAGTTACATAACCTGCAATTGTCAAGGCACCGATGATTCTAATACCTTTACCTATATGATTAAAATGTGTTTTTCCTAACCCGTCTCAAGTTCAAAAGTGATTATATCACCCCTTTCTTAACCATTTTGTTTGGTTTTGAGATTGTTGGAATCATATTTATTTTATCCTTTTAGTTTGATTTGTTTAGTATGTTGACTTCCCTCATCTTGGTGCGTTATCGGTTCTTGATGGACATGTGTTTCAGACTTCTTCTTCCCCATTTGTTTATAAAAGTGAAAAATTCATTCGAATGTTGGGTTGAAGTTTTGAGATGTGTTTTGTATGTTTATGTTGCCAAAATATTGTTAGGAATTACTCGACAAATAGTTAATTTCTTTGTTGTTTCTAGTACTACATTTTCTACTAGTTTTCTTGCAACTAGTCAACTACAACCATATTTTTGTTCATCTTACTACTAGCTAGCATTACATACCTTGGATCAACTGGAACTCATCTCTGGAAAGGAAAAGGAAGATGAGGAGACACAATACAACACCACACCTGGACACTATCACAGATCAATGGTTACAAGTTGGGGATGTCTTGATTTCTTTAAAGATTTTAATTAATTATTATTGTTAAATTAGAAGAAAACAAATTATTTTAAAGTGGTAGAATTTACTATTTATTCATTTCCAATACTTTATGTGTATAAACAAATCATTCACCGATAACTTCTTCTTTGTTTATCACTTTGTGGATCTACAAGGGAAAGAAGTTGGAGGAAGATTTTTGTTTGGATTTCTTTTGTTATTTCTTCATCTAAAATCATCCGTACAATTTAATTTCTTTTTCTGGGGAAATTTCTAGGTGAAGAAGAAATTGCTTCTAACAAGATTTTTTTCTATTTACCCGAGACATAAGTAGTTAGAAGAAGTTTTTGTTTATAATAATAACTTTAGAGTATATTCTCTATTTTAAATTAGATCTAGCTTCACAATCCTGCAACAGAGGAATAACTACATCCAATTATTCCATGTTTAGTTTATTTTAATTTAGAAGTAGTTTATTTCATTTAGATTAGTTTCTTCAGTAACTTTTATTTCATTTAATTCCTCAAAACTAGAAAACACAAAAAGGATCGAAGTTTATTTTTATTTGTTCATTTATTTATTTAAAATATTTGTATTAAATACCAAAAAGAATTAGTTAGTTTTTTGTTGTTTTACTTTAATTAAATAGTGGAAAATTGGATTTAATTAGATTAAAAGGGGAAAGAAATCATCTTTTATTTAATATAATTCATTTATTTTGTTTATTTAAAGATAGGAATTAAAATTAGATTAGAATTGGAATGAACATAATCCTTGTTTCCTTAGTGACCTAGGCTACCCGCACTTAGCCCTCAGTCCCTTCGGTTACTAGTTGTTTGTTTATTTATGTCATTCTTATTGAATTAGTGCCCACATGAACATTCTCGGGTCCACCTCAACCATGTTGAAGAATCTTTGATCCAATTATAAACCAGCCCACCATTGACATACATCAAGGAGACATTGACTTAACTTTACGTGAACTAGTCTTTAAAGTAACTCCTATGACACCATAAATCAATGACCAGCTTAACGCCCTTAACGACAAAGTATAAATTGCGAGAAGAATATTAGGCCAATCAAGCTAATAGGGTTAGACCACAAAACAATTAGTTTTTCCTTTACACATCCCCTATGATCCTTATAATACCCTCTTTAGAGAGGAATATTTAGAGGAAAAGTGTCAATTTCCTTGCATCCATCAACAAGGTCAACCTATAATTGGTGCTACTAATAATGACTTATATTTTTGGAAAATGATCATTCTCAACCGCAATATCACCCCTACATAGGTTAGATGAGATTTGGTTTTACTCTCAACGAGAAACCCCCAATTTACAAGTTGAGTATCTATAATTTCCTTGATCATCAAGCATATTTTTACCATCATTCCAACGTATCCCATTTATTCCATATTTAATCCCATTACCTTAATATCATTCCCATTTTGGCTATCTTAGCATGACTTTGAGAAGTGGAGTGCATATGAAATCACATGTTTATTTTCAAGTGTACAAAATTGGTGAACTTGACGTGAAGTAATAGTTCCTTTTTGTAACCCTTTTCTTTTGTTTCCTCCATCTTATTCCTATCCCATTATTATACAAGTGTTTATAAATCCCCTAAATATGTCGGTTCAACAACATAACAGGCCTATTTTAGGTATTAAAGCTTATTAAAATCAAGTGAGTCCTCAAGAATCACCCTCATTATCTGGGTGGGATAATAACTATTCCTAGAACTTACTATCTCCATGTACATGCCATATTTTATAGCTGAACACTAATTAAAATATAAGAATTGAGAATATAAATAATTAAATCAAGGCACTCAACCTAATTTTTCAATCTCTAACAATATGAACTTACAGGAGAACAAGGATTTTATCAATGGGTCTTGTTAAGATCCCAAATTACTATGCAATGTGAGTCCTATCCATCCTATTTGCAACGAAATGATGAATTCTAAGTACAATTTTCCCAAAGTGGTGACATCCTTCAAAGATGGATAGGATACAAATATGGATCCTTGAATCTTTCAATATGATACAAAGATATACAAATGCCCTTATTAAAAAATAATGTTTCCCCGATCACACCTAAAATAGAAAGCATACCTCAAATGGGAGAAACTAGTGAACAATTTATAACATGGTATCATACACCCTTACGGCCAAACAAAATGCAAAATTCACCCAAAAAAGTTAGGATCCTTCACTTGATGATGTTCTCTAACCATTAGTGGGAAGGATTAAAGAGTTATAGATCGACCAAGCTTCAAAACCTATATAATTTGTGGGGTAAGCTAACACCCCATATAATGTATAGAATCAATATTACACTCATGCTACTAATATTCATCTAGTGCAATAGACATTGCTATAGGTTTATTTCGGTGTTCAAAATCCTGGTGTTCTCCTTACAGGATCTGACATGGTAGGAATGGCTCCTTATCCTTCCTATTCATATCCTACAAAAGTGATAGCTGGAAATTTTTTCGAAATGATGTTCCTCTGAAAATATTTTTGATAGGAAATTTCTTTATTAGTGCTCCATTTATTATGTGAGTTAGTAAAATATAGATTATGTTAATTTTTTAAGTAATTTGTTAATACAAGTTACGTAGGAAATTTGGGAGTGATTATAGGGATGTGAGTTGTTAGAAAAAATCACCTATATTTGGGTGAGTCGTTGTAGGAAAACAACTATATATTTGTAACCAACTATCTATTTCTGCTCCACTTTTTAGAGTTAGAGAAGGCTTATTCTATGGTAGAAATTATTGTTTGACAAAAATAATAAGGGGAAGCTTTATAACTAATATTGTTGCCCAAACATGTGAGTCATTTCTCTGATTAAGGCTTTGTTACTTGCACAGTGGTATTTCAGTTTTTTGTGAGATTAAGGTTGTGGATTCTGTGTAGCAACGAAAGAAAGTACCCATTAGGTAGAGAAAGAAATGGTGTTTTACATTATCTTAGTCTAAGAAATTGAATAAATATATGCGGGATGTGTCTATGTGTGTTTTCTCGAACGGTGATTTTATTTATGCCCATGTGTCTTTCTCATCAATCAAATCTCTATATTTTTGTCGTAGTTCAACTCAACCAACATCTATATTCTAGTTACTTCATACATCTGCAACTATATTTGTAGCACCAGCTAAAAACAACCCACCGAGATCCAAGAACAACCTAGGATTAGTTAGGAAAATTATGGATAAAAGAATATGCAACCATGTTACAAGACAACAACTGTCACTAACTAAAGTTTCAAACAATACCAATCTACTAGAGTATCCTTTTATTTTATTAATAATTATTAGAGGTCACAAGGTCCAAAATTTAGGGTTAGAAGTTTCAATTAGGTTCAGGGGGAAATTCCTCACCACACACACTCTCTCTAACAGACTAAAGTTTCATCTTGATTTCTAGCACACTTAACACATTATAAAAATTCCTAAATCACTCCCATTGGATAGGAAATTTCCTCACCTTTCCAATGATATAAATAAGTCCTCCTAACTCCTCATATTTTTCAAGTTATGGGCCGTAAGGACTTGGGGTGAAAAATTTCCTTGTGCAGTCGGTAGAGTGGGGAAGAGTTTCGGCATTGTTCCCCTTTTTGGAAAAAAATCATGATTTTCCTCCATGCATCCGCGAGCCCGAAGAGGACACGTGTCGGCTTATAAAAGCTTAGGCAGAAAGTCGGGCCGTTAAAGTGGTTTTAGGTTTTAATATTTTAAGGTTTAAAAGTTCAAAGTTAAAACTGTTTCGTGCCTCCACCGGCTTCTAAGGCATCCATGTGTCAGTCTACCATTGGTTGCGGGTGGCAAGGAAACTTTAGAATTTTCACCAAAAAGAGTTTTAAAGTTTCAAGGTCAAAAACAACACCGCTCCTCTACTATCACCTAGTGGTGCCATGTGGCACCCCCGATTAGTCATGGGATATAGCGGACAATGGGGGAAACTTGGGATAATTTTCCCAAAAATTTCCAAAAGCATTAAGTTAAAAAGGGGATCCATCCATCCGCTGACACCTCATGGTGCCACGTGGCAGCCTCTGATTGGCTGCAAGGTGGCAAGACACCGGAGAAACTTTTGAAAATTTTCCCAAAAAATTTACTAACTGTTTTAAGGGGGAAAATTCAGCCGCGGTTCAGCCAAGGAAATGTTTCACAAAAGTTTCGCTAAGGAAAACTTAAGAGGGTCATAACTTTTTATAAAGAGCTCGGTTTTGGGAAAAAAGGACTTTCTAGAAAGCTCTTAACGTTGTCTTTGTACAAGCATCATTGTTTTATTTTTTTGATAAATTTTAAGGGGTCAATTTTAAGAAAATGGCTTGCAACCTTATATAATGCGAGCTAGTAAATTTTAACTTGTTAGATCTGTTCAATTTGATCTTCCTCCTCTCTCAACATGTCAAATGGACACATAGTTTTATTCTAAGAAGAATTTAGGATGCATTGGGAAGGTAATTTTGCTTGATTGATTTCCAATTCAATTTTTTTACAACTTCAGAGAACAAAATAACTATGAAAGGTTTGGTCTTGATTTTGCAATGTTTGAAGTATTTTTTCCTTAAGTGTTTTAGCCCAATTTAATTTGTTTATATCATAACATGTAAGATTTCAAAATTTCAATGTTATTTATTGTTTGGAGGTTCGAATGTGCATTTTAGAGGAAGTATTTGACAGCTTACAACTCAAAACAAAGGTCAATTTCTAAAGGATCTGTTTATCATTTTCATCTTCCAAATATGGAAATTCATGTCTATTATAGTCTAATACATTTAGTTGTTTTAAACAAACCATTTAATAGCTAAAATGCAAAGTCTGATTTCCAATTTTAACATATTTCAAAAGAATAGAGTTACATATATTTCCTTCATACGTATTCCTCATTTCAATTTTCTAAACAAAGATTTCAAATCACAATTTGATGATCAATTTCAATACAAAAATAGAAATTGATAAAGGTAGTGCAATCTTTTATTGATTTCAAATATACAACTTTACATCTTTCAATTTCGGAATGCAAATAACAGATTTCAATTTCTTTCTTTCAAATGAATAGAACAGAGTATGTATATATCTTTCACATTTTGAATTTACAACTTTCATAGCTCAATACAAAGTATATTTCCATTACAATAATATAAAGATCATCCACTTCAAATTGGGAAGGGTTACAATGAGATTTCATTTCACAAGGAATGTAAAACTGTCTTTCTCCTATGCTCCAGAATAGCAACATGAATTTATCCTTCATCCAATTTGATCACAACAGAGTAGGGGAAAGGAAACACTCTCACCCGAACAAGACATTCAATGAAGAGGATAAGGCATCCTTACCTATTGCACCCGAGCCCCAACCATAATGCAATAAGAAATGTATTTCAACCGATGGAAACAATAGGCTTCCTCATCACAAAGCAATCTTTCAAAATTCACATTTCAAATAAAAAACAAAGTCCAAAACAAAACATTAGTTTTGCAACCACATGAAAGACATCACACAAGACTCAGGCTTCACCATGCAAGCCAAAGGAGCAAGAACTATGGGGGATGCTACTTATGCCTCCCAAAGGGGAAATGGGTATCACCACCTATTTTCAAACCACCAAATATAGTGTATCAAAAACCCTGACATTCCTTATACCTCCCCCAAGTACCCCTTATCCCTCACATTTCCTTATACCTCCCCAACCTCTTATGGCACCCCATAATGAGTAAAGAAATGCAAGCTATTTCTTTGTAAGGTGGAACCCAAATCCTAATTCCCTCCACACTTATACCTCCCACAAAATGAGCCCCATAGTCTTCTGCTACACCATTCCTAGGCCATCTACCCAAAAATCCCACAAACATGAGAAAACATTGCTATGTACCTTGGGATATATGATACTATAATATATATGGGTTGATGGAGATGTCGACAAGTGGCACACACCCCCTTAGTTATATATGGGTTCACATGGGATATAATATTATAATGTTTATGGCTTGATGGAGATGTTTGACATGTGGCACACATCCCCTTAGTTAGTTACATGTGCTCACATAGGAATTAATTACATTGGTTAATGGGTCGGCCTACATTGGGATTAGGTGTTACACATCCTATTTAAAGGATGTGAGTATCATTATGAGGTAATGTATGTATGAGTTGAGTATTCTACTTAGTAGAGGTATATTATAGGTTTCCCCCTCGATGTAGATTCCCATCTTGGGATATTGTGGAGTTACTCCTTCCTTAAGGAGCATTGTATGGTGTTACCCTACCTTAAGGGTATTATTATGCATATATTGATGATACTAGGTAATCTTGGCTCCCCATATCTCTTGTGTTTCATTATATTATACATATTATTCATTTATTATTATATGTAAGGTTCTTATCAAGTGGTATCAAAGCTGCGATCACGGGCCAAAATTAGGGCAAAAACCCTAATTTTTGTTTCCATCATATATTTTGAACCAGAGTGAATTGGTGGAAAATATTTTTACCAGAGTTGCGAAGCATTTCAAGTAAGGTTCCCTGAAAATTTCAGACTTTTTTGATTTATTTGAAAAAATTATTACAAATTTAGGGTTTTTCATAAAATCGCTCCCTAGGGTGCAAATTGTGGAAAATTTTCAAGTTCTTTACATTTTCAGAAATCTCTCAAAAAAATAGTATTAGTATCTTCTCTGTGTTTTTTCCTGTTCAGCCAAAATTGTATCGAAACCCTAAACCCTAAGGTTTGACATCATGGCGGGGCCTTCCACAAGAGCAAAAAGAATCTGGTTAATTCATTTAATGCCCCAGATAAAGATGGGGTAGTGATTGAAGAGATGGAGTCAGAAGGGGTAAATACAGATTCCTCAAAGCACTAGGGTTTACCTCAGTTGATCATAAGGTGAGCCAACTTGAGTATGAGTTGTGAAATGTACAATCTGAGATGGCCTCTAAAGGAGACATAGCCCAAATCAATCAACGGTTGCATGATATCATGCAACATGTAAAGGCTAACTAGTATGGCCCAAATCCATCCCATATCAACCAAGGAGGACCTTTAGTTCAAAATCATGGACAAACTAACCATATTGGATCACTTTTCTAGTCCCATCAGAATCAAACTTATTCGCAACCATGAAACATGATGCCAAAAGTGGATATGTGCAAATTTGATGGTAAGGATCCCCTGAATTGGATAAATCAAATGGATAACTTCTTTGAGTTACATCAAACACCATCAGGACAAAAGGTGACATTGGCATCCCTATATCTTGAACCCAACAAATTTTTTTGGTATCGTTGGTTATGTGCTCAGAGGTAGAAGAATGGTCTAGGTGTCACTTGGACAGTTTTTACTGAGGATTTGCAATTGCATTATAGTTCCAGTGTTTCAGATAACTACTTTAGTTAATTAGCAAAGTTACTGAAAACAGGATCAGTCAAAGATTATGTGCATCAATTCCAAAACCTATCCTTAAGGGTGGAGAATATTCCAGAAGAGAATCTGAATGACCTGTTTCTTAGGGGTCTTAAGGACCACATCGAGCATGAGGTATGTATGTTTAATCCAATCAAGCTTTATGATTCTATTATCATGGCACGTCATACAGAGGAAAAAGTTCTTTGTAGTAGGAGGCCACCTTTCATTAACACCAGAGACCGTAGTATCTCTTCCCCTTCATTTGCTAGGCCAATTAGATTGACTCCTCAACAAATGGAAGAAAAGAGAGAAAAAGGATTATGTTTTAACTGTGATAGAAAATATGGACTGGGACATAAATGTGTTGAGAAGAAGTTGTTCTATATTGACAGAGGTAATGAGGATGATGAGGAAGCTGAAATTATAGGAGAGGCTAAGGAACCAGTAGAAGATGAAGTAGAGGATCACCAACCTAAAATTTCTTGCCATGCATTTTCAGGTATTAGTACTCCTCAAACACTCAAGGTTATTGGCTATCTCAAAAAATAGAAGGTGACGGTGTTGATTGACTCAGGGAGTACTCATAACTTCATAAATACTAATTTCACCGCCCACCTCAATTGTTTTATTTACCCACTCCAAAAATGCAAGTTGTGATTTTGGATGGGGGATAGTCAAGTGCACAGGAAAGTGCCATAGTATCAAGCTTTCCATGGGAGACTACATGTTAAACTCACCTATGTTTGCTATTTCTATGGGAGGGGCAGATATTACTTTGGGGGTGCAATGACTCATAACCTTAGGTACTATAGAGATGAATTTCCAAGAATTGTTCATGTGATTTCATTCGAGATGGAAGGACAATACAATTAAATGGGATGGTAAATAAGTCTCCATAGATTATTAGCTCTCATCAGATGCAAAAGGTTCTCAGAAAAGGAGTGGATGGCACCTGATCTTTAGAAGATTGTGGATGCTCACTCATCTATTTTTAATGTAATTCCAAAGGGACTACCACTAGTTAGGGATCATGATCACACCATTCAGTTGATTCCAGGCATCCAAACACCTAACATTAGACCAAGAACATACCCATATTCCCAAAAAAGTGAGATCGAGAAAATGGTGGAGGAAATGTTGAAGGAAGGTATCATCGTGGCATAGCCGAGTTCATATTCTTCACCAGTGGTCATGGTACGTAAGAAGGATGAAACATGGAGGATGTGTCCAGATTACCGAGAACTCAACAAGTACACCATCAAAGATAAGTTTCCTATTCCAGTAATTGATGATTTACTTGATGAATTGCATGGTGTTGTTTATTTCACAAAATTAGATCTTCATTCGGGGTACCATCAAATTAGGATAAAAGAGGAAGATGTTCATAAAACGGCTTTCAGGACTCATGAGGGCCATTATGAGTTTTTGGTAATGCCTTTTGGTCTTACAAATGTGCCCTCAACCTTTCAAAGCTTGATGAACACTATTTTTAGGCCGTTTTTAAGGAAATTTGTATTAGTTTTCTTTGATGACATATTGATTTATAGTAAGACATGGGAAGAACACTTACAACATGTAAATAATGTGTTGGAAGTTTTGGAGAAACATACTATGTATGAAAATCCATCCAAATGATCTTTCGATGTACAAGAGGTAGAGTACTTGGGTCATATTGTATCCCATGAAGGCATCAAAGTTGATCCTTAGAAGATCAAAGCTATGGTGGAATGGCCAAGGCCCAAAAATCTCAAAAATCTTTGTGGGTTCCTAGGACTAACAAGGTACTATAGAAGATTTGTGTGGGGATATGGTAGAATAACAATCCCACTCACTGCATTGCTAAAGAAGGATGCGTTCTATTGGATAGACATAGCCACTAAATCCTTTAAGTAGCTGAAGGAAGCCATGTGCAAGACCCAGCTTTGGCTACTCCCAACTTCTCAAAAACCTTCATTGTTGAATTTGACACTTGAGATTAGGATAGGGAGCAGCTTCTAATGCAATAACGAAGAGAAATTACATTTTAGAGTCACCAATTCAAAGGAAAATATCTGGTCAAACCTGTTTGTGAGAAAGAAATGATGGCTATTCTTCATGCGGTCAAGCAATGGAGGCCCTATCTCATGGGTAGTCACTTCAAGGTAAAAACTGATCATGATAGTCTCAAATACTTTTTGGAGCAAAGGTTATCATCTGAGGAACAAAACAAGTGGGTAACAAAAATTTTAGGTTATGATTCTGAAATCATATACAAAAAGGGTAAAGAAAATGTAGTAGTTGATGCGTTGTTTATAAGGGATACATCCGTAGATGCCTTACTATGTAGAATGTCCATGTTAACGGCTGATTGGGTGGATGAAGCAAGATTGGAATGGAATCAAGATAATGATACACAATCTCTAATATAGAATATCAAGCAAGGATCTATGACATCTAACAAATTTGAGTGGAAAGGTAATTCCCTATGGTACAAGGATAGGTTATACTCGAGTAAATATTCTGAGTTGAAGCATAAGATTCTTGCAGAGCTACATGTCTCACCTGTTGGAGGACACTGCAGGGTTTTTGAATACATATCATAGAATAAAAAGAGAATTATTTTGGGAAGGACTCAAGGGGGATGTACAAAATTTTGTATCAGAGTGTTTAGTGTGCCAACAGAACAAAGGGGAAACAATTAAGACACCAAGTCTATTGCAACCCTTACCAATTCCTAGCCAGAGATGGGAGGAGGTCTCCATGGATTTCATCACCGGATTGCCTTGTTCAGAGGGTAAGAATGTTATTTTCGTGATTGTGGATAAGCTCACAAAATATTCCCATTTTTGTGCCCTATCACATCCATTTGTAGCCAGTACAGTCATAGGTATTTTTTTGGAGACAATTCAAAGGCTTCATGGAACCCAAGATAATTGCAAGTGATCGTGATCCTATTTTCACAAGTAATTTTGGAAGGATTTATTTTCATGTTTGGGTACTTAGCTAGCTCACAGCTTCATCTTATCATCCTCAAACTAATGGGAAAGCAGTAAGTGGTTAACAAATACTTAGAGGGGTCTTTACGTTGTTTTGTATCAGATAAGCAAGAAAGGTGGATTAAATGGCTACCACTGGCAGAATGGTGGTATAACACATCTTTTCATACCTCTTCTCAAATGACCCCATTTTTAGCATTATATGGTTACCATCCACCTTCTATCACTTCCTCCTTGAGGGTGAAAACTAAGGTTAGAGATGTTGAGGAACACATTCAACATCAACAACAGGTTTTGGCTAGTTTGAAGGAGAATTTAGCATTAGCACAAAACAAGATGAAACAACAAGCAAATCAACACCGTAGTGAAATACATTTTGAAATTGGTGACTGGGTTTTTTACGTCTCCAGCCTTACAAATAGATTTCCCTAAAGCAATAGAAAAAGGAAAACAAACTTTCTCCTAAATATTATGGCCCTTATCAGGTTCTACAAAAAATTCGGAGTGTTGCTTATAAACTAGAGTTGCCTCCATCTTGACACATACACACAGTATTCCATGTTTCATGCCTGAAGAAGGTTATTGGACAAAAATTTGAAGCCCAGAAAGAGTTACCAAAACTTGACAAGGAAGGAAGAATCATTTTGGAGCCAAAGAAGATTCTGCAAACACGTACTAAGAGGCTGAGAACTAGAGACATTAAGGAATATCTGATCAAGTGGAAGAATCTGAGCATAGAAGACGCCACCTGGGAGGATGAAGGTTTTCTACAGCAACATCCAGGATTATTCAATGTTGAGGACAACGTTGGTTTGAAGGGGAAGGGCATGCTACACCCTTAACCTATTGCTTGTATTAGGATATGAGTAGCCAACTTGTGGCTTACCATATCATTTTATTATATCATTTATACTTTCTCATGCTTAATAGGTCGGCCTTGGTGATGGCCATAGCATATGAATAGTATATATAGGGGATTATAGGTAGTATTTCATTATCATTTGAGCATTTGAGTCTTATTATATGGTTTGGAGGTTGCCCCTCGAAGTGGTAAAGTTATTCTAATTGCATATTGAGATCACTATTCTGAAATATTGTGTTAATTAGTGTTCTATTGTTTCTCTTAATCTGAATTATAAAAGTAATTTCATTACAAACATTCACAAAATAACATGTACATTCATAAATAAAAGGATTATTTCAAGAACCAAGCTCTTACCTCTCCATGATGGAGTTGTCTAAGTTCCAAAACAGCGATCTCTATCCCAATGAAATCAATCCAAACAGTCAGGCCCAAACATGTAAAAATCTTCCAAAAGCTCCTCCAAGGCAAGAGCTCCAATCAATAAGAAAATTCACCCCAAGGAAGCATTCCAAAAGGTCAACAACCCAAAACAAAGAAAAAGTTCTAATTTTATAGAAGAGGGAAGAGACGAGGATGAGGTGGATCCATGTAGGATACCACATCACACATCCTCAACTCCAACAAAAAATTCAAATTCATTCTCCAATGCACAATAAATAGGTGGGTGAATAATATGACAATAAACTTACACACTCTAAAAATCCCACACCCCATAAGGACTGAATTTAATAAAATGTAAGAATAGTGCAATTAAAACTTACAATTAGTCATATCAAAATGCATAAAGAAGGTATAAATTCAACCCTCCAACCTTAGGTATGGTTGGTAAATAAAATTAAGAGGTATGAGACAAGTTTTACTTGTCCCAAAAGCCTCCAAAATCAGCCTCCAAGGACAAATTCGAATTTCCAAGAAGGTGCATTGTTTCATACTCCAAAATCTGACTTACACAACTCTTACACATACTTACACATCACTTACACATCACTTACACATTCTTACAAATTACTTACCACTTTTAATACAAGAGCCAACAAATTCTATAATTACTTTCTTATATCCCAAATTTGATTAATTTATTTATTTTAACAACATGATTAATCACAACATTAACGTAACATTTAATAACTAATTAAAAAGGATAAAAGCACCACAAAATAAACACATGAAAACATTAATAAAAGAAATCATATTAATAAAATACATAAATTCCCTTGGTCACATTCAAAGGTAATCCGTAACAAAACAACACACACACACACACACAAAATGTTGCCATGGTGACCTTGTTGAATTCATATAGAATTCTAATGTGGTTGGTCTCCAATTCCCTATGTTTGTTGTGATAGTTTAACCTACAAACACAAATAACTCCTTCGTCCTTGTGGCCATATCAGAACATCCAACATGATATAAATATAATCACAAAATAATCTATACATATGAATCACAAAAACATCAATGCAATCAACAATATCACATACAATTTATATCAATAACTATATCATCATCATATAATGTCCATTTTCTAGGTCTCCTCACAATATCCAAAAATCACATGTTCGAACAACATTCATAATATATCCATGTCAAATAGTATATCATCATCCACATATGAAGTGTCTCTAATAATCATTATGCATCATAACTAAATCAATATGAAAAATAATCCATGTTCCAACATCTAACATCATACTAAATCAAAACCATAATAATGTCCATAATATAATCAAAAGTATCAAGATTAGTATCAAAAACTGTCAAAGAGTAGTGGGCACTATAATATCTATAGACTTTTGTTGCTTATCATCCTCTACTAAATCATTGACACCATCCATGCATTTATTCTTTCATATTTGTGCTTGATAGTTCATCATTCTATTTCCATAGGTGTAACAAAAATTTATTGCATTGTTATCTTGTGTTTCCAATTACTTGAAGTGCTAAATACAAGAGTATTTGCTTACATTGATAAAAGTGCAATGACATTAGAGTACATTGTTCTATCCTAACCTATGCATTTTTCTTTGGCATAAAAGAACATGAAGTATAGACAGTGTACATATAGGGAAATAGATGTGGTATTTTGATCATTTTTTCTATCCAAAATATTTATTGGTTTCTACTAACTCTCTCCATGTATGATATATAATCTACAATCTAGCATTGTAATTTTCAGCACCTATTAGATATTTCTACACGTATCACTTGTGTGGCTATTACCCCAGTGAATTTGGAAGGATTGCAAACTATTTATAGTGCACACATGTTTGATAACCATTGATTAGAGTAATTTTTTTGGGTGCGATTGGAAAATAATAAGCCCAGTAGTCGATAGTATGTAGTCAAGAGGTGGTCAATATTAATTTATTTGTCTAATATTTATTAAATAAATAGTGAATGAAGTTTTTCTATCTCAATAAGTACGAATCTGAAGGGTCTTAGTTGTCTATAAGATATTTGATAAGCATTCTTTTACAAATTCATTAGTATCATAATGTGGTCCTACTTAATAATCAAGTCCTCTATTTTTGCTACATATGTCATTTTAAAAGTTTATGAGTTTCGTTGTTTAGTTTGTAATTTCTCTTGGTCTCAAGTCAAATAGATTTGTAATTAGTTTTACAAATCTTAGTTTATTTATAGTCACAAATTTTATTCTAGATTAAAGTATATCTACTCAAGGTGTTATAACTATCAAAATAAAGTCACTTGTTAAAATTATCTTTTTCATAAGAGTATTGTAAAAAAATGTCGTAAAGTAATTCAAATGTCTTTTGTTGTCAAGAGTAAGTCATTGTACATAAAAATAAAATAAAAATTTAAAAAATTCCTTACAAATGCATTTTCAGTGAAATCGAGGTTTATTCACGACATGTTTTTGAGATTCATGGTCAAATTCCATTGAGGTAGCAGTCTCATTATCTGAAGGATTGAGGCATAAGATGTTGGAGGTCAATCAATGACCTCTCATCATCACTGATGACGAGGCCACACGAAACTATTGTGGCATTTTGTGTGAGTGTGAGTTTTCTTTCATTTCAAAGTTGCAGTTTGTTTCAATTGTGTGATTTTATTTCAGATTTCTTGTTTTTTCTTGAACAAGTGAAATGTTCACATTGAGGGGGACATGATCTCAATGTTCCATTTTCATTTCTGCCTCTTTTTTTTCAAATGTTTATCAAGTGAGTATTGTTTCCTACATATTTTTTGTTATCACCGAATCACAACACCCTTATATTTGTACAATAGTGTGAGTTTGAGATCATGGTATGATTGCGTAACATGGGCTCTATCTCAAAGTTGTGGGACTTGCTACTTGAGATAGACCTCCAGAGAAAATTGGTTCTTGCTCCTAAACTACCTACCATAATCTACCTGTAAGGAAAGAAAAACTATCTTATCCTATTCTAACTTTCCAAGGGACCAGGAGTGAGAGTGTACTAAATAAAATCCTACACGTAAGCGGTGATACACCAGGAAAGGAGGGAATGAGAATAGCATATCACTATGTGAAAAATGGAAGTGAAGTACATACTGGAGAGGGTGATAATAGTTCTCCATAGTATAGAAAATGCATTCACAACAATATTTCATACACACACAATAATAATAAATCCTTCCAAGAGTATAAAATAGACACAATATATTTTCAATGAGAATGAAGAGTGAAGATACATCCACAAACTTGCATCTATTGCTTTATGATATACATAGTTTGATCTATTACAAAGTAAAGGCCTAGATCACCATGCAAGGAGTCCACTACAAGGGCCTGTATCACATTGGCTTCACAAAACATAAAATGACATATTTTTTCGACTTAAAACTATCTCCCTATCTCCCAACACTCTAATTCATAGAATTCAGAGAGGAAAGAGAGGGGGTGAAATGAAAATCCTAAAATTTTACTTACCACAAAGATGTGAGAGGTAATAAATGAAGTGAAATGATGGTATGTTGCTTGTAAAAGGATCCCCATACTGTCCCATAACTTGTAGAAGTGAAATATGTATGCCCATGTTTCATTAAATGTTATCACAACCACCAATAAAATCACTGTTCTAAACTCGAAACTTTTTCAACCAAATCAACATCAAAACTTCATCAATTTCTGCACTTCTTAGTTACTTTATGTTGGAATTGGAATCACAATTCCAATGAGACTAATTCTACAAAAATCTATTGAGAATTGCAAGTTTATGGTCTTCTAAGTGTGAGCATCTATTTTGGGTTTGCCAAGGATTTCTTGCATTTAACGGGACTCAACATTTAAATTTTTTAGAGCTAGAGATGTTTATTTATTTTCACCCATCTACTCTAACTAAAAATAATAAATCTAGTTTTTTTGTGTAGAGGACATCGTGCCCTTTTTGAAAATTCAAGTTTTATGAAAATCGAAGCTTTGTTTCAAAATTTATGGTTGTTTGAAGTTTGGGGGTTGGGCGTCGATTTTTCCATTTAGATTACAGGTATTGCGAGTTTTCAGGGAAATCATGTCCCTACGACACTTGGACTATCCTGGCCTCTCTTCTTTACGTCACCAGATTCAGGATTTTCTATCCCTGTGTGTCTGTTGTTGACCAGGCCAAGTGGGCCATTGACTCCCGCTATATCCACAATGCTTTAAGTGCGATGATTTCAGTTTTTTGAGTCCCGCACGTACTTTTGTCACAGCTATCATGCGGACCGCACACAACAAAGTTTTTCACCATTTTTGCAATGAACTAGCTTATGGAAATTTTGGTGTTTTTGAGGCGTGACTATCCCGCATATATATTTCTGCCTTGACCACCTCGCACTTGGTCACGGCCAAATTAGATTTTTGGGCATTTCAGGTACTTTTTTCGAGATATCCTTCGGACCACGTGAGAAATTTTTATCTCGCTTTTGTTTCATCCCTTTACCTCTTTAATATTTTGATCCTAAACTTGGTTCGAAAAACCCTGGTATGATCCTCATTGGTTCCATTCGTAGCCCTCAGACCTGATTTGCACTAAAATAAGCCCTTGACTTCATTATTTTCAATTTTTTCCAAAATTTTTGCTAACTCCTTGGCTTTTTCTTTGGATAGGGAAGTTAGAAAAAATCCAAGGGACCCCTCAAAACCTGGTTTTGTTCCTTTAACCATTTCTTCTTTTTCAAGCTTGAAGAAATTGTGCAAATTATAAAAATTACCTTGGGGTGAACTTTGGATAGTAATTCCCGGAAGAAAAAAATAAAGTGGACAAACAAAAGCACAAGGAAAAGAAGCATTATGATATTTGGATTGTGGGTTGTCCTTAAAAACCATCCTTTATTGAGGTTTTTGGTTATCCTCTAAAATAATCCTTGTTGAGGTTATTGGTTGTCTTGTAAAACCATCCTTGTTAAAGTTGTTGGTTCTCCTATAAAACCATCCATATCATGAGTACTCACGAGCGAAAATTTGTGAAAGAAGTCAATATTTTTTCTTGCATGTTGACACTAATGGGGAATGTTAGGAATTATTTTTATTAGTACTCAATTAATTATGTGAGTTAGTAAAATATAGATTATCTTAATGTTGTAAGTAAGTTGTTAATACAAATTACGTAGGAGATTGAGGAGTGATTATAGGGATGTGAGTTATTAGAACAAATCATCTATATTTGGGTGAGTGATTGTAGGAAAAAAACTATATATTTGTAACCAGCTCCGTATGAAATTCATTAAGTCTCATGTGTCAATTTGTTGCAGTTCTATTAATGTTTTCTAGTTTTACGCCCACAAATCCATATCCTAGTGTTATTCCGCCTATGTCCAAATGAGTTTTGAATCCCCCCAAATGGACATGTACATTTTTCCTCATCCTTACATGTAGTATCAAGGGTTCCTTATGCCCTAGCTAATACATATGCCACACATTACCAAACTCATACTCCTCCTCCTCCAACTTATCAAGGATTTTCAATGGTTGAGTCGTACGTAGTGGGAACCTATTCTAAATATTTTAAAGAGCATATCAATTTCAAGATATGAGGTGTAATGATGATATATCCATTTCCATATCTCCTTGCATTTAAAGGATAAGGAGATCCCAATACCTAAATAAATTCATATGCTACCGAAATCATAAAATTACTTCGTAAGATGTATTTGTTACCAAAATATTCCCTCAAACCCTTAAATGAACTTCTTTGGATTAGCACTATTGGATTCCCAAATAATCTATACATTCCTTAAAATAGTTTATGTCGAGGTTATCAAGGCCTTCAATATGAAAAATGTGTTACAAACAGGAATTAGAGAGTTGTTTCATATCAAGAAATAACAAAACGAGTTTGCTGCCAACTTCATTTAAAGGTGGTGACATTTCATTTACTCTTCTACTAGTGCTCTAAATATGGATCAAATGGAACTATGTGACTGTTCCTTCACTCAATCGAGAAACCAAGGAGGAAGTGCAGAAGTTTCCTCTTCAAAGCTACAAGGAAGTGTTAGAGGATGTGTTGCGCATTAACCAAGAGGAAATTACCATTGGACTTATTACATATGACACCAATGGGAGGCTGGTCACCTCCACCCAAAACAATTTGAGTTACCAAAAAAAATCAAATAATAACTAAGGAATGAAGGACCTGAATCAAAATCATGGTGTTAGTAAAATTTTTGATGCATATCAACGTAAAAAGCAAAATGTTGTGCAAAACAACAATGCAAACAATAACAATAGGAAAGTGACTATCTAAAGAATAAACAATCCCACTCCCTCCATCAACGCATTTGATTTTATTCACCCTCCTTCTCAATAGGTTCAACCCCACGGCCAAGGGGTGCAAATTATAATTATATCAATTAATTCCAAAATAATAATAAAAGTTATAGTCCACAAAAATTAAAATTCAGAGGGCAAGGGATTAAGAACCTAATTTATATTATGATTTTCATAGAGTTATTAGTCATGATGCTCATTCATATAGGGATTTCAATAATTTCATTCAACAGATCCCATAATACCAAATGAAACTTATCACTGACATATTCTTAGAAAACATTGGAGGAACTTTCAATAAAAATCATACAAGATTTGTTTCTTTGCAAAATGCCAACCTAAGATTCTATAGGGACCCTTTCCCTAAGAACCTTGAGAATGAGAATACTAACCCTCAAAATTATAACAAAGTGATCCCTATAATGAATCATGATCATAAAACATCTACATCCAATGATCCTTCGCTTTTCCTAACTTGGATAAAGAAATAAGACAAAAAGTGTAGATTTGATTTAATTAGAGACAGATTCAAAGGTAAATGCAACTACTTACACTCGACATTACATACCTCATTCTATTCTGAAATATTCTCTAGTGCAAAACAACTTTCTAGAAGTCCCCAAACTTGTAGGACCTTATGAATTAATCACCAACCTTAACAAGACCTTTTTTCACATTTCCTTTTTCAATGTTGAATAAGTTTCCACCTCACCAGTCTACTTTGTTAAAATATTTAGGTCTTTGCCATCTTTTGAATGTAACACACCCTTTGAAGGCCCAGATTAACCAAATAGACTTTGATATTTATCCTCCAGGTCAGCATGAAATTGATACAATATTTTTTTTTTACATGAACAAGATGTATAGATAAGCTGAGTTGGCATGAAGAGGTGATCTCATGCTATACTTGCAAGTATGGTTTTATAATAAGTATTCTAAGAGGGAGATGATTTATGATAGGAATGCTATGAATATTTTCCCTTTATCCTTCCTATAAAAGATAGGGTATGGAGAAAGTAATTACTATTCTAGTAGAAATATGTTGAGAGGTTATGACAATCTGGAAGCCACATCTATTAGAACTATAGCTCTTTAAGTCGCCCTTGGTCCCAAGATTATTTCAACCAAGTTTTATTTTATAGAAAGGGAAACCAACTATAATATGATACATGGAAGATCTTGGATCCATAGAATGAAGGCCATCCCATCCATGTTTTTTCAATAGGTAAGATTCCTACAAAGTTTTCCCACCCCAGGGTGACCTAAGAGCTTTTGATATTCACCTAGAAAATCTCAAGTAAAAACTTGGAGATCATTTCGATTTTTATCTCGTAGCATACCATTTGAATAAACCACATCCTTCCAAGGAATTACTCCCCTCCATAAAAATGGTTCTTACAACTAAAGTTGACGAGTTCTTGACAATCAAAGGATTAAACAAGAGTGAGGTTAAGACTAATGCTATAGAAAATATGTCTACCAAGGAAACAAATAGATAGTAAAGCTTTTAGGAAATGAATTACCAATCACTCTCCCATTTGATTCTAAAGGTATTGGAAATAATATTTGACTATCCTCTCTCCCAACATATGGATTCTTAGAGATATGTATGGTTGAGGTTTCTGAAGTCGAGGAAGAAAATCCTAAGAATAGTAAAGAATCAATATTTCCCATCGTCTTTTGGATGCTCCATTATGATGGATCCAATTTTTGTGATGGTACAAGGTCTATAGTGATTCCAATTTCTCAGGAAGATAGAATCATGCCTTTTTCTTTCGAGGTAAAGTTTGAGTGAAGCAACAATGGACTAGAGTATGATGCTTCACTTCTTGGTCTAATTGTAGCCAAGATAATGGGCGTGAATATAGTCACATTTCTAGGAAACTCACAACCATAAGGAAAACTAGGTATTGAAGGTTTATAAGACTATAACAGAGCATATCAAGCTCTACAAGTTTTTTATGTGTGAACTATGTAAATACTTTAACTTCATCTCTATATAATAAATTCCTAGGGAATAGAACTAGCTTTCTTATTCTATGACATCTTATTCTTCTTGTTTCTATCCTAGTGAATACTTACAAGAAAAATAATTCACAGTATCAATCCAGGATGAACCCCTTATTTTAAAAATTGTGAACAATACAATATTATTATATGTGGAGAATGAGAATGAACTGATACATTAGAATTTATTGAGAGCAATGAAGAAATCCTGGGATTTTATCATACCTCCACTAACTTCCATCCTTCACACACAAAAAGGTTTTTTCTCATGTTCCTCACCTTTATTGATAATTTGGAGAAAAATAGTGTATCCCTTAGGTCATCAAAACATTTTGAAATCTATTAAATTGATGAAGAACCTCTGAACTACCTCTAGTTCCTCCTAAGTTTGAATACGGAAATGCATCCTTGTTAGAAGGTACAATCAATATAAACATCGGGATAGAGGAAGAGCCTATGTTTTTGAAGCTTGGTTCTTCATTATCTATGGAAGAGATAGAATAACACACTAAGGTACTTAAAGAGAATTATCGGATTTCACGTTTAGTTACAAAGACATGACATGCTTTTCTCCCGATGTAATAGTCCAAAATCTTGTTACCAAGGAAGATGATAAACTCATCAAACTAAAGGTGTGACCTATGTACCACAAAGTCAATATAATGGTCAAAAAAATGAATGAAAATTATATAAGTAGGTTTTATAAAACTGTAGAGTACTCCATGTGGTTTTACAACATTTTTCCGGTCCTTAAAAAGAATAGGAAGATAAGGATATGCATCGAATTCAGGGATATAAAGAAATCCTTCCCTAAGGATGATTTCATGTTACCTTCAATTAATATCTTCTTCAATGCAATGATTGCTTGAAAGTGTTATATCTCATGGATGGTTTTTTTAGATATAACCAGATAAGAATATCGAGATGAAGATCAAACTAAAAATAAATTCACCACCCCATGGGAACTTTTTCTAGGTAGTTATACCTCCCGTATCAATGATCCATGACCTTTGTATTCCATGATCTTACTCATAAGATATTGGAAACATACTTTGATGAAATATTAGAAAAGGCTAAGAAAAGAGGTGACCATCCCGAATCTATTTGAATCATAATTTTAGCTTAATCAAGTATGGTGTGAATTTACATCCATAAAAGTTTTTCTTCGGGGTTTTAGGAGGTAATGTTTTGGGTTACATTATTTCTTCTCGAGGGATTGATCTAGACTCTATAAATATTCGAGCAATCCTTGAAATGACTCCTTCAACAGATGAGTCTAGTACTATCTCTTTCTTGAAATCCTTAGGTTTGTTCCCAATTTAACATACACTTTATCTAGGTCATTAATGGCTTGTTTAAGAAGAATTGTTTTAAGATATAGAAAAATGAATGTCGAATGCTTTTGAGTCTATTAACCATTTCCTTATTTCACCACCAAATATTATGCCGGTAAATTCTTTTCATCCTCTCATATTGTATTATAGATCCAAAAATGTTTCAATAGCGTGCATGTTAGCACATGAGGATGATGATGGTCATGAACGCACTATCTACTTCATTATCCGTACACTCCTCGACTATGAAACTTGATATTCTTCAGTGGTAAAATAATGTTTATCTATTTTTTCGCATCCAAGAGGTTGAGGAATTACATGCTTAACCAAGAAACAAGAGTGATTAAAAAAATGATCACTTGAAAAATTCTTAACACATGAAGCCTTATCCAAAAAGGTTGGTATATTCATAAGGATAATGGGTGAGTTTGAGATTATCTTTATCAACCAAAATTCATTTAAAGGACAAATTACTTGCTAATTATTTTGTCAATAATCCTATAGATTTCGGTGAGATAGTTTACTTGATTTTCCCAGATGAATGTATTTGCTACATAGACAAACTTGACATTGCTTCATGTACATGGTACTTAGATATAATAACCCATATCATAGATAGAATATATCCTAAAGGTGCTAAGGAAAAAATAGTGTTATAGCTTCCAAGTATGTAATTATAGAACAAGTTCTAAATTATAGAGCTTTCGATTGTATGTTACTTAGATGTGTTGATGAAGAAGAATAGATTATGTGCTGCTTACTTTTGAGGCCATTCAAATACTTGTAAGATTAATCATATTGGTTATTTATGGCCCACATTAGACAAAGAACATGTAGAATATGTGTGAAATTCTCATAAATTCCAAGATTTATCACATGTCATACACATCATAGCTCAGGATTTATAGTTTATAGTGACACATCGGCCCTTCTCCACTCAATGTTTTTATTTGATAAGGAATTTATCTCCCACATATACTTTCATTATCATATCCACATAACAATTTACAAAGTGGGTTGAGGCCATACATTTAAGTACTGATGACTTGGATTTGTCCTAGCCAAGTTTATCTTGAATCATATTGTTTTTAGGTATGGCATTCCACTAGTGATTATTTGAGATAATGGGACTTCATTCAAGAACAATGAGTTATTTGAGATATGCACTCAATAAAAAATATATCATAATACGATCTCTTTATACTATCCTCAATCCAATGGGCAGGATGAGGCTACCAATAAAACCTTGAATTTCATTCTCCTTAAGATAGTTAAGGAAAATAATAGATATTGACACCTAAATTTATGTCCTGCCTTGTGGGATTAAAGGAATTTTATTTGAACACCTATGGGGGAAACCCCATTTTGTTTAGTTTTGAGTGTTGAAGCGGTCTTAGTGCTGGAAGAGAATTGCCTAGTCTTCGTGTGTCTTTATAAGGAATTATAGACGAAGATGAAAATAAAAAAGAGTGTCTAGCTGACTTAAAAATCCTAGAAGAGAACCATCGTACAGATAAACAACAATATCTGGTTTATATAGAGAGAATTTGTGTTCAATATAATAAAAAGGTTTACGAACTTGAAATTCAGCTAGAGACCTTGTTTTGAGACTCAATACCTAAATAGACAAAAAGTAGGTGAAGGTAGGAAATTGAAGCTAAAATGGTTAGGCCCTTACCAAGTAACAAAATAATTTTAAAATGGTTTGTATCGATTGTGTACTCTAGAGGGTGAGGATTTTGGAAAATCCATCAACTAACTTCACATCAATTGTTTCTACATCTAGTCATTATATCTCTAAGTTGTCTTTTTGCATTCCCATTATTTTATCATCTACATTGTTATTTCATTGAACTTTTATTAAGGAAACCTACTTTTTAAGTGATTTTCAAAATTTCAAACATTGGAAAATATATAAATCATACCTCCTCTACATATTCTTCTCATATTCGAATTATATAGTTCTAATCATTATTTCGAATTATGAGACAAATTTTCACATTGGTATTAAAAGGACTTGCATGTTTCATAATTTTGAAGGTTTCTTCCAATTTGGGTGTTTCTCGCTAATGGTTTTCCATAGTGTTGTCACCCTCAAAATCCCCTCATTTTTCAAGTAAAGCTTTCAAAATTTGTGAGTTGGTGCCTTTGAGAGATGTTTAAGCGAGTGAGAAGTCCGGAGAAAGAAAAATTCATGCTTTGAAGAAGTGGGTGCTAATTTATAGTCTCACCCTATTAATTTAGAATATTGAAGTCCACATGGCTCTCGTCTAGATGCTTGACAGATTTTTCCTCCATTTGAATTAAATTTTCAAATCCTTCCTCTATGGTTGTGGATTGCATTGAGCGTAGTATTGGTTATATTTCTTCTTTTTATGAGGAACAATTTGTATTTCGGTCGTAAATGGTAGAGCTTCCCCTCATCTATATTTTTCTATAATCGTGAATGATGGGCATATCTTCCCCGTCAATTTTTTTCCTAGCATTTACGAGTACGTGGACATGTCTGATTGGATGTGGGAAGACAGGTCATCGGGTCACTTATGGAAATTTGGTTTGGTATGAAGAAAAGTAGTATTCAATCGAGGCACAAATTGGCTACATATAGACAGATTGCGCATGAAGGTGCCACGTGTCTCTTCAGCACACTTTTGGTATGGTGCACAAAAGTGAAGACCCCTAAGGTGCGCAAAACCTCCACGTGGTCGAGTCTGAAAATAAAAGGCCATACGATAAATTAGCTAAGTATGAAGAGCCGAAATTTTTTCCGCGCGTCCCAACCACGAACCTCCAAGGGCCAAGTTCAAAGAAGGATCCTAAGTAAGCATGGAATCTCCATATGCCTCATCAACGCAACTTCAAAATTGAGACCCAAGGGATAGACCCCAAATGAATGCAGCCTCTCCATTTGTTCGTAATGTAAAAAAGTTAAATCGATCGTTGAAAGGTATAATTCCAAAGTGGAAAGAACCATGTGTCATCTTGGCACAACTCTAGAAGTGAAATACAAAGCGAGTCCCCGAATGAGCGCGAAGCTTACACATGTCCAGAACCCAACATAGTCACTCCTAAATAAGTAGAAGAGACCCAACCAAAACACAGAGAAAGAGGAGTGGGCCCAAATTGATTAAGTATGAAAGGATCAACGGATGACTCCATGTGTCTCATCGGTGCACCTTCAAGGGTTGAAGCCAAAAGTGAGTACCCACACATGTGCCAACCTTCCATGTGCCTCATCGCTGTAATTTTAAAAGGTGTGGCACAATGAGAGACCCTTACCTAGTGTCATCCCTCCATGTGACTAGGGTCTGATAGAAATCAAATGGGTAGCAGGCCCAAATCGACTAAGTATAAAAGAACTAGTGGAGCTCTCCACGTGTCGCAACGGAAAACCTTCAAGGGTCAAAGAAAAGTTGGTTCCCAAATGAGAACCATATTTCCATGTGTCCCAAGTCTATAAAGGAGACAACATAGGCCATTAAATTGGCTAAGTATACAAGGGTTTAAGGAAGCCTCCACATGTCAACTCGGTGTAACTTCAAAAGAAAAATCTGGAGGTAGGTTCCAAATGTGCGCTGAGCCTCCACATGTCAAGGGTTAGACCTATGACCACTCCAAACAAACAGGAGTTAGCCAAAACACAAAGAAACAAGGTGAGGTGGAGAAAGGATCGATGTGATAGTTCAGCAATCTTTCAAGAGGCAAACACAAAATGAATCTTCAAAAGAGTTGGAAGCATCCACGTGTCCCGGGTCGGACATAAAGCTTTCAGCAAATGAAGGTAAAAGAGTCAAATGTTTAGCCCATGTCGAAAGTCAAAGTGGGAAAGTCGACCATCGGAGAACTTTGTGATTTTGAGCCTTGTTTCCATAAAAGGCGTAAAGTGAAAAAGTGAACCGCACCCCCACTCATGCCAAGGGAAAAAGTCAAATATCGAGCCCACATGAAGAGTAAATGTGGGGAGGTGAATTACCAGAGAAATTTGAGATTTTAATCCTCATTTCTAAAAGAAGTAAAATTATAAAGTGAGTCATGACTCCGTTACCACTCAGGTAATGCTACATGTAATACCTAAATGTAAAATGTGAAGTTGTGGGCTTGTGGGGCTGCAGGAAAATTTTACACTTTTGCACTCTTGTATCTTTTGCGCTAAAGGCACAATTTCAATTTCCGGCCCGTGGATCCAGTTTTTCATTTTCACCATTTATGTATGGATTCAATTCAAATATTCAAATGGGCATAACTTTCACTCCAATGGTCGAAATTTGACAAAATTTTATAGATTGGAAAGGTATTGGTCTCCTCTATGCCATTGAGGCATAAAATTTTGTTTTCGAGTAGGAGTTGATGGTTAGAAATCTAGAAAACATATCTTAATCCATTAATGTGGTATCTAATTGCTTTAAACAAATTAGATTTGATCTGATTGTCATCCTTCCTTCTCTAACACACCAAACAAACATGGAAAACCAACTGGATATCTTGATTTGGGTGAAAATCTAGAAAACGTTTTTGTGCCATTAATATGTGATTAGACTACTTCAAATAAATAAAATTTGATTTGATCTTCCATCCTTCCTTCTTCAATGTATGCCAAAGACATGCAGGAGCATATTTGACAGATTGAAGGTGGATTTAAAAGGGAATTGATTGTTGGTGGTTGATCTTCCAAATTAGATTTCTTTCCTTCTCTTCTTCTCCTCTTTTTGCTTCATCTATAAATGTAAGATCTTGGCTCATTGCAAAAGGTTGGAATCTAATACTTTTGAAGTGTAATTATAGTCAAAAGTAAATCAATACAAAAGGATTTTCCCCTTTTCTCTATCTTCCTCCATTGTCCCTTCTTGCTCATCTGAAATTCATGGATCATTTACTTTCTGTGATAAGAAACTTTGTGTTCTTATTGATATGATTTTTGGAACTTTTTGTCTATGGAATGATATCTTATGCTATGAATGTGAATGATTTTGTTCTGTATCACTCTTTCTCAGTATGTGTAAGGTTATACTCTACTATCTATATTTCTTGAAAGTGTTGTTATATTCTACTCTTTCCTTTCTTCAGTTCTTCCATTTGTTTGTATTGATAATATTTTGGTATAAAATAATTTCAAGATGTTAGAGGTCCAACCTTAAGATGAAAGTGTACATTTGTATATAAGCTTTGCTACTTGTTTTCAATAAGGGAACCTCTCCCATAAAGAGGAGGGACTTGTTGTCCCCTAACTATGGTTTTGATTAAAGTACTATTTTAAAACCCAACATTTTTTTGTGATTCCATTGGGGATTTTGTTTTGAACATATCCCTTTTAAAAGAATAACATCAAGATCAATTTTGATCTAGCGACTCTATGATATACACGTGGGAAGAAAGCTCTTGGGGTTGAAGATTCAAATTTTCAACTTCTGGAACAAAATCACTTCCCTCTTCTTCCAGAAAGAAGGAACAAAGGAACTTGTTCTTCAAGCGCACCTCCTGTTAAAGACAAAAAATCCAAGAATAACATTCTTCCGAATAACTCATCCCTAATATCCTTTCTCTTATACTTTCTAGTGTCTCGGCCTCCCCTTCGAAAAAATCTTCCCACAAATGGCAGCACATTTGGGTTAGGGAAAATGGATTGGGCCTTTGGCTCTTCTTCACCATTACATGAGTTACCAAGGATAACTACGAAAGGTTTTACTAAAATCTGAGGTGATGGGAAGGTACACCCAAATGAAGACATTGCAACCTTCGGCGTTGCATGTAAGATTCTTGGGATTGAGCATGAAGATGTTTCGTTAGGATCTTTGTAGAGACATTACATGATAATGCTACTGATTGGTTCTATCATCTTCTTGCTTTGGGTCAATTATTGATTGGACCACCTTGACAACTCAATTTGAGAAACATTTCAAACCTGTTGAAGATGTGTATGCTCTTTTGGCTCAAATTTCTCATATCAAGAAGGAACCACATGAGCCGATGAGAGAATTTAAGGCCAAATTAGATAATCTCATTCAAAAATTCCACAAGACACTTTTCCTATAGATCAAATCAAAAATTCTTCTTCCTAAATGGTCAATTATCCGAAGTGAGCTATGCACTAAGGAGAGATAACCTTGCAACTCTAGATGTTGATCAGTGTTTAGCTATCAAGGTTGAGGATGATTTAATCATGTTTGGTAAATTGAAAAGAGAACCCTCCAAGTCTAAAGCATCCTCCTCTTCCTCTCTTGGAGCCAATTTAGATTAGTTAGTGTAGAAGTTGGAAAATGATCTCATTGCCATCAAAAAGTAATTGGCTCAACATACTCCTTATCAAGATATTCCAAGAAGGAATTTTCAGCCTAGGAACTCAGTTACCTCCTTCTCAAAATAAATTGGCTATTGAAGGCCCACCTATCAAGGTTCTAGTCAATGTAACTTGTGAAGTTCAAGAACCTGATGATGAGGAGTTTAATGAAGACTTTGAAGACCTAGAAGAAGAGGTTGATGAAGAACTGGAAGAGCTTGGTGGATCTCAAGTTCATTTCCTCACCACTGAAGGTATGGATGATGAAGATGAATATGATGAAAGAGTGGCATAGATGAATAGTGATTCATATGCTATTATGACTTGGGAGTAAATGAATAGAAAAGAAAAAGTGGGGCAGCTGCTAGGAAATCCAAGGAGTTTCTCATAATTATCCCAATGGTTGTAAGAAGAGGAGCTCCTATTCCCACTACCTACACGCAAAAGGTGAGTAATTCTAATCCTCATCCTTTTGCTTCAGTTTCCAAAACTTCTTGTCCTTCAATTCCTAAAATTGATAAATCAAAAGTTTTTCCCTGTTCCTAGTAGTGATGCCCCATCCACCTCTCGGGTCTTTTGATATTATTGACCACCTTAAAAAGACAAAAATCCATATTTCAAAGGCAGATTTTTACCAAACCTATCCAAAACCCTTTGCTAAAATGGTAAAATTTGTCAATTCCAAATCCAAAGCTTCCTCCAATACTTCTAAAGGATTTTTCCCACTCCCTCTTCCTCACCCCAACCATGCATTGTGTTTGCAGTCACTTCCTCTAATGAGAAAATTTAACCATTCTATGTGACTCTCCTCATTGCTGGCCATAAAATCAGTAATTGTGTTATAGACTCGAAGCATCAAACAATGTAATGCCTACAAAAATAGCTCATGATTTGGGTCTGACTCTAACACATGCCTTTGGTTCCTTCTATTCCATGGAGAGTAGAGAAGTACCTTTGGTTAGAAGGATTAAAGATGCACAAGTAGCCTTTACTACTTTTCCAGAGAAAAGGGTCTTAGCCACTATTTTGGTAGCTGATATTCCCCCTCATATGGTATGTTGCTGAGTAGGAATTTCTGTAAAAAGGTAGGAGGTGAAATTCAAATGGACTAGTCACATGCCTTGATCCCTGGTCAATGGAAAAATGAAGAAGTTGTTGCGATAAAATAAAACTAAGTATATTGTGCAAAATACTGATGATCCAAAAGCACAAATACTCTATAAATATATAGGGAATGGAAAATATATGATCATGTCAGAAGATGAGGAAAATATTCCTAAGGGAGTGATTTATGATCCTAATGGCATTTGGACTTTGGAGTTTGATGGAAGCTTCTCTTGACTAGTTTTGGAACTGGTGTGGTGTTAATCTCTCCAAAAGGGAAGATTCATCCATTTTCTTTTAAACTTCATTTTTAAAATAAAAATAATATGACCGAGTATGAGGCTCTCATCCTTGGGTTGAGCATGGCAAAAGAAATAGGAGTATAGAATCTTTGTGCTCATGGTGATGAGGATTTGATTGTGAAATAGGTAACATATCTTTACCAAGTCAACAATATGAGATTAAAACATTATAGAAATATTTTTGGGATTCCATTGAATTCGTTGAAGCTTTCTCAATTGAATCATGAGAAGAGAAAAGAATACTAGAGCTAATTCTCTAGCTGTCTCAGGATCTTTGTTGATTCCTCATCCAGATTTCTCTCAAGAGAAATTTACCATTGAAATGATTCATAGGCCTAGTGTGGCAGATAATGCAAGCAACTAGCAGGTTTTAAATGATAATCAACACTTTCTCTCTCTCTTGAGCTTAAATATAACTTCAATCAGCTTATATTTTGAAGGAAGCGAAACTCTACCTAAAGAGTATGTGCCCTCTAATGATCAAGATATGAAAGAAGACATGGATCGGGATAGCTATATTAAGTTGAAGGGTAACAAAATTCCCAACGGAATGGTGAGCCTACAAGATTTGTTTGACAAACAGGATAGGTTCATCACATTAGAAGTTTCTCAAGGGACTCGATAATCTGTTGATTTTGAGAAGGTCAACATTGGAAGTAATGATGAACCCAAGGTGGTGAATATTGGAAAATGTTGCACTCAAGAAGAGAAGAAGAAAGTAGTAAACCTATTAAAGAAGTATGTTGATGTTCTTTCCTATTCATATGATGATCTCAAGGCTTTTCAACTAAAGGAGATGCAGCACTATATCCCTCTGAGACCTGGGATCAAACATTTCAAGTAGAAGCAAAGGAAGTATAATCCTAAGGTTGTTGATACTATTTTTCAAGAGATCTAGAAGTTACTAAAAGCCAAGATTATTTTCCCTATACATCATTCAACTTGGATTGCCAACATTATTCTGTCAGGAAAAAGAATGGTGAGATTCACATTTGTGTAGAGTTCAGAATTTGAATCAGCCTCTCTAAAAAAACTATCCACTCCTCATGATGGATCAAGTTTTGCAAGTTGTCTCGTGGCTCGAGGTGTTTTCTATGCTAGATAGATTCTCTAGATACAATCAAGTGGAAGTCAGTACCCTAGATCAGCACAAGACTACTTTTACTACCCCTTGGGGCACCTTTGACTACAAGAAAATTCCATTTGGTCTTATCAATGTTGGTATTACTTTTAAGAGGGAAATGGACCTAGATTTTGGCGGCCTAAAGGGAAAGTGTATTATTGTGTACCTTGATGATTTGAAATTTTTTTCAAAAACGAGGGTAGATCATCTTTAGCATGTGGAAATAGTTCTTCAAAATGCCGAGAACATGGAGTTTCTCTAAATCCTAAGAATTTGTTACTAAAGGAAAGTTAGTGGGGCATACTTTTTCCAAAGAAGGGATCAAGATTGATTAAGAAAGAGTTCAAGAAATCCAGAAAATTCCCCTTCCCACAAGCAAAAAGGGTGTTCACTCTTTCTTTGGAAAGATAAATTACCTGAGGAGATTCATTCTAGATTTTGTAGAAATGACTATGAGCATTTCTCAAATGATGAAAGGAAATAAAACCTTTGGTTGGTATTCTAAAGGTAAAGATGCATTTGAATATATCAAGAAAGCCATTGCTAAAACTCCCATCTTAGCATGTCATGATTTTAGCAAGGATTTTATCATCTATTGCTATGCTACGGAAAATACCTTGGCTATTGTGCTAACTCAGGAAAATTATAAGAATCATGAACTTCCAATTTCCTTCATGAAATATGTTCTGAAATCTCATGAATTTAAATATACTATGATGGAAAAACATGCTTTTACAAAGGGTAAAAGTTGTTAAAGCAGCTTTTGTTTTTATATTCTTAATTTTACTCTATTGTTCTTGTACCTGATACAACCATGAAGTCTATTCCTACAAAATACGATTTTGGAACTAAGAGAGGAAATTGGGTAGTAAAGGTCCAAGAATATAACCTTGATATCAAGGCAACCGAGCTAGTTCGGGGTAAAGGCTTGTGTGAGCTTATTGCTAAAGGGGCTGATGAAAAATTGTCCATAAAAGCACTTGATGTCCATATTTTCCTCTTTCTAATTTCAAAAATGAGTGGTATGTTGGTATTTCACATTTTCTTACTTATGGAGAGTGTCCATCCCATTTAAGTTCCAAGGAAAAAAAAAGAGCTATTAAGTTAAGGTCACAAGATGTTTTATGGGAAAATGTTTTGTTCAAGCGAGGCATTGATGGAATATTTCATAAATGTGTGGATAAAGAACAACATAAGAAGTTGTTTTCAGCTTTTCATGATAAGGATTATGGAGGGCATTTCTCTTCTGATATCACTTCCCATAAGATCCTTTGTGTAGGGTACTATTGGCCTACATTTTTCAAACATGCATCAAAATGGGTAGGTAAGTGTGAAGCCTATCAGACTTTGTTGGGAGACCTAAGTTGTCTTCTTTACCACTCAAACCAGTAGTGATTGATGAGCCTTTTCAATAATGGGGATTGGATTTCATTAGAACTCTTAACAAACCTTCAAGTGCTAGACATACTCACCGTTAATCTTTCATGATTACTTCACAAAGTGGGTAGAGACTATTCCAGTCAAAACAACTACTTCGAGGTGGTGTGTAATTTCATGAAAGAGAACATATTGATAAGGTTTGGGGTACAAAAAAAGATTGTGACTAATAATGCTTCCAATTTTTCTTCTTCTGAGATAATGGAATTTTGTTATGGCTATGGAATTTCCCTTTCTTATTCTTCATATTATTATGCTTAAAGGAATGGACAAGAAGAATCAACAAATAAGAATCAGGTAACAATCATTTGGAAGCTTTTCAATGATTCTCAAAGGAATTGGCACAAGAAGATCTATGATGCTCTCTAGGAAAATAGAATTACACCCAAAAGAGAAATTGGGATGTCTCCATTTTAGGTGGTGTATGATGTTGAAGCTCAAACTTCCAAAGTAACACTAGAATAACCAGCCTTGCACTTAATGAAGGCTATTGAAGACTCAAGTTTCACAAGATACCTTGGACAAAAGAATCATATACCTTTAGAAGTTGGATGAAGACAGATGCAAGTTTTTGATAGGATCTCACTAATCAACTAAAAGTTAAAGATCCTGTTTGATAACAAGGCCATTCCCAAGTATTTTTAAGTAGGATACATTGTTTTTTGTGAGACAAAAGAAATGAACCTCGAGGAAGCCATGGTAAGTTTCATTCTATTTCAATTGGTCCTTTCAAAATCAAACACTTTGCTGGAGAAAATTCTTTCTACTTGGATTATATGGATGGCTACTCTCTCTTGCTTCCTTAAAGTGGGTAGTATTTGAAGTTTTTCAAGTCCTAGGTGATTAGGCATTCCTTTTGTATATATTGTGTGAAGTGTTTTGTTTATTTTTTCTTTCCTTTTTGGTTTTTTTCCCTTCCGTGTGTGTGGTCTTTTGTTTTTTTTTTACCTTTGACTCTATTTTCCCAATGGATAAGGCATTGGTCTACTTTCCCATAATTTTTTTATGGTTCTTGATCTTTCCTCGTTCCTCTGTACCAACCAAGTCATCCGCAGAAAGAACCAACTATTTTAACCCTCAAAATTCCGCTCATTTTTCAAGTTAAGGTTTCTAAAATTTTGAACTGGTGACTTTGAGAGATGTTTGAGTAGAGTGAGAAGTCTGAAGAGATACAAAAATTTATGCTTTGAAGAAGTGGGTGCTCATTTACAATCTCTCCCTCTTAATTTAGAATATTATAGTCTGCATGGTTCTGATCTGGATGCTTGAAAATTGTTTCCTCCATTTGAATGAAATTGTCAAATCCTTCTTCTCTGGCCATGGATCGCATCAAGCATGGTATTGTTTACAGTTCTTCTTTCCATGAGGAGCGGTGTTTTACTAAGCGTAAATGGTAGAGCTTCCCCTCCTCTGTATTTTTTCCACAGTCGTGAATGACGGGCATATCTTCCCTGTCATTTTTTGGCCCCAGCATCCACAAGTACATGGAAATATCTGATTGGATGCAGGAAGGTGGGTCATCGGGTCACTTTTGGAAATTTGGTTTTGTATGAATAAAGATAGTATTCGATTATAGACAGACCGTAGAAGGTGCCACGTGTCTGTTCGTCACACTTTTGGTATGGCACACAAAAGTGGAGACACCAAATGTGCGCAAGGCCTCCACATGGTTAGAGTCCAAAAGACAAAGCCAGCCGATAAATCAGCTAAGTATAAAGAGCCGACAAAAGCCTACATGCATCCCAACAACGCACCTCCAAGGGCTAATTTTAAAGCATGATCCTAAGTAAGTGTAGAATCACCACGTGCCTCATCGGTGTAACTTTAGAAGTGAGACCCAAGTGATATACCCCAAATGAATGCCAACTCTCCACATTTTTAGAGCCCTAAAAAGTTAAATCGGTCATTGAAAGGTTTAAGGCCGGTGAAAGAACCACGTGTCAGATGAGCACATTTTTAGAGGTGAAGTACAAAATGAGTCCCCAAATAAGTACAAAGCTTCCACGTGTCCAGAACCCAACATAGTCACTCCTAAATAAGTAGAAGGGACCCGGAAAAAATGGAGAAAGTAGACCGAGCCCAAATCGATTAAGTACAAAAGGGTCGGTGGAGGACTCAACGTGTCTCATTGGTGCACCTTCAAAGGTCAAAGCCAAAAGCGAGTCCACACATATGTGCTATCCCTCCATGTTTCTCATTGAAAAAACTTCAAAAGGCATGGCCCAAAGAGAGACCCTAAACTAGTGCTAGCCCTCCACATGTCTAGGGTGCAATAGAAATCAAATGGGCAACATGCTCGAATTGAATAAGTATAAAAGAACCAAGGGATCTCTCCATGTGTCTCAATGCCGAACCTTCAAGGGTCGAAGCCAAAGACAGTTCCCCAAATGAGTGCCAACTTTCCACATGTCTCAAGTCCACAAAGGAGATAGAGAAGGACATTAAATCGGTTAAGTATAAAAGGGTTTATCAAGCCTCCATGTGTTAGCTCGGTGTAACTTCAAAAGAAAAATCTAGAGGAAGGTCCAAAATTTTTGGTGAGCCTCCATGTCTCCAGTGTCGATGATGTATGACCCGCCAAACAAAAGTGACTTAGTTAAAACAAAAACAAACAAGGTGAGGCAGCGAAGGAGCCACGTGTCTCTTTGGTGCTTTGTTTGAAGAGGAAAACACAAAGCGAATCTCCAAATGAGTGAGAAGCCTCCACGTGTCCCAGGTCAGACATAAAGGTTTTTCCAAATGAAATGAAAATATTCAAATGTTAAGCCCACGTCAAAAGTCAAAGTGGGAAGGCGGGCTAGCAAGAGTGAACTTTAAGATTTTGAGTCTTGTTTCCATAAAATTCGTAAAGTGAAAAAGTGAACCGCGACCCCGCTCATGCCAACGAAAAATGTAAAATATCGAGCCTACATAAAGAGTTAAATTGGGTAGGTGAATCAAAGAAGAAATTCGATATTTTGAGCGTCATTTCTAAAATAAGTAAAATTGTAAAGTGAGCCCCGACTCCATTACCACTCGTAATGCCACATTTCGTACATAAATGTAAAATGTGAAGTTACTGAGGCTTGCAGGGTCATGGGGAACTTTTATACTTTTTCACTTTTGCATCTTTTGTGCTAAAGGCACAATTTCAATTTCGAGCCCACGGATCCATTTTTGCATTTTCACCATTTTTGTACGGATTCGATTCAAATATTCAAATGGGCATAAATTTCACTCTAGTGATCAAATTTTATACTGTTCATAAGGTCTTGGTCTCCTCTATGCCATGGAAGCATAAACTATTGTTTTTAGCAGCAGTTAATGGTTGGAAATATGGAAAACATATCTCAAGCCATTAATGTGGGATTTGATTACTTCAAAGAGATCATATTTGATCTTATTTTTATCCTTACTTCTCTAACACGTGAAGTAGACATGGAGAACCGACTGGATATCTTCATCTGGGTGAAAATATGGAAAAATTATTTTTTTCCATTAATATGTGATCAGACCGCTTCAACTAGATCCAATTTGATCTGATCTTCCATCCTTCCTTCTTCAAAGACACCATGGACATGTAGAACCAGATTTGACATATTGTGGGCAGATTTGTAGGGGCATTGATGGTTGGTGTTTGAGCTTCCAAATCATATTTCTTTACTTCTCTTCTCCTCCTCTTTTTGCCTCATCTATAAATGTAAGAGCTTGTCTCATTGCAAAAGTTTGGACTCTGATACTTTTGAAGTGTAATTATAGTCGAAAGTAAATCAATATAGAAGGATTTCCCCCTTTTCTCTATCTTCCTCCATTGTATCTTCTTGCTCATCTGAAATTCATGGATCATTTACTTTTTGTGATATGAAACTTTGTGTTCTTATTGATATGATTTCCAAAAATTTGTGTCTATGGAATGATATCTTATGTTGTGAATGTGAATGATTCTATTGTGTATTGCTTTTGATCAACGTATAGGGTTATACTTTGTTATCTATATTTCCTAAAGTGATGTTATATTATTCTCTTTCCTTTCTTCATTTCTTCCATTCGTTTTTATTGATAATATTTTTCTATGAAATCATTTCAAGATGTTAGAGGCCCAAATTAAGATGAAAGTGTACTTTTTTATATAAGCTTTGTTGTTTGATTTCAATAAGGGAAACTCTCCCATAAAGAGAAGGGACTTTATGTCCCCTAACTATGATTTTGATTAAAGTATTATTTTTAAACCCAACACATAGATATTTTCTAATGATATATCTTACCCTAAAAATATATCTCTGCGACAATTTTTTTAAAGCATTTCACCGAGAACATTTGGTCTCCTATCTAAATATTTGGTAATAAGGCATCACATCCTACTAGTTGTGTGGGGTTTATATTAGGGGTAAATGTTACTATTGAAGATTTTTGCACTTGTCCAAAAATGGGAAACCGCAAATGACGTTACGATGGATGATATTGATGAAGTGGACCTAACAAGCAGAATGCATTACAATTTTATAAGGTTTTCAGTTGCAACAATTGATTAGGTAGATGTAATCTGTAGCTATGTGTGCTACTAAAAAATGTAACACCTCACATAGACTACCATTCCATGTTCATCTTCAGCAAGGAAACACAAAACCCTAAATAACTAATGCATTTCCTTAGTGAAGGTGGGAATCACTGTTTAGGTGAAATGATAAATTTGTGAACAAAAAATATAGTTGCGGTTTACAAGAAAAATAATTCATTATTAAGTTATAGGTATTTCAAGACTATTTATTTTTGCATGTAAATAGATTTAATTATGTGTTTGAGTTGTTTATTCCATTATAGAATCAATATACATGACATAAAGCTGAAAGCATGAAGAAGTATACAACTCAAGTACAAAAATTAAATTTTATTTATTCATGAAGAATTACAATATTTCCCACACAAGATGTGGGATGTAACTCATAACTACTGAAGAAAGAAGTACATATGCATGAAGTTAAAAGTAAAAGGTATAGAAGAAACCCATCATTGCCTTGGGTTCTCTTCGGTCTTCTTCACTTCAGCTCCATCTCCATCTTTACTCATCTCTCCTAGTAGCCACAATGTACCTAAAAATGAAAGATAATTGTCATCGGACATTGAGATCATGGTTTAATCTGTACCCTTGTACTATCTAACTAGATGCGAGATGATTTATAAAAAGAAAAAGTATAAGGTTAATCACCTATAGATATAAAATTGATAGGAGAAACATTTCTACATTAGCACATATGATTTCCAAAATCATTTTAGAAAAGAAAGAGAAAAGAAAAACTATGAGAACAAAGAGAGGCCAAAAACCCTAAATATTTTCTAACTATTTCTTTAAGTGTGTAGGTACAGTAGCGAGATCGAGAGCAAAAATGTTTTCCAAAATGATTATTATATAGAAAGGAAATTCTTGCTAAAGGAATTTAGGAAAAATTAAAATACAAATAGAAAACAAGTCATTTCATCAGGTTATAGTCAAGTGAAAAGTATATAACGAGTATTAGAATCTGTAAAAACTATGAAAATAAGGTATGATGCATAGAAAAGAGGCATTGGAACACTGAAATAGAAGTGAGAAAGTAGATACAAGTAACAGTTTTTTTTAGAACAAAGTATTCACTAAAGCACATGAAAAAAGCAAGGGTATCTTCCAGTTTTAATTAACAAACCTCTACAAGAACCCATGAAGAGGATAGTTACAAGAGATACCACAAATGAGAAAATTCTAAGGTTGTGAATGAAATATATAAGCTCAAAATAACGAGTTAAAAGTGGTCAAGTATGTGAAGCAAGAAAATAATACCAGTCAAGTAAAATTTCATGTAGAAACTATTTAAAAAGACAACATGATATATTTCCATCTTAGAATCAAAGCTAAAAGATCAAAGTACAACTGTAAAGAGGCCTCTTAAGGGATGTTTTCAAGTAAATAAAACAAGGAAAGTACATTCTTCAAAAGTTACAAGTGTAAATTCAACAAAAGTAAATAAGGAAATGTGAAATCATCGAAATAGTCAAATGTGCACATATCGAAGGCTTCATGACTTGAATTTAAATAAATGATAAAAGTATCCAAGTGATTGTTCCTAGCTACAAGCCTTCAATAATTCAACTCAAGCAAGTGCTTCTAGTTTTAGTACACTAGTGGAAACTATAGAGCCTCATTGTCCTGATACAAGATTACAAAATCAATTCAAAACTTAAAATCAATGGATACCTTTATGGTCACATGAGTATAAGTGAATCATTAGAAGATTACAATATTAAAGAGAAATATATGCACAATAATGGTTGTACACAACTAAATAAGTTACAAATAAACAAAGTACAACTAATTCATTCAATACAAGATAAATTTAACTTCATTTTATTTGAAACCTAAAAGAATGAAGTCAAAGTACATGCTTTCATTCAATTTTAGTCATAATTACACAAAGTATTGAAAAGTGTTGCATGGTTTAAGAAGAATACAAATATTATTACATAATTTTTAGGCTAACTAACTCCAAGGAGTAGAATCAAATCATAGTTTATATTGAATACAACTCGCAAGAAGAACAATGCACATCAAAAAATTATTGGGTTATCATCTAGATTCATCAACATCTTAAGATATCGAAGGAACAAAAACCGAGCTCAACTATAGAAAAACAAAAATTAAAATTTCTCGATTTTTAAATGTATTGTCAAGGTGAAGGTGCTATACAGATTTCAAAATGTACAAGGAATGAGAATGGATGGAACTCACTTCATGAGAGCAATAATTTGCAACATCAGAATAATTTTACAATTATGAAACAATTACATGCTTAGATCTATAGAAATATTTTAAGACATCTTCAAGCATAAATATTTCAAGAAGTGATTTCCATCATATAGTTACAACCAGACAGTGCTACATGTTTTCGATCAAGGTAAGATGAATCAACATGTTTTAGAGAGATATTACAGTACAACCATGCCATTCTTAATGGAATTCAAGTATATTTCTTATAAATGAATTAGGTACTGATATTTTGATACAAGTAGGAAAGTTATCACAATGAGATACTAACTAGAATATAACAAGAGCTCGAATATAAATGAACATAAATCGACTAAGGAATGCACAAATATGCTAAAAATAGAGTAATTTTCACATATAGGAATCAAGATAGTAAATAAGGTACTTTGTGTTAGAAAGTACATGTCATAGTCAAAGTATGGCCAAATTATTATACAGGTTTCATGTTTGCATCTACAACAAGTTTCACAAGTTCATAGAAAATTAAATTTACTCTAAATATCACAATAGCATTTTTAAAGCTACAGCTAAGTACCGAGCTCTCATGAAGTGAAATCCCAAGATTCAGAAGAAAGATACTAGGAATTGAGACCGAATAAAGAAATTAATGAAAATCAGAGGTCCACAGATACACACCTAGGTGTATCTTATTTGTGTGTATTTTCAGAGAAAATAATAAATACCCAGAGTTGGGTAACGAAAAATCAAAATAAAATATCTTTGTGCAAATGATGAGCTCATTTCAGATATTACATAGTGTAGTTTGAGTTACAAAGACAAAAAAATAAGGGTAAAATGTCATGTTGCAACCAAGAAAGGAGTAACAAGTCAGTATCGAGCCCTCATAAAATCTATATGATAAAATACACATGTCATGGAATGAGAAAGCTTATAAGAGTAATACATGAGTTGGAGCCAATATTGAAAGTAAATCTTCATGAACTCATAAATGGTGTCATACGTATGAGTGATGAAAAATATTTTTCGGTATAAAAATAGAAAATACGAATGCCCATTTTAAGCAGATCTCATAGAAGCTCATCTTCCCATTATGTCAAATTAGTATTGCATATTTTTCTACCATAGATAAATGACACCCAAGATGATAAACAATGAACTAGAACTCATTGTTTTGGGCAATAACATGCCAAAATAGAGCTTTGATTCAAATCATAGTGACTAGAAAGTAATATCTAGGCTACGTCGAGATAAAATATGAATACCCAAATCAAATGAGCTAATATTTTCTTAAAATCTATCACCAAGGTAAGCAAAATGAGCCATTTTAAATATTAAAGGGTAACAAATGAATACACAAAAATATTGTGATAGAGCTTCAAAGGATTGATATAAAGCTTACAGAACCAAAGTTCCAAGAAATCAAAGAATACCCATTTTTGTAACTGGGCATATTTGAAGTTAAGAGGGGAAAATAGCTATAAAATCAAGCTTACCTCTAGTTCCCAAGGCTACCGAGAAATATCAAAACTCAAAATTTAGTTGTGTTTGAAACCAAAGCTCTCAAAAATCAATAATGGCAGCCACTTCAGAAAGATCACAGTGAAACTAAAAACATTGATAATGGCCAAGAGAATCCAAAAATATGCATGGACAGAACTTCATATAGCCTCCCACGAGGCTTCAAATGGAGAACCTTCATGCTCAAATTTGAATGTAGAGAGCTTGAAATGAAAAAACTACAACCATCTCCATAAAATCATGCTCTGAGCTCGAATAGTCAAGAATGGAAGAAAATTTTCATGTTCAGAGCTTCAATAAAACTGATTTACAGAGGAACCGAGCTTAAGATGATCAACAATTGAGGTATGGAGAAAATTCACTAGGAATTCACCCTCTAAAATGGGCTAGCATGTAAAATGATCATGTTCATATTACAAAATAAACACATTCTCCAACCAACCCATGGTAACCTAACTCAATCAATGAGTTAATAATCAATGGTCATAAATATCAATGTAGCAAAATTGACGATGCTAGATGATAACTGAAGCCAACCACCACAATCAAAGAGGAGTTTAGATCAATGACTACATATCAAAAGGACACAAATCAATCATCACATTTCAGATTATCAATTTCCATGAAAACTCGAAATCTATCCATAGTAAACGCTAACTCCATCGAGAGGTAAAAGTATACATCAAAGGACCAAGATGCGATAGTACCAAGATCGGTGGTCCAAATTAAAATCACCTACTCTAATTCCAACCATCAACTTACTAGAGGTTCGTCTAAATTCAACTACATGTCAAAAATACCACACATGTCAAAGGATGATAAAACCCTAATCTCATCATGGTTAGCATCACCGACATCAAAGTGGAAAGGTCGAGCATCGTGAGGAGGGGACCAACCCATGATTAAAATAGAAGAATCATTGCATTGACCAATTATGGTGTAAAACATATTTCACAAATGATCATAACCAACAAAAAAGGTAAACTTCATATTATTTTCCATGATCCTCCAATCAAAGGTAATCAAACATTATGCCATGAAATAACCATGTTTGCTCGACCAAATGAAAGTATGAAGATTTTATGAAATGTAATGATTATTCAAAGGAGGTCGATAATCCTTTAAAGACTAAGTGTGCACATATCATAGGTGGCCCCCATAATGGATGGAATATTAAAAAAATTATTTTTCTATGTTTTGAAAACAATGGCATTATTTTGCATAGGAGTATCTTTTCATGTGACCACAAGAAGACAGAGGAGATGTCAACATAAGAAATTGCAAGTGGACCTCACAATTGATGGAATGCATGGGTGAATTATTTTTGTAAAGTATTTCAAATAAATGAATTATTTTTTCTCACACAGAGATTTTATTTTTGCATGTGCATCCAAGTGGTAGAATTAAAGAATGCCAAATTTATCACTATAAGTGGATCAAATTATAAGTGTCACATCAAGCACTAGAAGACAAATATTGCATTCACATTAGAGGATACTTACACAGCAAGCAAAGACTATTATTAGCCAAATTATTCATCTTACTTTATAGATCAATCAACCACAGTTTAACTGAATGTATTTTTGTAATCAAGGTTATTAATGCTTCATTGTATTAACATGTATATTTTTATTCCTTTATTTATTCATGATAAAGGGATAAAATTAGCATGCATGGGTGAGTACAAATTTTAGCCTATTTTTAGGATGGGATGGGTGAATAATATTGCTATATATTGTGTGCAATTGCAAGGCACAAAGAGGAATTTTTGACATAGGAGTGCTGAAGTAGATTTTTACCAATTTTTCCCTTGAATGAGAATTGTTTTCTTCCTCTTCAATTATTTTTAGTGGTGTGTACATCTAATTAATTCCTGTGAATGTAAAATTCCTTTATTAATCACCTAACCTTGCTACAAATTTAGTAATTTATGCATAATATTAGTGTGTATGTTATCTTACTGTATTGTTGTGACTCATTACCTCAATACACCAAGTGTTTTACTTGAATATCATGTTGAAAACTATTGGTTTGTGCATCCAAAATCCTTTCTCAAATTAATAGTGCATGTACTTAGTCAAATTCCTCAACAAGTTTAGTGTATCACCCCAGATTTCAATTCATTTACAACCATCTTTTACGCTCACAACCCCTAAAAATTAGTTTAGCATAAATAAAAAAAAGCAACCAAACTTGATACCAATGACTCACCTTAACAATAAGAATACCCAAAACATGAGGTATTATTATTGTATCTACAAAAGTGAGAGATCTAGAGTAATCTTAGAACACCTACAATCATCTCTCAATAGGGTGCAATTTCGAGAGATAACATTTTTGGCACGCCCGGTGGGTCTACGAATCAAATCCTCAAAAATTTATAGCAGATTTACAGTGAATGAAAGTCACTTTTTGAGCAACAAGATGTAAAAAATTATTCTAATGATCAAAAGATTTATTTTGCGTATCTCGTAAGGATGATTTCAGGCCAATTTTGTAGCATATTCCATTCCTAAAGTTACTACAAGATCATGAGTAAGAGGAATTCATTTTGATTTTATTTCTTTACCTTTGAATTTTGCAAGAAGAAGAAGAGTTGACAATACCTTACCTTATAATAGGCCTGGGTTTGAAAACCATCCTCCTAATATTCCTTCACCAAGTACTAATCTCTTTGTTCAAATTACAATTATTCTGATGGCTATTCAACCACCTAGGAATTTTGTGACCTTTAGTAATAGAAACCCTTTAATAATTCCTATTTATCATGATATTTCCAATGTTGCCATAAAAAATTTACCTTAATTAACTATTGAAAATCAAATTACTCCCATAGAGCACATCAAAGATGTTGTAGCCCTTTGTGTTGTTCATAATATAACTCATGAAGATGTAGCCTTAAGACTTCTAGCTACATCCTTTAAAGGGAAATCCTTGCAATGGTATAGAACCTTAGAAATTGGGAGCATAAGAACTTGGGATGAGTTGGGAGAAAAATTACTTAAGAAATTTCAAGATCATTATAATCATTTATCCCTCATAGAGCAGTTGTCTACAATTAAAAGATCCCCTCATGAATTTATGGCTAGTTTCAATATCCATTTTGCTAGAACTTGGGAAATAATTCCAACTAGTGTGAAGCCTCAAGATGACCATGCTTTTCTTTATTATCTTAGATCCTTAAACAATGATATTTCAACTATGATTCAATCTATGGGAGGAGAGACTCTCCCAATAGCTTATGATATTTCCATTAGGGCTAAAAACAACCTTATTCAAGCTGGTAAATTGGCACCAAGGCCTTTAATGCCTCTTATAGTAGATTTATCACCTATTCCACAACCTATTACCATTATAGAGCCTACTTGTTTTAGCTCCATCAGATGATGTATTCAAGGATCTTCAGACTATGGGTAATAAATTGACATCAATTAAAAAAATTAGCTCAGCCTAGTAGGCCCTATCAAGCTTCTTATCAAAAATCATAATTATAGAAAATCATATCAGAAAGATAGTTTGACCCAAAATCCCCTAGCACATATAGTGATCTTGTTCTAGTTAATATGGTTTCAGAAGAATTGTTTCAACCTTGTAATCAGCCTCATTCAATGTAAATTATCTAAATGCATTCCTAAATATAAGCCTTGTTGCACAATCTCAACCTGAAGCATTATTCATGCCTCAAATGGAGATTCGGTGGGCAAGAAGAATCTCATAGTCGAAACCACCAAAACAAAATTTGGTAAGCTTTGGAGAGGAATATTTTATTGCAGTCACAACTAGATCCCAAAAAAAGGCTCAAGAGAGAGAAAAACAACAAAACATACCTATTTTTCCCACAGTCACTGATAAAACAACAACTGCAAGTCAAAAATAGCTAACAGTTCTATTTTTCCTCAAAAATAACAAGTAGTTTAGAACCCAAAAGGACCAAAAAAACAACTTGGAGCCTGCTCTCGAAGACTCTTCATACCTAATATTCCAAAAGCTTCCAAAGCAGAGTCATTCTTTGCTAAATCTTATGCTAAAATGGTAGAAGTTGTTTTAAAAACAATTGCTTCTTTTAACATTGTTAATGTAATGAAGAAGCATAATATTAATATTTCACTTTGGGATGCTCTAAGTATTCTAGGACAACAAGATTTACTTTCTCACAAGCTTGCTAAGCTACAAATTTCATCAAAAATAACAGAAAAGGAAGCCCAAAAAGTAGACATGGTCCTTAGAACAATGGAGAAAGACCACATTAAATAGGTTAAATGGATGGTTCAAAATGTCTTAAACACTCATGATATCAATAATCCACAACCATTTTATCTATCTCTAATTATTGGAGACCATTTAGTTCATAACTGCATGGTTGATAGTGGTGCAAGTAGCATAGTTATGCCAAAAGAAATTACATAAAAATTGGTCCTGCAAAGATGATCCTACATAGAATAGTGTGTTACGATTAGATAGAACAACAACCAACACATTTGGCATTATCATAAATCTAGAGGTAACCTTACATGCTTGTCCCAATGTCATTATTTTACAAGATGTGACTGTTGTAGATTTACCTCCCTATTTTTCCTTATGTTTGTCACTAGATTTTATAGAAAAAATAAGAGGTTATCTCTCTTCAGATTCGTCAAGTTTTTTCTTCACTACAAGGTATGGAACCAAGGTTACTATAAATTTAGATCCTCTGGCTAGATTTCACATTGAGCCTCATGCTTCAAACTCTACAGAAAATTATGCAACTTTAGATCAATATGATTTTGATTTTACAACACATGTTTCTGTAGTAGATTGCGTTTCTAATATGTTTATGAATGAAAAAAATCAAGAGGAATATGCTTATGACCATTTTAAAGAAGCATAAGAATATTTGTTTGGTGTTTATTGCTTGCATGAAGAAAATGCACCAATTGCTTTGCTGTCCAAAATAGAAAAAATAATATAAGGGCTATGGAAGCTTCACTTTGATGGAGCTAAAAATAAGAAAGGAAAAGGTCCAAGTTTAATGCTTGGATCCCCTTCAAATGAAAGGTAATTTTCATCTTTAAGTCTACAGTTTTCTTGTACTTGTAATGTAGCTGAATACAAAGCATTAATTCATGGTTTGCAATGGGCCAGAAAGAGAGGTATCAATACTTTACAAGTTTTTGGTGATTCAAAATTAGTTATTAATCAAGTGAAAAAATTTAATGTGTGTAAGAATTCATTTATGAAATCTTACAAACATAGAGTTTCAGACTTATTGGATGATTTTGATGCTATTAACATTCAATATGTCCCAAGAGCTAAAAATAAGTATGCGACAGGACATACGCATAGTTGGTGCTAGATTTGATGTAATAGAACAAATCAAAAACAACAAAGTACAACCACACATAAAGCTGATTAATAGACCTTCAAAGCTTAACAATGAAGATGATGAACAGATCTGCAGATTTTTGCAGCAAGAAGCTGAATTTTCTATAGTAAATCAGGAAAAACTACAACACTTCTATGGTGACAAGATTTTTAAGTTACACTAGAAGACATTTTAGGATTGGTTACATTAGAAGACATTTTTAGTTCTGATGATCAGTTAAGAAAAGACAAAGGAAATATTTCAACTCATGTAGATAACTACGAAGAATTTTTAGTGGATGATGAAAAGAAACTATTTATTAGAAAGGTATGTTCCTCCGCTAAAAAATAGTTATTTATCAAATTATGTAAAGAATTTAAATATGTTTTTCTTGGAAATACCAAAACTGACAGGATTTGATCCAATTTTAGCTCAGCATATAATAGAGTTACAACAAAATTCCAAGCCAGTTAGACAGAAGCAAAGGCCCATAAATCCAAAAATTGAGCCATTAATGAGAAAAGAGTTATCTAAGTTGATTGAATTATGTATTATCTTTCCATTTAAGCATTCAAGTTGGGTAGCTAATGTTGTTCCTGTTCGGAAAAATAATGAATATATTAGGCTATGTGTGGATTTTGGGGACCTAGATAAAGCTCCATTAAAAGATCATTATCCATTGCCAAATATGGATCATATTTTGATAATAGTTTCGTGTAGAAAAATTGTCTCTTTTGGATGGTTACAGTGGATACAATCAGATCCTTGTGCATGAGTAATATATATACAAAACAACCTTCAACACAAAGTGGGGTACTTGTGCTTATAAAACGAATGTCTTTTGGCCTATTAAATGCTAACGCAATGTTTCAATGTGTAATGGACATGGGTTTTCATAGATTATTAAATAAATTCATATTGGTTTACTTAAATAATGTCACCATATTTTCAAAAGATTCCAATGAACATCTAATGCATTTAAGGAAAAATTTTCATCTTTGTAGAAAATTTGGAATATCTTTGTATCCCAAAAATTATATTTTTAGTACATCAAGGTAAATTTCTTGGTCATATTATTTCTAAACAAGGTTTAGCTATTGATCCTTTTAGAATTGAAGCTATTTCACAGTTGTCCTTGCCTCATCATAAGAAAGAATTACAATTTTTTCTCAAAAAAATCAAATTTTTTAGAAGATTTGTTCTAGATTTTGTACCATTAGTCAAGCCATTAACAACTATGTTAAAAAAAGATAAGACTTTCTCTTGGACTAATGAAGGGAGAAAAGGATTTAAAGCCATTAAGTCATCCATTTCACAAGCTCCTACTCTTGTAAATCCAAATTTTGATAAATATTTTACAATGTATGCACTTGCAGAGCTGAGACTATTTCAACTATTTTAACTTAGGTTAATGATGAAAACACTAAGCAACCAATTGATTTCTTTGGAAAAATTTTGCATGACTATGAGACAAGGTACACCTTTCTTGAAAAATAGGTACTTTCAATAGTTAGAGGATTAAAAAATTTCAAGTACATGCTTTCCAATAACAAGATACATGTTTTAGTCTCTCATCCAAGTGTTAAAGCATTCTTGTTGAATAAAGAGCTAATAGAAGAAAGAGCAAACTAGATTATGAAAGTTAAGGAATAAGATGTTGTCATCTGTTTATGAAAAAAATTCGAGGAAAAGGTTTGTGTGAGCATCTAATTGCTGATATGGAAAAACATCGGTTACGAGAATCGAATATCTAGAACAACATGCTAAAGTTACGTATCAATAGTCAGATACCATGGTACAACAAGAAAATCAACAACCCAAACTTAGTCAAGAAGTTTAGGAATCAAGATGGATGACTGATTTGGTTAACTACCTATAACATAGTACTTATCCGAGAAGGTATGGAAAAGAAAAAATGAAGATATTTTAGGTTACAAGTTATACCTTATGTTTTCATTGATGGTGTGTTATTTAAAAGAGATATAAATGGAATTTTGTTGTGATGTGTTGATTATGATAGAATTCAACAACTATTATCCAAATTTCATGAAGGACTTGTAGGAGGTCACTTTTTAGCACGTACTACAACCTTAAAAATTATGAAAGCTGGTTACTATTGGCCTAACATATTCAAGGACTACTTCAAATGGATCAAAAGTGTAAGAAATGTGCTTTCTTTATTGGAAAAGAACATTTAGCTTCGCTGCCCTTGCAACCTATTTCAATGGATCAACCATTCATGCATTGGGGTATTGAATTATTGGCATGATAAATCCACCTTTGTCACAAGGACACAAGTGGATCTTGACTACTATAGATTACTTTACATGCTGGAATAAAGCAATAGCCTTAAAAGAAGCTAACGAAACTTCAATACTATCCTTTTATGAAGGTATAGTTTGCATATTTGGTGTTCCAACAACTATCATTTTAGATAATGCCTTAGCATTTCTTGGTGCAAAGGTAATAGATTGGGATATCAAGCACGAAATTTATTTAAGTACATCATCCAATTATTACCCACAAGGTAATGGGTTAGCTGAAAGTACTAATAAGAATCTTTTGAGGATCATCAAAAGAACACTCAAAGACAACCAATAAGCTTGACATCTAATATTGAATTCAACACTTTGGGCTGACAAACTGAATCCTAAAATATCAGCTGACAATTCACCATACAAGCTTATTTATGGAAGAGAGGAAAGAATGCCCATCTCAGTTGAGTTGCGTGCATTATATTTTTTGCATCGATGGAATTACTCAAGAATGAACCATTGGAGGTTTGTTATGCAGAGTTAATGGAGTTGCAGGAGTTAAGATTTCAAGCACATTTGAACATGGAAAAGAATCAAAAATAGAAAAAGATAACTTGTGACATTGTCTTTTGATAAGTTCAAACTCTTCAATGATGGAGACATTGTGTTAAAATGGGATGTTGATCATGCAAAGCTAGGAAACAACATGAACTTTGATACAATATGGAGTGGTCCTTACATGATTTCAGCTTGTAAAGAACACAATGCACTTCAATTTTCAAGGATGAATGGAGAGGAACTTACCATTCCTATGAATGGTATGTTTTTTAAACACTATTATCAAAAATCCTACAAAGGTCTAGTTAAAGTAGGATTTCTCTTTCAATAAGTGCTTTCATGCACATTGCAATGTTTTTAATTCAATAAGTGCATTCGTGCAAGTGATCTGGTTTCTAGATCCATTTCCATATTTAGTTTGTTTTGTTTTGGAAACGTTGTTTTTGTTATATGTTTTAATTCCACACCGAATGGAAAACAGCAAGGCACTTGGTCTATAAGATAGCGAACAACTTTCCCCGCATGATCGCCATAAACATTGACAATTTTCACACTTGTGAAAAAAATGGGCAACTCCAAACTTCATTAATATTAACGATATTCATGAAGTAGACCTAACTTGGGAATGAATTATATTTTTATCGTGTTTTCAGATTTGCAGATATTTATTAGTTACATGTAATCTGCAACTATGTGTGTTGTTACAAAATGTAACACCTCACATAGCCTGTCATTCCATGTTTATCTTTAGCAAGGAAACACAAAATACCCAAAGAACTAATGCATTGCCTTGGTGAAGGCGGGAATCACAGTTTAGGTGAAATGATAAATTTGGGAACAACAAATAGAGTTGTAATTTATAAGAAAGACAGTTCATTATTAAGTTGCAGGTATTTCAAAACTCTTTTTTTCTGCATGTAAATACATTTTACTATGTGTTTCTGTTTTTTATTCCGTTATATAATCAATATACATGACATAAAGTTGAAAGCATGAAGAAGTATACAACTCAAGTACATAAATTAAATGTTATTTATTCATGAAGAAGTACAATATTTCCAACAGAAGCCGTAAAATGTAACTCATAACTACTAAAGAAAGAATTACATATGCATGAAGTTAAAATTAAAAAGGTATATAAGAAACCCATCATTACCTTGGGTTATCTTCTAGTCTTCTTCACTTCAGCTCCAACTCCATCTTTTACTTAGCTCTCCTAGAAACCACAATGTTCCTCAAAAATGAAAGAGAATTTTCACCATGCATTGAGCTTAAGTTTTAATATGTACCTTTTACTAACTAACTACATGCAGATGGATTTCTAAAAAGTAGAAGTATAAGGTACATCACATACAAATATATAATTGATAGGAGAAGCATTTCTATATTAGCGCATATGATTCTAAATATTATTTCGTAAAAGAAAGAGAAAATAAAAACTATGGAACACAAGAGAGGCCAAAAATCCTAAATATTTTCTAACTATTTCTTTAAGTGTGTAGGTATAGGTAGTAGATTAGAGAGTAAAAATATTTTGCAAAATGATTACTGTACGAAAGGAAATGCTTGCTAAAGGAATTTAGGAAAAAGAAAATGCAAATAGAAAATAAGACTTTTCAAAGATATTACACAGTCAAGTGTAAAGTACATAATGAGTATCGAATCTATAGCAACTGTTCAAATAAGGTATGATGCATAGAAAGGAGGCATTGGAACACTGAAACAAAAGTGAGAAAGTAGATACAAGTAACAATTTTTTTAACAAAGTATTCACTAAAACCTCATTAACAAACCTCTACAAGAACCCATGAAGAGGATAGTTACAGGAGATACCACAAATGAGAAAAATCTAAGGTTGTGAATGAAATATATAAGCTCAAAAGAATAGTTAAAAGTGGTCAAGTATGTGCAACAAGCAAATGATATCAGTCAAGTACAATTTCATGTAGAAGCTATTATAAAGGACAAGATGATATTTCCATCTCAGAATCAAAGCTAAAAGATCAAAGTACAACTGTAAAGAGGCCTTTAAAGGGTTGTTTTAGAATTCAATAAAACAAGGAAAGTACATTCTTCAAAAGTTACAAGTGCAAATTCAACAAAAGTAAATGAGGAAGTGTGCACTCATCGAAATTAGTCAAATGTTCTCATATCAGAAAGCTTCATGACTTGCAGTTAAACAAATGATAAAAGTATTCAAGTGATTATTCCAGGCTACAAAGCCTTCAAGAATTCAACTCAAGCAAGTGCTTCTAGTTTTAGTACACTAGTGGAAACTATAGAGCCTCATTGTCCTGATACAAGATTGCGAAATCAGGTTAAAAATGCAAATCAATGGATACCTTTATGGTCACATGAGTACAAGTGCATCATTAGAATCTTAAATATTAAGTAGAAATTGATGCACAATAATGGTTTTACACAACTGACCAAGTTACAAATAAACAAAGTACAACTCATTCATTCAATACAAGATAAATGTAACAATTTCATTTTGTTTAAATCCTAAAAGAATGAACTCAAAGTAAAAATTTTCATTCAATTTTAGTTGGAAGTACAAAAAGCATTGTAAAGTTTTTCATGGTTTAATAAGACTACAATTGTTATGACATAATTTTTTTAGGCTAACTAACTCTAAGGAGCAAAATCAGATTATAGATTATAGTGAATAAAACTCATAGGAAGAACAATGCGCATCAAAGTAGAAATGGTTTATCATGTAGATTACTCAACAACTTCATATATCAGAAGGAACAGATTGATCTCAGCTATAGAAAAACACAAGATAAATTTTCACATATTTTGAAATTCATTTTCAAGGTGAAGGTGTTATATATATCTCAAAATGTACAAGGAATTAGAATGGATGGAAATCACTTCATGAGAGCAATAGTTTGCAACATCACAATCATTTTAAAATTTTGAAACAATTACATGCTTAGATCTAGAGAAATAGTTTTAAGACATCTTCAAGCATCAAGCTTTCAAGAAGTGCTTTCCATCATATAGTTGCAACTAGACAATGATACAAGTTTTCGATCAAGGTAAGATGAATTGGCATGTTTTAGAGATATATTATAGGTAAAACCATGTCATTCTTAAGGGAATTCAAGCATATTGATTATAAATGAATCAGTAATCGATATATTGATACAAGTAGGAAAGTTATCACAACGTGATATCAATTGGAATACAACAAATGTTGGAACATAAATGAAAATAAATCCACTAAGAAATGCACAAATATGCTAGAACATAGATGAAATTTTCACATACATAAATCAAGATAGTAAATCAGGTACTTTTTTTCAGAAATTGCATGTCACAGTCAAATTATGGACGAATTATTATACAAGTTTCATGTCTACATCTACAACAAGTTTCACAACTTCACAAAAAATTAAATGCACTCGCAAGATCACAATAGTATTTTTAAGGCTCTAGCCAAGTACCAAGGCATCATCAGATAGAATCTCATCTTAATGCCCATTATAATCCAAATGCCCATTTTAAGCGATTTCATAGAATCTCATCTTCCCATTATGTCGAGTTGGTCTTGTAGATTTTTCTAGCAAAGTTGAATGGCACCCAGGATGATAAAAAATGAACTAGAATTCATTATTTTAGGCAATCATAGGAAAAACCAGAGATTCGATTCAAATAATAGTGACTAGAAAGTAATATCCAGCTACATCAGAGAAAAATATTAATACCCAAATCAAATGAGCTCAACTTTTGTAGAAAATCAATCACCCGGTAAGTAGAACAAGCCAATTCAAATATTAAAAGGTGACAAACGGATACACAAAAATATTGCAATAAACCTTCAAAGGATTGATATAAGGCTTATAGAACCAAAGTTCCAAGAAATCAAATAATACCCATTTTCGTAATGGGGAAGATTTGAAGTTAAGAGGGGAAAATATCAATAAAATCAAGTTTACCTCTAGCTCAAAATGCTGCTAAGAAATCTAAAAACTTATAACTCAATATTGTGTTTCAAACCGAAGCTCTCAAAATCAATAATGGTGGCAAATTCAAAAAGATCATAGTGAATCTCGAAACATCGAAAATGGCTAAGAGAATCCAAAAACATCCATGCACATAACTTCACATAGCACCCCACATGGATTCAAATGGAGAACATTGATGCTCATATTTTAATGTAGAGAGCTCAAAATGACAAAATCGCAACCACCTCTATTAAATCATTCTCGAGCTCAAACAATCAAGAATGGAAGGAAAGATTCACGTTCGTAGGTTCATAAAACTAATTTACAGAGGAACTGAGCTAAAGATGATCAATAATGGTATGGGTAAAGTAGAGCATGCATGGGCGAGTAAAAATTTAATCCTATTTTTGTTATATATTATATGTAATTGCAAGGCATAAAGAGGAATTTTCGAACATAGGAGTGTTGAAGAATTTTTTTGCTAGTTTTGCCCTTGAATGAGAATTGATTTCTACCTTTCCAATTATTTGTAGTGGTGTGTATATCTAATTAATTCTTATGAATGTAAAATTCCCTAATTAATCATCTTACCTTGCTATAAATTTAGTAATTTCTTCCTAATACTAATGTTCATGTCATCTTAATGTATTATTATGACTCATTCCCTCAATACACCAAGTGTTTTGCCTTAATATTTTGTTGAAAACTATTGGTTTGTGCATCCAAAATCCATTCTCAAATTAATTGTGCATGTACTTAGTCAAATCCCTCAACAAGTTTGGTGTATCACCCCATTTTCAATTCAGTTACAATCATCTTTTACCCTCAAAACCCCTAAAAATTAGTTTAGGATACATCAAAAAGGAATTGACCTTGATACTAGAGACTCACCTCAACAATAGGTATACCCACAAACCTGAGGTGTTTCCATTGTATCTACGAAATTGAGAGATCTAATGCAAGATTACAACATCCGTAGTAATGTCTCAACAAGGTGCAATTTTGAGAGATAATAGTTACCTCATAAGAAGCAAAATTCAAAGAAAAACAAGATAAAATAAAGAAAGAAGAAGTATATCATAAATAACTACAAGTTTTCTCATTACTAATAATTACATTTTCCATCCCTCCTAATCTTTTGGTGATAAGCTCATGTTTCATACTTGTACCATGAGATTGGGAAAGGAGGAAAGTTACCTTACTTTCCTATGTGGTGTCCTTGGTGATGAACACATAATTGGTAGTGTGTTGAAATATGTAGGGGGTAATATAAAAATTAAAAACTCTAAGTAAAAACTGAAATTAAATTTCTAGAAAATCAATTTATTCATATCACTTACTTATGCTCTACTTTATCCATCATGAAAAGAGACACAACTTCTCGCATTTTTTCCTTCGCCTCTATGCACACCCATAGAAGAGTTTTAAAAGGAAAGGTTCAGTCCCACTTCAGCAAGGATTGATCATGGACCTGGTCAAGAGATTATCCTTTGATGTTGTTAAATCTGTCAAGTACCTCGGACCTCTAATGAAGGAAACCATTGGCTAGTCTAAATCAGTTTCCATTAGCAAGGAGGAAAAAAGAAAGAGTAAATCCCCATCTTCAAAGGAACAATATTTTGAACCCAAGAATTTGGATTAGGCCATGTAAAGCCTACTCAAGATGAAGGAACATAATGTTCTTGATGACCCTACCATTACTACCACCCATACTAAGCAAGGATATAGTTCTTGGGTGAAGACAACTAAGCTACCTATGGATCTAGAAATTCAAGACGTACATTTAAATTTGAACAAGAGTATGCTCAAATTTATGCTTAAGGATTGAAACACCATGCGTGAGAAGATTAATAATATGGCCTCTTTCTTGAACAATGGTAGTATGTATTTGTTACAAGATAGATGCAAGTTTTTATAGAAGGAAGGGGACCATTCGAAATATCTTCTAAAATAGGTTACCACATGGAGCATGCTCTACATCAAATCCACTATCCAACATTTTTATATTATGGCCTAGTTGATTAAATGCCGGAGCAACTCGAGAGTGAGGATACTTCAGCAAAAATTAAAAGGGGTTTCTCTTAGTCATATATTGATAACTTGGGTACCTCTAATATCAATCTGAGCAAGGTATTAATTGTGCTACTAACAGACATGAAAGAGAATGATGAACCTAACTTGTTAGTGGTGTTTTGTTTCCATGTTTGTTTTCCCCGTTGTTTTTGGTTTGTTTATATTAGGTTGCTTTTAGTTTTTCGGTGCTCTTATATTAGCATGTTTGGTATTTTTATGTTATTTATCGTCTTTATATTTTTTTCAACCTTTAGTTTTGGTTTGTATTGGTGTTTGGCCCTTAGGGGTACATTGACAATGTACAGGGAAGGGACCCCTCAACCCTCTTTTACCACTAATAAAAAAGTTCTTGAAAATTTAAAATTCTCAAGCAAATGTATTAGATACATACATTAGGAGGGATGATCATTTCTTAACCAAATCCTATCAATGAGTATGCCATCCATGGATCTATGTCTACTCAAAATTTGTAAGAAGAACTCATTTTGGACTGTTTAGTTAATTTTGATTGGGTTTGGGTTGTAAGTTTATAAATAAATGTTTGTAAAAGTTCTTGTCTCTTGGTCATAATTATTATTCACACATTCTTCAAATCACATATTTCACATCCTTCTTGGCTCTTGGTGATGAGCCCTCACATCTTAAGAGTTATGTGGAGAAAATAATGGAGTTAGATTATCTTATCATCATAATATTATTCAACACATTTTTCAAATGGAATATAAAATATAAACATTATTTGAAAAATAAAGTTTCCTAGTTAGAGTTTTTTTATCATGTGTGTAGCCATATACATAATTTTGTTTACCACATTACATTATCATCCATAGAATAGATTTAAAAAGACGGAAAATGTTGGAAATTCCTAACCATGTAAGAGTACAAAAATGAGATGAATCCTAATGAAATTAATTATTTGCAAGGAATTTCACACCAAAAAAATAATGCATAAATATATGTCAAGTTTCTCGAGTATAATTTCATCACAATGAACAAAAAGTGTGGTTAAAACACTCTGCCAAGAGGTGAAAACAAAAAAATTGGTATATATAGAAAATTCTCCTAAAACATTAAGGTCCCCGACCTATCAATGTCTCCTAGATCCATGTTACTGAGCAAGAAGATGACTCTTGCTATAGCTCTAATGATGAGATGTACTAGGTGTAGCTTGGGAGCCTCCATACATCAAGTAATGATAATTTCCATGAGAGTGACTGGTGGTGGTAGGCCCACTACGTGAGGATCCTTGTGAAATCTCTCTTTCTTGAAGTATCACAATCTCAATCTTCAACCAAGGAATATGTTTTGATCCATGAATGATTGGTGAAAATAAATCAAGGTGGAGGCCTACTTGTTTTAGGGATTTAGGGTGTTCCAACAAAGCCTTTCAAGTTAACCCAATAGTGATCATGAATAGATCAAGGTTTGTGCACCTAATAATATCGGGAATCCATCATTTTTGGTTGCAAAAAGAAAATTGACAATGGTGAGTTAGAAAAATTAAATAAATATACTTTAGTAACATCTATTATAGGATGTAGAAGGAAATATTAGGGTGTAAAGAATTATTCCGGTCCCTAAAAACCCAACTTAGGTCTCGCATCAAGTGTTACACCTCTTGTAGTATCCACTATGACCTCCTCTTCCTTGACCTCCTCCTCCTCCATCTCCCATGGATAGACTCGACTCCTCCTCTATCTCCTCTAGATGGATGGACTCCTCCTTCACATTCTCCTCATCTCTAAAATTTGTTGATGCCTCTTCTATACCCTACCACTCATGGTCTAAATCCTCCTCTAAACCCAACTTGTTCTCTTCCTCCTCCTCTCTCCAAGTTGAGACCTCCCCAATCGTTAATATTTAGCTCATGATAATTATAAAAAAAGTAAATGGGTCCGGTATATCTCATTGTGTCGCAATCCTAGCTCATGACAATATCACTTTGTCTACTATAGTCGACCCCTTATAGACAACTATTGCCTTGTAAAATACCTTATACATAATAGAAACCATTGGAAGAGTGTTTAAGAAGGGAAATCATAAATTTTATGGAATCCAAATCATCGGATGTTTCTTAACCTGAATTTTTTGGTCAACCAACTAAGATGTAGAACTCGAGGTAGTCAAAGTAACTTCCTCGCTCACCCCATCAACTTGCTATACCTTTATTTGGATGTGCCACCATGTCCATTGTAGTATATGTTGCTGCTAACTATGGCATGGCCTTGAGTGGAGCCATCTCTTCCTATCTTGTAGCCCTGATCTCGTTAGGATCTGCTATCCAAATAACCCTATGATAGGGAATGACCCGTTCGTACACCCATGACATCAATAATAAGGGGTGACAAAGAGATGTGGCCCTACATCTGAAAATATTATACAAATCATTATAAGTAGTTCCAAGTATGTCTATCCCGCATGCAAAAACTCTCCCATAGAACTCTATTCTCTCAAATATGTACCTAGTAGGATAAAAAAATTCCCCACCTTTATCCTCGATCAAAGGCAAGGCTAATATACCAATTATGGCCTTGCAAAAAGTGGAAATAGGGGTAGTCTCAATAGTGACAGATATAAATCCTTACATGGAATCGTGTCACATTCCTATACATCTCCAAGATAAGTCATCCACCTACGGGCCTAAACTTATGAGCTAGATATCTTTAGTAAAAACTTCATGCATGTGACAAGAACTCGAGAATCTAATAGATATCCTAAAAAGTGATAGATAACTCCTTGTAACACAAAGAAATCATTTTTTTTTCCAATTTGCATCCTAATAAGTCAAAAAGTTGTAGAGGAGGAAAATCACTTGGGAAACTACACACGTATGAGATAACTAGCATATACCTTCCCTCTCTAACAATCCCCAATGTGCTAGTGTGAGAACCTATAGAAATCAAGGAATTCAGTCCTACTCTGGGATCTAATCCATGTAATATAAGATCCATGCATCAAAAAAAAAAAGAAAAAAGAGTGTATTAGAATATGGATAATGTATAATAAGATCATAAAAATCTAAATACAAAAAAACATACATATTTTCTAAATAAAAACAATTCGTTATAGTTGCAAAATTGTCGCTCTTAGAAGAGAGGTGGTTTGTTAACCGCCACTCTCCAAAGAGTGTTGGTTGCACAACCGCAGTGTCGGTCATGTCTACAACAATAGGGCCATGCCCTTGAAAAATAAAAAACCATGAGACATGCTAAAAATGACAAAAATAATTCAAACAAATAGTTGAATTTATAAATTACACCCCTAAAATAATTTTTAATAAAAACCTCCTCCTACAACTAGTTTCAAGAAAACATGACATTTTAGGGTAAAAATAAATAAATTCTTGTAACTTACATGTTTATGGCCCCGTCATATTACCACTAGTTGCAAATGCCATCATGATTGAGTGATCTTTAGTTTGACTATACTCATGAGTGAAACAATCACCGGGAATCCAAAGCTCCAAATTTAGCTAAGTGGGTATGCACAAATGATTTCTAAAAATATTAAAAAGTGATATATAGCTAACATTTAGTTTTCTAATTTTGTTTTGAGTAAGTGTATGTAGGGTTGGAATGCTATAGTAGTTATATTTATAATCCCCATGGATATGGTAAGTAATATTATCTTTTCATTTTGAAATATTTTGCTAATTTTGTTTCATATCTCGCACTTGACTCTCATTTTTCTTTTACGGTAGTGGGAAGGTTTGATTGGCATAATTTTAAGGTAAATTTTAGGGGTGAATATTCATGAAAAGGAGAATATAAGGGATTTTGAATTTTGAATTTGGAAAATTTTGTACTACCATACGGTAGTGCATTCACAAAAATTTACGGGACCTAAAAAATTTGAATATAATTTCACCTACGTATTTCTACCAAGGGCCAACTGAAGTTAGTAAATTTACCTTCATGTTATAACATTATAATATATATAGGATTAATTCACCATAGTATAGTCCTATTTTTTACATTATAAGCATGTGAATAATCTGAAATTATAATACCACAAGTCGAAGCATTCAGGAAAAAGTGAGAAACTCAACAAGAAAGTGAAATGTATAAGAGTTACAAGCCAACAAGTAAAATGTGTAAGTTTTACCAGTCAGTAACATGTATAAGTCTTTTACAAGCCAGTAACAGATATATGTATTACCCAATGGAAACAAATAAATTTGTTTCGGATGATGATAATGATATATGAGTTACTGACAAGTAACATATATATTTGTTACCAACTTGTAATGAGATATACATGTTAAACAAGTAATAGATGTACGTGTTCCAGCCAGAATCGATATATGTTGTTGATCGTAATCGATACATGTGTTTCCAACTGTAATGATACATGTGTTTCCGACTTAACATATATATGTGTTGTCAGCAAGTACCACATATCTATGTTTCCAAATTCTAAATCTATGTTCTGCAGCCTTCCCGCATATTGATTTTTTTGTTCGAGTGCTCGGTTGTGTTATCATCTATTATTCTTAAGTTGTGTTGGCTTGTGTTTGGGTAAAGGTTTGTTTCCATAAATTTATATGTTTTTTTCACATATGCAGACTTCAAAATCATCCATTCAATAACCCCTATTAAAAATGAGAAAAGAACTCAACTTCAAGGAAAAAGAAAACACAGTATGAAAATTTCAAACTATTTTAGTCATCCACAAGTAATGACAGGTGGTGTGAGGTAAGAAAACCCAGTTATACTATGATAATGTTACTTTAATTTTTTTATTTACTTAGGAAAGGTGTAATCAAAAATATATATTTCAAATGCAGAAAAACCTGACAGTGACCTTACTCCAGATGAAATTTCCAATCACTAAAGTAATCAAATTGAAATTGATAGTACTAATCATTTTGTTTCCCATCCAAATCAAACATTTGATAAACATTCAAATAAATCACATTAGAAACATAAGAATGGGAAGTTGACTATAGGAAGGACTTATAAATATGAATGGTTAACCAAATATCCATTCATTAAACCTATTGAACCTAAGAATAGTACTGATACTTATACAAAATGGAAATGTACTATTTTTAGTTGGAAAGTTAGGCAGAGACCACAATATGCAATTGAAGTTGGTTACAAAAGAGAATCATTGTTGGAAGATCTAGAGTCTAAAAAGAAATATGTGTTAGGATATATACTAATTTTGCTTTTTAATTAGCTACGTGCACTATTTATTATATGGTTATGCTTTAATAACCATATTATTCTCATATTTTTTATTTTTGCATTATTACTGCAATCGCATGTTTTTATACTTGTTTCTCGTGTATAATTTTGGAAGATTATGGAAATTAGTTTATTGTTGCACCTGTGCAACATTTTTCTGTATGTGTATTCAGTTGTACAATTCCTATAAGAATTGCAGCACTCCATTGTAATTTTGATTGGATTCATTATTAATAAAATAACCAGGCTTCCATCCCTGTTCTTCAACTTACATTTGGTACCGAGAGAAGGAATCAACTGTGAAGCGAGAGAAGGTTCCAGAGAGGAAGCACAAAGTTTTTGACAAGATTCTACGCTCCAGGAGAGCTCGTGTTACCTCCACCAAATCCCCACAACCTCTTTCTATTCTCCGGTAAAAGAAAAGAATTTTTCTTTCCTTGATGCCCTCGCACCAAGAAAATCTGCTTCTGGAGCCAATAAATATTCATCAAATTAAAAAAATTATTATTTATTCCCCATCGAAGTTTTCCCTCAAAATTTATAGGTTCAATTTATATCTCTACTTCATTTGGAGGGGAATGTAAAATTTGTAGTCCGACCAAGCTCTCTAAGCCCCGATCAAGCTTAATCGTGTTCTGATTGAGTTATTGAAGATAGGCAAGCTAATAATTTTTTCATTATAATGGACCATGCACACCAAACTACAGTCCCCATCGAGTGAGTTGAGCCCATAGGCAATTCATGGGAGGCACTAATCCATGTAGGATCCAATAAACAAAAAGTGGTTGAGGCATCCAAAAACTTGAAAAAAATCAAGCAACAAGATCCTAAGACAAATATTCTAGAGTTTCATTCAACACAAATGAGCGAGCCGGATGTTTCAAACTTCAGCGTGTGGAGTCCCATATGTCCATTCAAGACCTACACACAAACAAAACAAGGAAAATATAAACCAAAGGATATAAATAAATAAACCAACACCATACATACAAATTAGAGGCACACAATGTGTATAAAGGGGCAAAGGAAAAACAATGGAAGAGACAAATCGAGGGAGAAAAGTGAACACACCAAAAGAGGATAAATCAAAGCATAAGGCACATCCAAATGTAGGCTATCCATTATATTTGTTCCTACATTTAAGGAAAACCTAATTCATATGCATAGAGCCACGTGGTCTCCTCAAGTGGCGCCATGGCTGCATTTCAAAGGTTACCATATTTTATGATGCTTAAATAGACATTAATTCATTTTATAGCATAAACACATATGGTACTACTGTGGTTAGTGAGAATGACTTAGGTGTGGGAGGTTCTTGGGTCAACCCCACATTAGACAAATTTTTAAAACATTTTTCAAATTTAGTGCTTGCTACCAAATATAGAGGCAAAACCTCCTCCAAAAACTTAGTCCTAACTAAATCCACTATCAAAATTAGCTCAAAAATCCCTAATTAGGGCCAAAAACAAAATTCTCCTAATCTAAATTATTTTTCATTTTGAGCAACGTTTTCCAAATGAGGGGACATAAAAAATTGCATTTTTAGCTTTGTTTTGATTTTCACATAGAGAGTCGTATTGCGCTCTGGAGGCCACCATGGCCTCATAAAAAAAATCCTGCCATTCAATTTTTTTCAAAATATTGGATGTAATTGTATACTTCAGTGTATTATACTAATTTATAGGTTTCCATAGTCAACAAAAAACCATTGTTACTACTATAAAACTGGCAGATATGTTTACTAAAAAATATTAAAAATTTGGTTTTGTATCACTCACGAGATATTTGATCATATTCATAATGTTCAAGATAAACAATTCCTCTAGGAAGCACTTATGGGTAAATCCAACGTGACTACTACTCGTGCTTAATGCCTAATATAGATGCAACAATGTTATATGGGCATTGACCCTTTAAATCTACGGAGAGTAATAAGAACAGAATTCACACAATTTGAGCCTATTGGTGCTCATTTTGTTCTCGCATCATTTTTCCCTTATTTCTTTTGAATCCATGGGCTCTACCATGTTTCCTATTTTTCCCCAACCATGGAATCTCGAGAATGATCAATTTATATTTGTATGCCTTTGAAAATCCAAATCCATGGTTGAAAGATGCTCGAAACCATGATTCACTTGGTTTTGTTTCAAAAAAATTCATCCTTAGCGAAAAATCAGATTCTGGGCATGAATGGTGAATTTCTGTGTTTTTGACGGTCTGGTGGGTGTCCTTTTCTTGTCAAAATTATTCCTCAGCATTCAGCGGTCATGTGGCTTCTTTTAGTTGGTCAGGAGATAGTAGGAAAATGTCTTAAGTTTTTGCTTTTTACTTTTTGGAAAAAATATGAATTTGGTCCCGTAGCTCCGCTCAATTCTGATTGGTTCTTTTGGTACTTACGTGGCTTCTTCTAATTGGATGGGGTGCGGTGGGTTTGTTTTTTCAAATTGTTCTTTTTGGATTCTTTCTAAAAAAGTTTTAACCCACCCTGCGACCCTGCCAGGGATTTGATTAAAGCAAAATTTAAGTGGCAGGGAAAAAGTCTTACTTTGACCCCGTAGAAGGACACATGGCAAAGTTAAAGGTGGAGATGTGGGCCTTCGGAGGCAAGTTGGATGTTTTTACCTTTTGTGAAAATGGAGTAAAATTCTAAAATGGAAGCATGCCCACACCAAATCATTTTGAAGCCTTATAAGGTCCTGAAGTTGCGCCATATTGATATGTGGAGGTTTCCGCTGGGTCTTCCCATAGTCAATTTTCAAAAGATTTTGAGAAGCCTGGGACACATGGCGAGCCTGTGCTCATTCAAATTCTCAAATTTTAGGGACCATCTCGAGATGCGTCATTGTGACACATGGCATTTTGAAAAGTCAAAGGGGTGGGGAAGCTGACCATCAAAGGCAAATTGGATTTTTTGCCTCTTGTTATTAAAAGGATCAAAATATCAAAATGGCCCTAAAGCCCAATATTAAGGAGGTCGGGGTTGGCGGTGAAAAATTTAAGAGGTGGGGAGGTGGGTCATCGGGGCAATCGGGATTTTTTTCCCCTTGATATTCAAAAGACTGAAATCATCAAAATGACCCACAGGCCCGATAGAGAAAGGTCAAAACTTGCTCCAGTCAACGACGGAGGTGCAGACCTTGAGGAAAATTGGAAAATTTTCCTTTTGTGGGAAAAGGAGTTAAAATTGAAAAAGGAATCATGGTTCCACTAGGACCCACATTTGGACACGTCTCGTGCCTAATTTTAAAGGGTGGAGCTATGGGAAAACTTGGAAAAATTGCCTTTTCTAAAAAAGAGGTGAAATAGCAAAATTTGGCCGCGGTTCCTTTAGGACCCACCTCGGGACATATGGCGAGCTCATTTCTCAATGGCGGAGGTGCAGAGAAAAATGTGAAAATCTAACATTTTTCAAAAATTTGTAAAAGGAAAAAAGGAACCCGCATGCCCATTTTAAAGTGGATCTCCAACGTGGACGGTCCAAATCAGAAATAGAAATCAACGACGCAGTGCATCTGTATCTAATTTTTCTGCCATTTTCACTCCAAAGCTCCTAGAGATGTGAGTCTTCATGATTTCTCGATATTTCTTGCATGCCAAATAGGGAAGGGGAGTTAATTTGATATCTAATTTTGGTGAGGAATATCTGGGGATGTCTTTTACCATTAAGATGAGATCTGACATCTGGGCTCGATTTGATCTTCCATTTTTCTTCCCGAGCACGCAAAGAACTAGATTTGACAGATTAGGGGCAAAAGTGGTTGGCGAGTAGAGGGAAAAGTGATCTACTAGAAGAAGGAGTTGAATGTAGGAGATATTCAAAGAGATCCACCCCCAAGAACTTGACAATTTTCTACTTATCTCGATTCTGGGAATTGCGATTGGGACCATGGCGAGCACTGGTGCATTCAATGTTTGGATTTTTTTGGGGAAAAATCTGTTGTAAATGAATTATTATAAATTACATGAATTTATCATGCAAATGGTTGGAATTTTGGAGTGTTAGAGGTCAGAACTGATTTTCTAAGAAAATCTTGATAAAGGTCATCCTTTTGAGGGATTGTTTGAGAAACATGTATATCTCTTTTCGTTAAACTTCATCATGGCAAGGTGGTTGCAAGTGTATAGCCATTGAAAAGCTCGAGATTGTTCTGAAAATTTCCCTTGCTGATAATTTTAATCAAATTTGAGTTATTCTCGTGCGACTCTAAGCAATTAGAGTTTACTTTGTTTCAGAATGCCTACAAATAGTTCTATTCATTACTTTTGCAATCTTATACTGAATTTTTTGTGAAATCACACAAGATCTCATCCCTGTGATAGTTCAATGGTATTTTTGATTTCATCTCAAGAAGAGCCTTCATATTGAATGAGATAAACAAATTTAAAATCAATTCACTGTCATTTGTTGAAAAATATTACCTGTAAGTCTTCAGATGTACCTTAGGTGCGATTAATCAGAAACTATAGTGTTTAATTGAGTCTTATAATTTTAGCCTTCATATTGGAGTCTTAAAGATTATGTGAATATGTGTTGATTTGGGCCTCCATTGAAGAAAACCTTCTGGTTGAAGGAACATCTTGACCGTGCTCAAGTTTTCTATTGTGAAGTAGTTCATTATTGTAAAGTCTCTCCAAAGGTCTGGTGTAATCAACTTTATCCTTCTTCACCTCCCACCAAAAATTCATTTAAAAACAACCAATCATACCCATACTACCCCTGTTTGTCATGTGTGTATACAAATGCATAATTTTTACTACCAAAACATGTAGAAACAATCAAGTTTTCATTGTCTTTAGTGGCCTAAACCTTTCTTAGAAAATATCTCCATTATCTAGAGTGACAACTCATGAGTGTTAGGTTTTGTTGCTTCGATCATGTTTTTTTCAAGGTCTTATTAATAATTTCACAAGGAAGGATATCTCCATCTCCTCCACAAACAACGACTCACAAAAAGGGTCCTCTCACCCTGGTTGAAAGGAACAACCATAAAGTAGTGAGGATAGGTCAAATCCTCTTGAGGGTGCTACCCATTTCTCCACATCTAAGTGACAAAGAGCAAGCTACATTTTATCCCTAGCTACAAAATGACACATTACATGCTCTGGTTGTCTCTAAGCTTCTGCCAAACCTGTGATGTTTCTCGGCCTCGAGGGAGAATCAATTTTAGTACCAACAGAGCCCTCCCATTTTTTTGTGAACAATTGATCGATTTAAATCTAGAATGAGAAATTATCCGAGTATATAGCAAAGTTATGCATGCGTATGAGGATATTCCTTTGAGTCATTGTCAATAATTACACACACCCCTTTCAAGGTACTATCTTGGTACCATGTATTGGATTCTTTCACGTATGATAACACCTCTTTATCATACCACCGGGCATATAGAAAGGACGAGCTTCTTCTATGTACCAATGGGTATATCGAAGAAGGAACATATATAGAAAGGTCGGGTATATATGACCGACAAAAGTATATAGATTGGGAGACCATATACTTAGAGTGATAATAGCCCACCCTTTAGCATTGTTTCTATAAAAATGGGCACCAATGCCCCCAAGTTATTTCTTCCCGATTCACAACTAATCAAAGGAAATAACTATACAACATGGAATACAAAAATCAAGATACAACTTGAGTTTGAAGAGATCTGTATTGTTGTGAATAGTACTCTGACTAGATCAACAACTGATATAACACAACGAAATTTTTTTGATAGATCCGATCAGAAGGCCAAGATAATCATCTTTTTTGGAGTGTCTAATCATGTGAAACCCCACATTTGAGATTCCAAAAAAACCAAATAAGTGTGGGATAAGTTGAACATAGTATACAAGGCCAAAAACAAGAATGTCATACTAAATTTGTAGAGTCAGTTACACACATTGAAGTTTAAACAAAATGAAAAAATAGAAGCTTTCTTGAGAAGAGTTGCAGAGTTGAGGGATTCACTTCTAGCCCTAGGAGAAGAGGTCACTGATGAAACTCTCATTCCCATTTTTCTAAGATCCCTCCCTCCTTCATACCACATTTTTGTGACAACACTAAACTTTTCAGATATGATAGTTAGTTTTGACAAGTTAGTGAACCTACTGCAACAAGAGGAAGCAATGTACAATAAAGATGATGAAGAGGAGCAGGCACTTTCTTCTCATTAGAAATGGAAAGGAAAAGGAAAATGAAAACCTCATTCCTATCAAAAGTCCCAAAATCAGTATCAGCATTAAGGGGACAAACAACAAAAGAAGAAATGTCCTATCTATAAAAGAGGACATGAATTGAAATATTGTTGGTATAATACATACAAGAAAGGTTCATCAAGAAAATCAGGACCTCAACACAAAAAATGTCACAAGGGACATTCTAACTAAAATCAAGGGTAGAAAAAGGAAACTAGAAAAGAAACCCCCATCAACAAGGAAATATTGTTGAGTAGGAAGAACATTCAGCAAAGAAGACTACCATTATCAATCACCTCAATCAGCTTTCTCCTCCTAGTTGGACTATCAAGTACTTTATTATGGAATCCATAAATATTTGTCAAAATTTCAAGAATATCATCATTAGGCATACTTATAGGGAGGGGAATAAGGTTGCAGATACCTTGGCCAATTTTGGCATCAATAATAATCTAACCATTTGGGATAATGAAAATTACATCCCTAAGGAGGTACATAATAGCATTAATGTGGATAAATATGGGCAATCAAGCATGGAGTAGGAATAATAATGAGATGGCATGGGATTTAGCGGGTGTGAAAGATCACACATGTGAGAAATATCATCCTAACTACAACCATATTAACTCCCATGATCCTCGAACAGGTGGTTGGGTTCTCAAAAACTAAGACAAACATAAGGAAAATAAAGATTCAAATGAGGGTTTTGAGTAGAAAAATTGTAGGAATAGCAGGGAGAAGGAGATGGGAGGTGCCCCATGCCAACTAGAGCCTTGCAGTGATCCGGCTTGGAAGAACAATGAGGAGCTATGGAACCTCCTTCAAAAGGGAGGCATTTCCAATTTTATAGAACGCATTCAGGGGCATGACCAAAATATTTTGGTTCATTTTGTAATGGACTGGAAGGACATAAAGGTGGAGTATGGTGGTCACCGAGTTATTATAAATGAAGAATTGATAGCTAAGGCAACAGCCTCGAGTTGGAGGGATATCATTTTTTCAACAAAAGGATTGATAGGACTGCCGAGGCTAAGAAATTCTCTGAAGAAGGAGAGGAGCTTGAATTTGTTTCTACGGGTGTTAGGGTAAGTTCTATCCCCAAGCCTTTTGATGAGGTTACAAAAATGATGGTTAGGTACATTTCTCTAGAAGGATACTAAAAACAGTCCTGTCCAAGCACCTAGTCTTTCTTAACCACTTTAGAAGACAATTTGTAGTCTGCTTCCCACATTACTTGCTAAATTCCCTTGACTCCATTTTAGAATTCCAGAAGCACTCTCATGCCATTCCTCTTCACCAAGGCCTTATCTTTCTGCTTCATAAGCTCTGTGTCTCCAAGTTCCTCGGCTTCCTACCCTCTCCTAGCAATCCGCACATCACTACCTCCACTACTCCCACTTCCATTCTGAATACCTCTTCCAAACCCAAGACTAAGAACCCAAAACTTCCCAAAATTGACATCCCTCACTCTGCCCGGGTTCTTAGAAGCACCAAAGAGTTGGAAGTTGCACATAATTTGCTGCATATTAGTAATGTTGGCTAGGATACGACCCTGCAACAAGAGGGGAATAATATACCTCATAGGTTGGATTCTCTGGAGAAAGAGATGAAGAAGTTAAAGAAGGACTTGTAGTGCATGGACAAGTAGAAAGGAAAAAGAAATATTGATGATGATACTGACAATGGGAAGGATCAGATTGCTAACATTTACAAGAAATTGAACTCTTTGGACAATAGATTGGGGAGAGCCAAAGACAGGCATGATCATAACATGGCTATCTTCAATGCCATTAGTGACTTCTTAGAACAACATGTTTGAAGCATTACCATGCTTAGTGGGATCCCTGACACTATTTGGGGGACTGACAAGGAGAGAAGCAGACCATATCGAAGTTGAATGCAAGTGACCCCACGCACATCACCACTTTGGTGTTGTTCACTTTGCTTCCAGGATCAAAATAGCTTCCAAGAATTCATCTCTATTGGGTTGGAGGGCCTTGTGCTAGTCGTGTTTTATTTAGGTATTTTTGCTATCTCGTCATAGCAGTTTAGCATTGTCTGTTTAGATTTCTTCTAAGAATCGTCTTTTGGTTACTTGATGAACATAATGTTTTATTTATATTTTTATCCTCCTTTTTGTCCCTATATAGCTCTATTTTGTTGTTGAGCCCTTTACGTAGCAGGGTATGGTCCCTTCAAAACTATTTACTAATAATAAAAAAGATAATGAAGACTACTTTTACACTACTCGATGAAATGAACCATCCATGTCATCTAGTGATGTATGGTATGTTGATTTAGGAGCCACTCAACATATGATCGAAAAAAATATTGGTTTAATTCAATGAGGGACACGCCTTCAAAAAACCATGTTTCGTGAGGGTGATGGTTCTTCATACATAGTTCAAAGTATTCGAACATTTCTCTACCTCTTCATTCATAAAAATTTAGATTATCGGATGTATTATATGTCCCTAGGTTGACTAAAAATTTATCGTCATTCACAATATATACATTATAACTTGAAAATTTAATTTGATAGTCATTCGGAAAAGAAAATGTGTTTAATTTGAGATAAATCACGAGGCTCGAAAATAGTTACAAATGCATCTAATGTGGGACATATGTTCCCACTTATTTTTTCCACAGAAATGATCTAGCACTTATGGCTAATAAATCTACCTCTACATAGTTGTGGCATCAAAGACTTGGTCATATTAGTTTAAAGTATCTCGAGACACTTCATGGACACAATATGGTACAAGGATTACCATCTCTCTGAAGGATACAAACAATTGTCCTCACCGCCTAACAGAAACCAACATAGATCTTCATTCTAGAAGAGTACTTATCGAGTTCATGCTAAGATTGATCTAGTTCATACCGATATTTACGGTCCAATGCAACTAAGTTATTCTTAATTCTCCATACTTTATGCTTTGTGTTGATGATTATTCATAAAAATGTGGATTTTTTTCTTCGCAAGAAAAGTGAAGCATTTGAAAACTTCAAGAAATTCAAAGTGGTCATTGAGAACAAAAATTGTCATCACATCGAACTCTCTTCTCGGATGAAGAGGGGGATTCACTAGTGATGAGTTTAAATACTACCTACAATCTCACGCGATTCTTTGGAAAATTCCTCCTCCACACACACCACAACAAAATGGTGTTTTAAAGAGAAAAAATCATATATTCATGGAAATGGTGTGATACATGATCAATGATTCTCGACTAGCGAGGGCATTCTGGGTTGAAGAAACAAAGAGATCAATGTATTTGTTAAATAAATTGCCCTTTGTTGCTCTTGATGGATTAACGCCACATGAAGCATGGTGAAAGTAGAAACCATCTGTTGCACACCTTAGAATATTTTGATGCAAAGCAAGTATGCATATACCCAAGTAGAAAAAAAATCAATTGGATATGAAATCACAAAAATTCATCTTCATTGGGTACAATCAAGAAAATATTGGGTACGTATTGATGGATATAAAAACTAGGAAATTATACACCAACAAAGATGTTGAGTTTGTTGAGAAGAAGGAAGTAAAGTATCCTCCTCCGTGACTCACACGATGTATATTTTTCACCATTTGTAAAAATATAAGTTGACGTTCCCACAGATTATGAAAGTTATGATGGGGAGGATGGTGATGATCAAATAAAACCATGAACCATTGGAGAAGTTTAGTGTATTCGCAAGTGGTATACTAGCATACTACGAGATGTAACAATGGATGCTCCACCAGATACATCCACCATTGGACCACAGACTCGTATTAAAGCAAGAGAATAAGTGAAATTTGCTTTGATGAGTAGATTTATTGAATCTGACGAGCCCTCTACATTCTAGGAAGTACTATAGTAAAAATCTTAGAAAGAAGACATGGATGTTGAATATAACTCAGTGATGAAAAACAATAGTTGGTAGCTTGTTGATCTTCCACCAAGGAAGAAACCCATTGGATGCGAGATGTATATTTAAAAGAAATTACAAAGTAGATGAGACAACATGACAAATAAAAAGAGAGACTAGTAGCAAAGGGGTATGCACAAAAATAACTCATTAACTATGAGGAGACATTTTCCCCCACATAAAAGATCAAAATGATCAAGATGATATTTTCTCTAAGAAAGACAAATTTGGCTGGAAATTCCATCAAATGGACATTAAAAGTACCTTTCTTAACAAATATTTACAAGAAGAAGTCTATATGATTCAACATGAGGGATATGTTGTACCTCATAAAGAAGAAAAGGTATGCAAACTTAGGAAATCTATGTATGGTGTTATACAAGTACGTCGGAATTGGTACATCAAAATTTATCAAAGATCTTGTAAAACATGGATTTGTTACAAATACATACGATCCCAATCTCTACCTCAAAAATAAAGGGGGAGATTTTGATTGTTTTTTTCTATGTTGACTATCTATTCATCACTAGCAGTTTAATGAGGATGATCGATGCAATGAAGAAATATCTTAACCGATCGTTCAACATGACAGATATCGGGTTGATGCATTATTGTCTTAGATTGGAAGTATGTTATAAAGAGAATCACATATTTGTTTCTTAGTTTAAATATACCAAGAAAATTCTTGAGAAATTTAGGATGATGGATTACACACCTATTGCGACACTGTGAAGAAAACATTGTAGTTATCTTGTTCGATCCATCTCTGACGGTAAATTCCACTCTCTATCGGCAGTTGATTAAGAGTATCATTTACCTAACCTACACTAGACCATATATCAAATTTGTAGTGAGCTATCTATCCAGGTTCATGTAGGAACCCAAAGTGTGTCATTGAAAGTAAGCAAGGAATATCTTGAGATATCTCAAGTGAATAGTGCATCTTGGTCTAGAATACAAGAAGAAGAACATCTTCTTGTCGGGATATTAAGATTTAGATCATGGAGGAAAAATTGATGATAGAAAATCCACCTAAGGGTTTGTGTTCTTTATGGTATCATGATTAATATCATGGGGAAAAAAAAAAAAACACTTTTTTTCTCACTCTTCTACAAAAGTTGAGTATCATTCTACAGGTGAAGCTATTTGTGAAGCAGTATGGCTATGTCACATACTTGAAAGACTTAGAACACCACAGGAAAAATTGACCACCATGTATGTAGAAAATGAAGGTGTTCTCAAACTTGTTTGCAATCTAGTTTTTCATGAAATAACAAAGCACATTGAGGTACATGTATATTTCATACGCGATCATGTCTTGAAACACAATATACAACTTCAATTTTGTCCAACTACTAAACATCGAGAAAATATCTTCACCAAGTCACTCTCACGTGAAAATTTTGAGTTTTTCAGAGAGTTCTTCTCCTCAATTCTAGAGGAAATTCAAAATTAAGGGGAGGGAATATTTGGATATATGACAATTTTTCATTTTAATTAGGTACATGACATTATTTATTATATGTTTATGTTTTAAAACCCATATTATTCTCATATTGTTTATTTGTTTTATTATTTCTACAAATGCATGTTTGTTATAATTCCTTCCCCGTATACTTTTGCAATATTATTCAAATTAGTTTATTTTTGCACCTATGTAAAATATTTCCATGTATGGATTTAGATGTACAATTCCTATAAGAATTACAACACTTTGTTTTATTATTAACCAGAGGCTTCCATCCCTATTCTCCAACTTACAAGATGATGGAATAGTTATAAAAATAACTAGATGGAAAACTGAGGAAGATTTTTGCATATGAGATATACTGCAGATTATAATAATCATAATAAACATCTTCAGGACCCTATTAAGAAAGGTGGAACTTTGAAGGATGGATTTGAAAAATCTACCGACGTAAGTCTTCGGAAAAAATCATTTAATTCAAAACAATATTTCACATTTTAAAACCGGAAGATCAATTTATGATCTAATTCATTATAAGAAATTGTATCAATCTAATGCATTTCCAAATATTCCAACAACACACTAGTCGATATCAATGCATGGGAGATGGAAAAGTGTATGTGAGAAATACAAATCATTGATTTGAGAGAGAAAGTAAAAACTACAAAATTATCACTTTGTCACTTGATGAGATCACAAAGTAGTAGATAATACATCTTGGGTGTGCATGAATGTCTACACTTTCGGTCTTAGTGACCATTTCAGCAAAAATCATTTACTCGAATATGCAAAAATGACAGAGAACTGCAATGATGAGAACATTTAAAAACATGTTATTAAAAATTTTAAGGAAATAGTTGGTATGGATGATCATTCCATCTCTATGAAGCTAATTTGTTTAGGCGATGATGGCCATTCTGTCATACAAGGTCACAAAACTATTTTTTTATCCATCTACAAAAATATTATCCCCTTACACGATAGTTATTCACTGTATGGCTCATCAATTAATTTTTCTTACAAGATTGTAAGTAATTTTGAAAATGTTGCTAAGGTGGATAAGCTAATACGGGACTTGCATTCATATATCTCAACTATTCCTAAAATATTCTTGTACTTTGAAATATTTTATGTTGCAATAAGAAATGGTAAAAATGGATAAAATATGTTTACACAAGATGGATATCATTATATGAATCAACTTGCAGGATTTTTGAGGAATACTAGTTCTTAGCAGGGTATATGTTCAAGCATCGAAGACAAGTAGACAAGGCTAAAGATATGTTGTATCGCTTGAATGATATAGAGACATTATCAAATTTATTTTGTATTTTTCCAATGCTGAAGGAAATAAGAACCTTGGTAAAACATGCTCAGAATGATCCATAGACATTGTTTATTTTCTAAAATTAAAAAGGCAATTATTTAACATGTTCAACATTTTGGATGACACCAAATATCTAAACATCTATTTAAAGTTCAATATCAGTGGTCATCTTTGTATTTATATTGATGGGAAAAATATTAAAATGCACACTTTATACAAAGATCCTTATGTAAGAGGTTCTAAACTTCAGAAGTACCTTTCACGAGCATGTCTTTTTGATGTTGTAGTTTTTATGGACATAAAAAGATGATGAAAATATATAAAATGTTATCTTCTACGAGATCGAGAGAGAATTTTAAAAACAATGATCTATTGAAGGTGATGGGAGTTGTAAATACCATTTTCTGGAACCTGATGATTGGTGAAGAACATAGAAATATAAACTTTAGGAAAACCATGGCTGCACTTATGGAACAAATTTGCAAATATTCACATGTTGATGGAGGATAATTAAATGGTATAATGGATAGAAAATTACTTATATCCTAGTCACAACATTTTTTATTTACAATGTCTAATCAATATAAGCTTATAGCCACCCAACAAAATGGGATATGTCACACTATTGCGGAGAAGTATGTATCAGAGCAACATTTTGAAAGAAACTATAAGTGAATACTTCAAACTATATGAACTCATACAGAAAATGATTCTTGGGTCTATTGAATATGAAAGGGTATTTAGTGCACTTTTTTATATAAATTAAAAAATTTGCAATAGATTGGATAAGAATTTGGAAACTTGTTTGAGAATCTATGTTTCAAGATATAGGGTGGACACATTTCGTATGAAAGAGAACTTTCTACATGGACATATCTTGCAAACCAAAAAGTTTTTAATCATTTAGCGAAACAATGAAGTCTCTAATATTGTATAAATTGACTTAGACTTTGCTAGAAAAAAAAATGCACCAGATATAAGATGTGATGGACCATTGAGAATAGGGTTGTTCCAGCTTAGTACACAATTAATTGTATTAATTTTCTGAAATATAAATTATTACTTGATAATTTTTCATTCACATATATTGGGCATATAATGTTTGGAACTTGTTTAATAGCTTCTATATATTTAATAATTTTTGAACTTTACAAATAAAAATGGTGTTAGGAAATTTATACTTCCATGGTATCTACAAGATAGTAAATTATTGTTTTCTCTAGTTCTTTTCTATTTTTGTAACAAACAATATATTATATTTTTGGTTTATACCCGCAAATTATATAACTAGGTAAATTGTTGATTGAATTCCTATTTTGTAGGAAGTAGTTTATCTAATATTGTGGCTATATAATAACATGTGAATGTCATTCATTAAAAGATGAATAGAATATCATTCTCGAATATTTTTCTCTATTGATTTGATTCTCCGTTGTGATAATTCGACTCACCAAATTTAATATTGGGTATAAGAGTTGGTGAATCCAATCCGGCTGTAAATAAGAGTATTTATATAGCAAAATTTTCTATGATGAAAGATTAATTTTCTTTCGTAGGGAAAAATTGTATTCATCTTCGCCCACTGGATGAGGGACAATATTTGTGAATACTTTTTCGTGCATTTGGATCTCACCTTGCACTATTTTTACCCCTTCCTTAGATCTATAAAAATGCTTGAGTGATCTCCTCATATCCGTTCATATTGCTTATTTTATCCACAAGTATTTGTATTATTTTCTACCATTGGAACTGCCATATCTCATTGAAGAGAGACATTATCATCAGAAGGGGCATATTTTGAAGATAGTTTTGCTCCTGTGATCCACATCAAAGAGGCACCTCTTATTCCCCTTCCAATGAACTTCCTTGGTATCTCACATTACATGACAAAAAAATTTTGAGTCTCATTAACTCATGTAATATAAGTCCCGTGAAGTATACAAACAATGTTGATATGTAATATGTATTTCTATGCTCTCCTCATTTGTGATTCAAAATATTTGGTTTCTAAATCCAATACATCCCTAAAAATCTCCTCAAGAGTGAAAGTTGAGGTTTGAAATGAACTTTATTATTAGAAGTGATAATGGAGGGTATTGAATACTTATATATAAGCTAATACAGGGGCAAAGAAGTCTTAAAAATGTATGAACCTAATTCATATGAAGGAGGCTCATCTGCTGCAAGCACAGTCCTCCACTGGTTTGCTGGTTTCTCCCACGTCTTCTTCTATTACACGCAGATTTCAGAGTATTGGAAGGTATCTTAACATTTTAAGCCATATTGTTTTGGTCTAAGTTCAGATTTAGTATTCTTTATTAAGTCTTTAGCATTGTAATAGTCTATTTTCAAGTGTCTTTACAAGGAAAATAGGTAGTCTTGTTTATATTATAGTCCAAATTAAGCTTTTCCGTGTCAAATTCCATCTTTGGTTTGAAATTCATTCATTAGAATTTGTTGATCTTGTCCCTAGGTTTTATCTTAAATATTTTGAATATTGAGAAGTCTATTGGTTTGGTCTAATATTTTTAGAAAGTAATATTTAATTACTTTCCCTAGTCGATATAGTCTTACATGCCTATATTCATGTCACTTGTAATAGGTATATAAGAGATATTTGTAAAATTCTAGGGATTTACATGTATTTTGTGCCTAGTGTGACATAGGTTTAGATTGTGAGTCATAATATTCAAATTCAATATTGTCATTTTAATTATTTTCCATGTTTCTACTTTGATTCACTCATTAAAATAATTATTTGGTTGTTGTCTTGTCTATTTCATTATAAAATAATCAAGTTGTAAATTTCTAAAAAGAAAATTGCATTGCAGATTCATTTTTGTGTTACTAGACATCCGGAAAAATTACAGGAGGGAAGAAAAGAGTAAACTCAATGTGGAAAAAAAAGTTCTTTATGTTCTTATCTAGTTGAGTTAGTAGCATGTTAATGGAAAATGGAGGAAATGGAGGCTGGAGGACAACCAATGACCTCTTATAAGTCGCCAATGACGAGACCATGCATAATGATTTGGTGGCACGTGTGTGTAGTGTGTTTATTTTTAGTTTTTTAGCATTTTAACATGGTGTGAAAAATAAGAACATATGTGCTATGTTCTTATTCACTGGTATGTGGTTATTCCTACATAGTTACCCAATGTAATAACATAGTAAATAATAGAGACCATAATTAAATGCAACATCGTGAGTCTTGAAAATTGTGAACAGCTTAGATGTGTTGCTGTTCATACCAAAGTTTGTGATTATCCTCTGTAAAACCATTGAAGGATGTTCAAATGTGTTCCTACTTGATTTCCCACACTGTCAGATCAGATGTGTTCCCCAGAGTGACTAGTTGATAAGCAGGTGAGTCTTGAGCATGTCCCCATCCTTGTTTTTCGATGTGTTCCCGAAAGTGCATGGTTGATAAAAATTTTATGTGTTCCTTCTTTTACCTTTAGTTCAAGTGTTGTACTAAGATCATGAGCAAGAATGGGTGACATACTTTTGTAGAGGAAGTGTGAAATTTCTTTTGCTACCATGTAAACATTAATGGGTGAAATGTTAGGAAATTAATATTTACATGGGTATTTACGAGATAGTAAATTATTGTTTCTACATCTATTTTATATTTTTGTAACAAACAAGATATTATATTCTTTATTTATACCCATAAATTATATACATGGGAAAATTTTTGATTGAATACCTATTTTATAGGAACTTGATTATCTAATTATGTGGCTATATAATAGCCAATGAATGTAATTCATTACAAGGTGAATAGAATATCTTTTTGATTATTTTTATGTGTTGATTTGATTCTCCTGCTATGATAATTTGACTTTGGCCAAATTTAATATAAATATTTGTATTGATGATGTAAATATATTTATATTTGTGCAATATGTAAATTGGATGATGTAAAAATATTAAATTTTGTTACTAATAAAGTATGTTCATTAGTTTATTTCTCACTTTCAATTCCACATGCACAATTGTTGGCAAATTTCTTATAAATTATAATCCATAAATGATATACAACTAACAAAATTGTGATTATTAGGATTAATCTAAAAACATGGCAATCTATAAATACATCACTTGGTCCATCATTATTGGACATAATATTTACATGAGGAATCAAGAATAGAGATTCAAGAATCAATTGAAAATTATAAAGATTGACAACAACATGCACATGTAAATTTCAAGACAAAAGTTTTAATTATTGAGTTCATACATTTTTAAAACTAAATTGAAGAATGTAAATCTAGATTCCCTAATCAATGTGTACTATTCTAATACTGTAGAATCTTGAAAAAATAAACGACTAGAGTTTTCATTCAACAACACCCATGACAAAAATAAACAAATCAACAAATAACAATTTCACATAAAGATAATGTTTTCAAATTCCAATTATAATCCAATATCACTATCACAATTCCACAAGCACAATTGTTTGCAAAAATATTATAATCCATATATGTTATATAACATCATGATTATTAGGAATAATAAAAAACATATTTGAAACTAAATTCCAGAATCCATGTGTACTATTTATCAATTGTTTCACATAAAGATAATAAACCATTTCACATGAGATCTCATGATAAAAAGATCAACAATTTCTCATAAAGATAATGTTTTCAAATTATATTTGTCACAGTCAAATACTGAATACATCAATAGTAACATAGATAAATTTTTTAATTCAAGTTAAGTGGACCCTTGTCCTTGACTAGATTCAACAACAACTACAACTTTCTCACTATCTTAGATTACACCAGACTCTACTAATTATTTTTCCATAGCTTTAATATTCTTTATCTTCCCTAGCAACATCTCTAGTTGAAAGGATAGAAGGATCATGATCAATTTTTTTCTTCATAAGAATTTCCGGATCCATATGATGCTTCTTGATAATCCTCTGTAAAGTATTGTTCTTCTTGTTTAGCAGAACAAGTTTTTCTTTAAAACCAATAGCCCCTTTGACACTCTCTTTCACTTTTCTCAGGTGCTCCTCCAACAACTGCACCTCTGTCCTCAAAGTCTGGTATTTTGAATGCAATTAAAAATCACATAATTATTATTTAGAATAAGATAAAGAATAACTATATATATATATATATATATATATATATATATATATACACACACATACATACATACATACATACATACATAACATGTATCTAAAAAAATTATAACTTACCATGGTCAATTCTTTCTTTGCTTTAGTGATAATGACAATATTCTTGTCATGATTCGACTTGTAGCATGAATGCAGCTTAGAATTCAAATTATATAATTTGTTCAACATTGTTGTAAAAATTCCTCCATATTGTAGACATTTTTGGTGACTACCTATCCTTTTTGCACTTGAGAAATAATACTATCAATCACCAATGGTTGTTTTTAACCAATGAAAACAATTGTTCTCTACTTTCAAAATTATGGTATCTATCATTAATTTATTTTATCAGAGCTTTCTCTATGATCTCCCTCATCTTCATCTCCTTGAGGTCAAGAATAAAATTTCCATGACAAGGGATTTAACATTAACTAACAAAATTATCTATAGTGAAAAGCTTGTCTTTGCATCATCATTCATTCCTTTTGTAGTTGGGGAAGGAGAAACTAAAGATCCTACCAGATGTGGAATTTTCTTACGAACAAATTGCATCAATTCCTCAAAATTCATCCCTGACATTTGCATCCCATAGTATCTATCCAATCCAAGAAACTTTTCATCCATATCTATATTGTTTAGAACATAAGTTCCTCTAGCACTCTACACGCCCTCAACATTAAAACTAAGGAAATTAGATGTTTTCATATTCTCATTTCCCTTGCTCATAGTCATTACAATGTTAGCGAGAATAAGCATTTTTAACCTACCATAAGCAGATGATAGAGGTGAAAGGGGAGGTTGGGAAGGAAATGATGCACTCCTTTTGTGCCTTTGAGATAGAGTCAGAGCATAGGTGGTAGTAGTGGGTGTGGCTAGAGGATGAATTTCAGATTGAAAAAGATCTATAAGAATATATACTTTAACAATATAAGATTCAACTATGAGTATCATTATTAAATATGTTAAAATTTTGAAATTAAAAGACAAACAGGTGAACGATAAGAATTTCTTACACTCGAGTGTTGTTTGTAGTTAACAAAATCTTGGTGTTGCAATGGGTGGAAGGGTGGTAGTGGCAAGGGCCATGTTACGAAAAATCCTAAATTTTATGAAACAATTTTAAAACATTGATAATTTTGTAAACGAAATTCAAAAATAAAAAATAAAAAAATTTAAGTCACTATTTTTTAGTTGTTTTGTACTAGAAATTTAAACACCTGGGTTGATTACTAGAGTAGAATGAATCTCTTTGTAATCATCCCGGCCCTCGTGTATGTATGTGGTGTTCACTACAACATGAGAAGACTCCCTCTGAGGCAATGTAGATATTTGAGAAAATTGTGCACATCAGGATAATGGAATTAGAAATATGACATTACAAAAAATTAGAGATTCAGAATATCAATATCATTACTCTATAAAATAATCAAATAAAATTGAAACGAATGATCATTATGTAGCATGTAAAAATTAAACCTTGATTTCTTTTTGGATAGAAGTAGAGTAAATTCTAAATCTATCCTTTTTATAGGATCGGTTAGGCACGAGAAATCCAAAGAACCACATATTGTTTTGTCTAGTCTTGACTCTTGAGCCACAAAGTCATTAGACTCGAGACATCAATTGTATTGTTGTCACCAGACCCCTCAGGCCCAACAAAGTTATGTGAGTGAAATGCCTTCTGACGACATTCCAATGTTTCACTTTCTTTGACCTATTCATTGGTTCAAAAGAATTATAGATTACATATTTACAATACAAGAATTAATTTCACAATGATTTTGTTTTTGAAAGGAATCAAGATTAAATGTTTTTAAAACAAAATACTCACCAACTATTGGTCAATAGGAATTCCATGTTTTTCCATCTTCTCGTGAAGAGCAGTTGGAATAGCTGTTGATTTGAGTCCATAAAAACCCTCATAATATAAATCAAGAACATAACAAGAAGAAAAAATAACTACAGTAGGATTGAGTTTGGCCTTGTCAAGATCAAAATGAATCTTTGACGCTAGATATGTGCACCAATCAAATCTAATGCTAGAAATGGTTTGAAGAAGGTAGTGCATTTCCCACTAAGGAATGTCGGTGTATCTTCCCTGTAACATGATATGAGACTGGAAAAATTCCACCATGGCCAGGAGAAAGGGGTCTTTGATAGATTGAGAGTTAATGCCTCTTTTGGCTAGATTATTTACCTAAGCCTCAACAGAGACATTGTAATCAAGAAGAACAAATTTGGAGGTTATATCAATTCATTTTTATGGGGTAGGAATTTTATATGATGAATGTATTTCGGTGTTATTTTTATGATAAATTCGTGGGAGGGTAACTAAAATACGAATGTGCCATCTTAAATGATTATACATTTACATTAAATTATTCAAGAATGTGTGATTTGTCGACTCTAGGGCATGTAAATAAGACCATAGAACCCTGAGCTAAAAATCCAGCCAAATTGGCTAAATATTTGAGGGTCTTGGATCAGTTTCAAAAACTAGGGATATAAAATGTTTCGGTAAACATAGGGAGTCATTTTAATAGTTTTTTTCCTTGGGGCCATTATTATTGAATGTTGAAACTTGATTTCTTTATAAAAGAAGCAGTTTGCAAATTGCAGATTAAGATACATGTATATGATGACAAATGTGCCTTCACCTTGAATCTTGATGATCGAGTTCGACCCTAATAGTGGAAGAATGGAAGTAGATGAGAAGCCGAAAACTCTTTAAAAAACTCTATCTCATAGAAACCTACAGTGAAAATGAGACAAAATGAATGGGGATGGCTATATATATAGGAGAGGAAAGTGCATTAAATGAGGAAGGAATGTCACACTTGGCATATTAAATGCTAGATGTATTATAGTGTTACTATCCATGGACACCAAACACACATTACCGACCAACCATTGGATCATTGCTACCGGTTGTAAACACACTAACTTGGGTTATCGACCGAAATCACCACATAATGTTACTAGATGAAAACACTCTTCATGTCACCGACCGACAACACCAACTAGTGTTACCAAATGAGAGACACTACAAAGTGTTATTGGCTGGTAACACTGAAAAGTGTTGTCGGTGGTAACACTTAAAAGTGTTGTTGGCGGTAACACTTAAAAGTGTTGTCGGCTAGTAACACTTTCCAGTGTTCTTGGTCGATGTCACTTTTCAATGTTACTAGCTAACAACACTGAAATCAGCTATTCTTGGATGGTAACATAAACTTTCATTTTTGATATTGTCATAAATACTTTTAGTAAAAATACGTAGTCCGATGTTTTTGGAAAATAAATTCCTTTCATTGTTGTCACGAAACCCATTTTTACACTTTCATCTACAGTTCAAATGGATTTTTTGTCATATTCTCCACCCATTCTATAATATTTTTGTAGGAAAAGGGTCTTAAAATGAACCTTGCCTAATTTCAACACATAAATAAATGAGGTAGAATTTCTAACTCTCCAACTTGGGATCATCATACTTTGAAATAATGCTTTATTCCCATTCATGGCTAAAATGCTCCTCCTAAGGGAAATATGTACGCAACCTAAAATTACACGGTGCTACATTGAAGGACACAATAATTCTCCAATGATGAAAGAATTATTTTCTAGAATAACAATGAGATACAAATCATCTTTCTTCACTTTTTAAATGTTTATTTTGACTTGCTTCTCCATGTTTCTAATTTTCAAATATTTTTGTGGCCTTATGAGCCATTTCCCTCTCTTTTCTCACTTAGTTTTTTCTTAAGTCATGTCATTGATGGTATGCACAAACTAGAAGTGACGTAACCATAGTGGTAGTTACGTAACCACCGGTTTGTACAGACCGATGTTTCTATCACCTTTACCCATGTGATTAAAAATGCATTTTTGTAATGTGTGTCTCTAATTCGGGAGTGATTTTCTCACTAGTTTCTTGACCATTTCTCTTGGTTTTGAGTTTGTTGGAAACATATTGATTTTATCCTTCTAGTTTTTATGTTTAGTAAGTGAATTGGCCCTCATTTGGGTGTGTTGTTGCTTCTTGTTAGACATGTGTTTCAAACTTCTTCTTCCCCATGTTTTTCAAAAGACCATAATTCATTCAAATCTTGGGTTGGAATTTATAGATTTGTTTTACAAATTTATGCTATAAAAATATTGCTAGAAATTACGCAGACAACTAGTTCATTGCTATCTCATTTCCAATACTATAGTTTCTACTAGTCTTCTTGTAAATAGTAAGCTAAACCCATATTTTTGTTCATCTTTCTACCATCCAAAATTTCATAGCTTGGATCAACTAGAAATCATCTCTTGAAAGGAAAAATAAAACAAGGAAACATAATAGAACACCACACCTAGACATTATCACATATCAATGGTTACAGGTTGGGGATGTATTGATTTATTTAAAGCTTTCAATTAATAATTATTTTTGAATGAGAAGAAGCAAATTTTTCTTAAAGTGGTAGATTTTTTTATTTCTTCATTTTTATTATTATCATGTGCATCAAAAAGTCTTCCAATGATAACTTTTTCTCTTCTTGTCCCTATGGATATATAAGGGATTGAATTTTGAGGAAGATTCTTTGTCTTTATTTCTTTTTCTATTTTTTCATTTCAAATCATACGTATAATTTAATTTCTTTTCCGATGAAATTTTTAGGTGAAGAATAAACTCGCTTGTAAGAAGATCTATTCCTTTCCCGTGAACTTGAGGTAGCCGTAGTTAGAGGAAGTTTCTATTTAGAATAATAAATTTAGAGTACATTCTTTATTTCAAATTAGATCTAACTTCACAATCCTATAATGGAGGAATAAGTACATCCAACTATTTCTGTTTAGATTATTTTAATTTATAAGTAGTTTATTTCATTTGCATTAGTTTCTTCGTTTATGTCTGCAAATTTTACTATATTTAATTTCTAAAAACCAGAAAACACAAAAATAAGGATTATGAGTGTATTTTTCTTTGTTCATTTATTTTATTTAAAATCTTTGCAAAAATAAAAAATAATTATTTAGTTTTTCATTGTTTTTCTTTCATTAAATAGTGGAAAATTGGATTAAATTATGTTAAAAGGGAAATAAATCATTTGTTATTTAATTTAAATTCATTTTTATTTAAATATAGGACTTAAAAGCATATTGGAATTGCAATGAACACAATCCCCATTTTATTATTGGCCTAGGTTACCCACACTTAGCCATCACCATTCAGCTTACTAGTTCATTTTTATTATTATCATTCTTGTTGAATTGGTGCCCACATGAACATTCTCCGGGTGCACATAAACCATGGCAAAGAATATTTGATCCAATTATAAACCAACACAACATTGATATACATTAGGGATATATTGATATAGGTTTACATTAATATCTCTTTAGAGAAACTCCCATGCCACCATAAATTATTGGTCGGGCGTAATGTCTTCAAAGACGACTAAATAGAAATCATAGAAGAATATTGGTCCAGTCAAGTAGATAGGGTTAGAAAAATAAACCATTAGGTCCTACTTTACAAATCCCTTATCATCATTACATAAACCTCTTTAGAGAGGAATATTTAGAGGTAGAAGGATCATTTCCTTGCATCCGTCAACCGGGTTGAGCTACACTTGGTTTTACTGATATAGACAAATATCTTCGTACAAAAATAATTCTAGACTAAAATATCACCCCTACACATGTTAGATGGAAATTTTCTGCTCTCAGTGAGAAAATACCCAATTTGCAAGTTGAGTATATATATTTTACTTTATCGTGGATCCCGTTGTTACCATAATTCCAACCTATCCCATTTATTCAATATTTACTCTTCCAATTAGCATCCTATCTATCACATTTTTTTCCCTTAGATTTACATAGAGAATTCAAGTTCATCTGAAATCACATGTTGATTTGCAGGCGTATAATCATCGATCGCTAATACTAGTCTATCCACTTGGGAAAACTAGAGGAAGTTTAAATTTTTTTGGAGGGAAGTATCAATTATGGAATTTGAAACTTCTAATATATAATTTGCATCCTTTTCTTTGATCTAATCTTTATCTTTAAGAATACTCAATGAGAGAAAATCGTAGGAAGCCTTGTAGAGGATGTTGGGATTTACTGTAGTTATCTTCTTAAAAATTCATAGAATTTGAATCCAACAAACCATAAATTTTTTGAAATTATGAAATGAATATTCGGAGACCACAAAGGGAGAGAGAGTTAATTTAGAGGCTTGATTTAAATTTATCCCCTACCCAAACGAGGTTGGGTTTGAAACCTTCCCAATATTTTCGTATGCTTTTAGCATAAAAATATGTTGCATATATTGAAAGGCACAATAGAGAGTAGAAGGGTTTAGAGTTCCATATAGTTCCACACTGGAAAACCCAATTGTGCTCATTTATTGATGTGATTTCTACAAATAAATTCATATGATTTAGTATTTTCAACGATCCGAATTTCCCTTTTACACTAAGGAAAAATCCTAAGATTTTGATGTCAAAAATACCCAAACCTTATGCTTATTTGGATCTGCAGCAGATGTCTCATGCCACTCTCTGAAACTCTTTATGATTTTTAGACATATCCCATATAAATTATAATTTGAAGAAATTTTCTATATTTTTATAACTTACTTTGGAATGATGCAAACAAGTGCAATAATAAGCATGGGTGACAACTAAGAATTTCAAATAGATATGGAATTTCCCTGTAAGAGAGAGCGATTTGGTAATCCTGTAGGCTATCATTTTTCCTAAGTATTGAAAAAATTTATTCCACAACTCTAAAGGGTAGGATCTGAAAGAAAAAATAATTCCTAGAAATTCATATTACAACCCAAGATGAATTAATTTCCATTGAAAACCTTCTATCTACAAAGGATTGGGAGTGAGTTACTATCTGTAGCATTAGGTATTTCTCCGTTAAATGGAATAAGTAGAGGAAAGGAAAAAAAATTCATGCAATCCATGAAATTTTTTATCGACGCTTCTTCCTCAATTAAGGTAGGGAAGAAATCTTCGTCAATGTGGCCATTGATGAGTTGTTCAGATTGTGGGAGTTTAATGCCTTTAACCAAATCTTGGGCAGAATAACTCACTAGAAAAAAGCTTAATACTTACAAAAGAAACACATATATAAAAGGATCAATAGTAAAACCTTATTTTATGGATATGAAGAGACAAAACCTAGAGGATTGAGCTCCATTGATAAAGATACATGCTCATGAATATTAACAAAGAATATTGATAGAGTTGACAAAGTGAGGCCCAAATCTAAGAGCTTGTAGTATAACAATAATCAAATTCCGTTCTATCCAATCACATGCTTTCTTATAATAAATTTTCACAAAAATATCCTTTTTCTCAAAGACTACAACATATTCATTGTGTTGCAAAATAGCTATAACATTACAAAGAATATACATGTAATAAATTAACCCATACCTTTTAACTATTAAAAATTAGAGGAAGGAGATGTTTAATCCGATTATTTAGACCTTTGGCTATGATATTTTAATATAAATTAAGAATATTAATGGGCCTCCAATAAATGATCTATTCAGGGTCAAAAAATATGTCAAACATCTTTATGTTACCTTTATTGACGAGATCACTCAATGGGTGAGAAGGAATACATTAATAATACACTTTATGTAAATTAGCGAAAAGAGAATCCCAAAATATTTGATGAAACTCATAAGGGAAACCATCAATAATGGGAGATTTATGAGAGGACATTTATATGTATGCTTTTTTTGTTTCATTGAGGGAGAGCGGTCTATCATGGGAAACTCTTTAAGCTTGGGAAAGTTTACATACGACCACTTGAAGGAATTTCATTAAAGCATCCTCTCTTTTGGGTGATGAAGGATGAGAGGCAAAAAAATCATGATAATGGTAGAAAAAGATTGAAAGATATTTGAAAATTTTGTAATTCTAGTACTCGGCTACGTGAATGAATTTAAATATGTGTAGAGTATATTTACAGAAAACTAAAAAAGTTCTTCATATGATATGTCTCTAAATTTCAACCAATGGAATACTTTTCTTAATTGGGATCCTCAATATTTGTATGTATCTTAAACCTTAATATTGTGTCACCAATGAGATGATTACTTCTATAGAGATATGTTAGGGAATATATATTAAGATCCTATGAAATCCATTGGAGTTCAAGGTATGCAACTTCATAAAATATCTTCCTATAGATGGCAACTTGTTTCCGATTAATAATGATAAAGGTTGTGGTTCTTTTGATAACATCATCCCACAAATCAGTTCAGACCATATCCCCTCTATGTATAGGAAAAAGGTTCTAAATCCTTAACATATGACCAAAAATTAAGCATGTGCATCGAATCAAGGGAGTAAAAATAGCCAAAATTGGTTTTTTTGACATTTCACACATAACATGTTTTGATTATGTTATAACGTGACCATGCAATAACAATAGCACGTTATAACACACTTGTGTTATTACGTTGGTATGCGAGCGTGTATTTTACCATGTAAATTTTATTATTTTTACTATGAAAAATTAAACTCGAGTGCAATATAACGTGGATGTGTTTCTTTTCTTTGGCTTGGAAATCATGGACCCTTTGGATTTTATATTTAAGCCTAAGGTTTGGACTATGTAATCCATGAATAAAACTATGTTTTATCAAAAAATATAAAAAACTCAAGTGTAGGCCCCAATTTTTCATGTGTTATAAAAATATTCCAAAAAATATGTGACTATGATGTCAATCTCTATTTTACGTTTGTGAAAACATATTTCGCTCAAAAACATAATTAGTTTAGGACTGTCATCCTTAATTTCTTTTAACCTTGCTCTATTTATTTTACAAAACACGTCTACTTTTTTCTATGAAATTTATGATTTGATCTAAACTTTATTCTTCACACACTCAAATTTTTTTTTGATATTTCCTCTAAAAGTTTTCTAGGATGTACACACATATTTTATTTTTTACGATGTATTTTTTTTTTTAAATTATAAAAATATATATGCATCCAAAAAATATGAAAAATTAGTGGGGCGTCATACATGGCCTTATCTAGCTTTCTACGAAAGGGAATTGTAAATTAGTTTACGCAACTAAAAAATATGGGGGAGAGGGCACACAAATGCTGTTTTATAATTTTGACACAAAAATAGCCACACTTTGTATGTGCACCACAATTGACATTCTTAATCTCCACCATTTAAAAACTAATTGTGGTTTCGAAACTATATTTCAAGCACTATGATTCTTATTCTTATCACATTGTCAAATTTTGAGCATATGTATGCCAAATTATTAGTTGAAGTTCATATTTTCTGATTTAAAGAAAAAGTGACCACTTTTGATCCACTTTTGGTCTCCCATTTCCATGCACTTACCCAGTTCTTTCACGCTTAAGGAAATAATTTTCGAGATAAAATGAGCACTTTATACTTTTGAGATGGGGTGTATTTCAATAAATTCATTATAAAATGCATTGATGGCATAAGAGTAAGGTATACTCAACCAATAAAACTAATCTATAATTGGTGGAAGAAAGAGAATATAATTTTTTTAGTGAAAAATTCTTATCTAACCTCTTAAACACCCTATCTTTCCCTTTCCATAATTTGGATCAGTAAACCAAGTAGAATTTGAATTATTTTTGTGGTAATGATTTGGGTTAAATATTATGATATTGAGCCACATGCAAAACCAAGCTTCTCATTAAAAAACACATCAAAGCATAGTTAAGTTCAAGTCATTGTATTCATTAGATTAAACCATATTTAAATATCCACATAGAATCTAATGGGTATCGAAGAGGAGTCATCCATCCAAAACCAAAAAGAGACCATTCAATTGAATTGTTTGATACATAAAATGTTTTCTAACCCAATGATATACCCATCAATATTCAAGTGATTCCATATAAATTAGTTTGTTAGGTTAGATCCCCACGGGATAGTATTTTGAGAATTCTCTAGTGAAAATAGTGTGATGACCCCACCATTACCTAGGCTGTGAATGGAAATTTGGAAAATAGAACCTATTATAGACACTAAATCACACACTTGAGTACATATGTAGGTCCCAATCACATGCATTTTATTCATATGTTTCCTAAGGAATAAAAGTACTAATTGATCACTATCTTTGGCCTCTTAGGTTCTTACTTGGTTTCCTTCTTTGCATTACACACCGTACCTTCCAATTTAACCTTCGATACTTCAATTTTTCTGGCTTTGGAAACCAGCACCCAAGGAGAATGTCAACACACAAGGAGGATTGCAGCACCCGCACATCCTCATCTCATCTAGGTTTCATAGACCTATTTATATCTTATTCACTCCTTTTGCGTCCTTTCTAGCTATTTGGAATCTTTATCTCTTAGCGGTGTACTTGTTAGTGATCAATTATGAAATTTAAATAAGGGAAGCATATACATACAATTTTATGGGATAAAATTAAGGGACCAAGCTCTAATAATATAATATCACCACCTAAGGTTACATTCAAAAGAATATAAAGAGAATCATTTCATCCATATAGATTCATCTAAGGGAAAAGGGATAGTTATTTCTACATACACGCATAAGATGGGAAATTCATTTTTCCATACACACATCTATCTACATATTTTACATATAGTTATTTGATTACTAGCAAGTGTGACACACACACACATATAGAACTACATCGGGTTTGAGATGTAGTTCATCTCTCACTCTAAGATCAATTTTTTTGATATCTCGAGGACAATCTAACACCTCATTTGCATTATTTTATTTTGAGGGTTTTACAGGTGGTCTTCTTTATTGTAGGTTATCAGTGAAATCGGTGATCATTGTGTGACATGATGGAGACAAGAAGTGAGGGTTTCAGATAGATCCTATGAAATTCATGTTAAGAGATCTTGTGCATACCATGACACCTAGAGATGGATCCTAGCACCTAGATGCCATAGTACATTACGATCCACGTGCCCTCATCCCTAATTATCCCGGACTTATGAATTTTTGTGTGCTCAGTTGCGACATCCCACGATTTGGTTCTATCAGGTCTTCTAATTCCACACACCTCCAAGAATATTTTAAAAATCAGCTAAGTGTTGTAAATCTTCAATTCACTTAGGATTTTTACTTTGTATGCTTTATTGGATTTGTTGTATCATATCTAGTAGGTCTATATTTTTGTTTTATCAATTACTATGTAATACAAGTTTTAGAAAAAATCTAAATTGTGTTTAATCACATATCTAAATAGTGCACACTCTTGACTAAAGGAGAAATATCAATATTTAAACTTTGTGCATGAATAGAACAATTATATTGAAGAAGTGTATATACCTATCCTTGACTAGATATAAATAGTTTGTTTTAGTAAACCCACATACATTCCAAGAGTACATAATCATTAGGAAACATCAAGGTGCATGGATGCTGCATCATAAAGATATTTCAAGGAAGACAATTTATTTTTCTTGTCAAATATCCATTAGCAGAGTGGCATATAAACTAGAAGTTGAAAATACATACATTTAACTCAATTATATTATTCATCTTCTGATGGAAAGGGAATATGAGCGTGATGGAGGAGATTATTTGTCTCGGGTGTGAATTTTTATTATTTTTGATTGCTCACCCTAGAATGGGGTTTTGAAATTTGTAAAGTGGGAGCAGAGGGAATAATTACCAAAATAGTGAGAGGGGTACACAAGAGTGATGGTGGAGATCCAACAAAAACTTGGGGTAACTTGTTTTGAGGTGGTAATAGATGAATTAACTCTAGTCATTCAAATAGGGTGGTAAGAAGGTGATGGTGGTCGATTAGAACCATAGGGAACATATTTATTTACGAACTCAGTCCATCTATCAGATTTTGTCCCAGTGGTTGTCATTCAAATAATTATTATTTCCTATGGTGGTGGCTTGAGGAATCCATTACATGGAATTTTTTAATAAGAGTGTTTGAGGTTTATCACAAAATCCACATGTTTATGATATTAATGTAAAGCATGCAATTTGGAAGCTAAGTGTTCAAATCTAGATGTCAATGATTTCCTTAAGGATTTTGGACAAATCAATTTCAAATAAGATGCATTTTTTAGGATTATGTGCATAATATTAGAGTTTCTCTAAGAAAATTAAATACCCTAATGGTTTAAAAATTACTTAATGAATCCCCAAAAAAGGGTAGGAAACCTAGGAAAATCAAATGAAACTGGAATTATGATCTTATCTTTCTCGAGACATTTGGAATAAGTGTGGCTAATGAGAGAAGAAAACCATGGTATTTTGCATTAACTACTTCCCTTGAGTGATAATGGATTTTCAATGCTCAACGTTATTGAAATGAAATAGAAAAAACATTTGGTTACATTAGCTTGAAACTATGGGACTTCCAGTGGTTGTGAACCCATTGTTTATGTAGGCTCTCTGAGGTTATTTAGATAAAAAAATAACAAAAATGGATTAAATATTCCATCTAATGACATGTTTTATGAAATAATGGTAAATCAAGAATAACATAAGGAAAAATGGTTTATGGGTGGAACCGATTCCTCATGGAGAACCTTTAGAAAAACATTCCTTTCCATTTGTCGGTGCCATATATTTCAAAAAATTCACAATGATACCTTTATAAAAGGATACAATGGTAGAAGAGGTGTCCATTACTAAAGGCATTTACACAACCCATAGGGAAGAACATAGGATTATATCAACGCAAGAAATTTTCAAGATTTTTACCTAGATAAAATTATGGACAAATAGTATGAGATATATCCATAAAAATAACATGAAAATTTTCTAGCATGAAAAAATATTATTTTTGTCATGATAACGTAGCCCACATTAAAAATCCTTCTCTCGGTCCAATAGACACCTATCTTCCGACAAACTCGGTTAATGTGTTAGCATCATAACTGCTAGCGAAATGTGATAATGTGATTTTGAAGTTTGTTTCATGTGGAGGATTTCCTATAAGTTTTTAATGAAGTTTTTGAGATCCATGAGTATATAAGTTTTTGGAGGCTCCAAAAGGGCTATTTCTTGTCTTTTTACATCTCGTGAACACCCTCCAAGAATGTACGGGGGAAAAGATAAGAAATACGGTAGGTTTAGGGTAGAGACATGAAATAATATGAGGTAATTTAGCAAATTTCTGGGAGAAAAAATAGGTTTAAGAAAAAGGTGTGCAATATTGGGTTATTTTTAGCATGGTATAAGGAAATGAAAGTAGTGAAAAAACATGTTGTTGTCTTGTTTCAGACATATCAGGAGCTTCGAGAGGAGTTGTATGGAAATAAAATAATAATTAGAAATATTATGAGGTCTAATTTATTATAGAGTGAATTTTTTCAATTTAAGGGAGTGAGAATCACTGAAAACTTGTCTGACAGGGCAAGGAAAGGTCCTTCTTTCTATGGGGATATTGATCAATAAGTATTATACACCCGGGAAGAGTCAAAAATAATTCAAAATAAAATGTGACACATATTAAACCCCCTTGACCTATAAGTTTTTAGTTATTATTTTAATAATGATGAACTTTGGTGGTTGTTTATTTCACGGCACATAGGCTTGGGAAGAATTGAGAAATGGTAAAAATAGAATACATTAGGAAGAATTGGATCCTAAAATGATTGTAATATTCTCATCATCACTTTTCGTGTAAAATAATATTTGGTTTTCCTTAGAAGTCCATTCCTTTCTTTTTGGTGAGAAAATGGACTCATATGGCTATTTCGGGTAGTGTCCATTGAAGGCATGTATTATTTTTGGGTAAATGCACAAATTCTAATTCCTAATGTCACTTTTTACATTTTAATAAGTGAAATGAGACATGGGGGACAAAAAGTGTTCTCCCACATGAATAATAATTTTTCTCACTTAAATAACAACTTGATGGTTAGAATGGAGTCTTCCTCTCACCTACTCTCTCCTACCCCCTCTTCATGATGCTTTGAAGATTAGACAATTTTTTCATGCTCATGTTCCTTTTTCCCCATTTCTATGGGGACATGGGGGACACAAAATTCACCACCATTTGGTAATTTCAACTTGCGTCACTTACATGGAAACCTTTGGTGCTTAGGCATGTTTTTTCAACCTCACAAACTAAATTTTTCCATGTCCCCCTCTCATTTTTATCTTACCCAAGGAACATTTTGGAGGAGCTAGTGTCCACTTATGAATTTTTCCCCTATGTTTTATAGGAAAACCATAATTTGTGCTTCCACTTGGGTTGGATTGACCCGAGTTAAGCGCGGCGAGTTAAAACATGAGTTAAATAGGTTTTAAAAGAGGAAATGAAGGAAGGAAGGTATAAAAGTTATCCTTAGTAATTTTTCATCCATTTATGGTCATTTTAAAAACATATTCATTGCATCCATTTCTGTTATGTTGCTAAAATTTCACTAAAAAGCCTCATACTTCAGCAAATATTTTTGCTTATTACTCCCAAACCCCTGTTCCCATTGCCATGAAATTTAGACTATAGAATCCTTGAAAACCTAGCTTTAATTGGAGTATATACATTCCTTTATTGATTTTATCTTCCATTTTCTACATCCATATGAAATTTTCAACTAAAAATATCTATTTTTCATATCTAAACAAACATGGTGATTGTAATCCTTCAAAAATTTGAATAAAGAACCAAAATACAAAATATAAACTTCAACACTTGGTGTCATTCAAATTAGATGCCTGAAGACCAATTTATATTTTTAATAAGTCTCAATTTTAAAACTTACTAGAATAATTTTAATTCTAAGAAATTTTTTAATTTGGATACCTAATTAAATTCACCCATGTTCGAGACACTCAAAAAGAGGCAGTTTTGTGGATCTGAATAAAAATTGGACAATTATGATGAACATGATAAAAATAGTAAATGGATAAAATGAGATCAAAATAATTAAATATCATTCCTTCATGCATTTTTTAATGATCCCAACACTCATAAGATTATTTCCATTAATTCTCCAAGAAATTCTTGCATTCCATTATGTGGTGAGTGTAACGTGCCTAAATGGGAAACTACCGATTATGTCTCGAGAACCACTTCACTTCATCTAAAATGGAGTGCATGATCATAAAATAAATGTAATCAATTTAGGTCCCTTTATCCTTTGATTACTTTAGAATCAAAAGGATTTTGTTTCATTCTTCATTCACTGTCAATACTCTCACGGTGACATAATCATGATCATGGTTGTGTGAGAAAAATGCACAAATTTATCCCCATGGGAATGATTATTCATAAATATATGGCAGTGTCTCAAGAAAGAGAATTATTTTCTCAATTAGGGAATTCCTCTATTAATTATCTAGGAAGTCTACCTATGAAGTGTTCATCACTCCTCTTCTCGGTGTCTGCGGAGAAAATGTTAAAAAGGGTTATTCATTTCAAGAGTTTTTAGAAGTGGTGAAAGTTTTCAAGTATCTTCATCAGATATCCTCAATGGTGCATCATAGTGGAGGGTCATCATAGATCAATATTTCATCTTCACCATCATTAGATCTGATCTTCATCAAGGGTGGAGGAACCTTCATCCATGCTTTGGAGCATATTTTCTCTCCACTCTTTATTCTTTCTCCTCTTCTCTCCCCCTTTCTTATCCCTCATTTATGTAATGATGACATTTTATGCTTTTTACTTAAGTGAAAATAAAATATTTGTAAAATATTAAATTACTCTCTTAAATTATATGAGAAGTACTTAATTTTTCTCTTGAAACTCAATTGAAAAGTCACAAGTTGTGGGTCATGAAGAGCCATGCGCGGGGTAGATGTAGAGTTAAATTGTAAAGATATGAATTGAGAGAGCCTCCTCATTTCATAGGATGGTTATTCGTTGTTACTAGATCCTATATTATTTTAAGTAACAAGTTATCAAATTCCTCTAAATCCTTTGTTTATGTTTCCTCTCCATTTCGACTCCACTCTATGAGCATGTACTAGTTGAATGTTATGCACTTAGACTTTGTGATATTTGTATCATGTTCCATATTTTATGTAAATAGTTATTTCTCATTTAAATCATGGATGTATTATGGTTTTAAGTAATAATTACATTGTGTTATTTACTGTGCAAAATCCTCCAACTATTCTCTTTCCAAATCTCTCTCAAGATAATTTCACCCTCGCGGTATCTACAAGTTTTTTTCCACAAGTGTAGAGAAGTACCCATGTGTGATCATTATTAAAAATCCCACCCTTGATTATTAGAATAATGCATGTAATTTCCATGTTTAAAATAAATGGATCTTCCTCATTTAAGCATAGGGACTTAGTCTTACACTATTGGTGAGATATCTATAATATTCCCATGACACAAATTAATTTAGCAAAAGTTTTTAGAGACTCTTGTAGGGAATAATCTTCCTCGTGCACCCGTGTGTTCATAAGCCATGAGTGTTCATAAAAATTCATATATTTGAAAATCAATAAAAAATTAAAAAATGAAAAATTCCTAAAATATTATCCAAGTGTTCATTATCCCCGAGTGTTCATAAGCCTTGTTGTAATCTTGTTGAAAAATATACATTTTCCAAGTTTTATTACTTTCTAATGCTCTAAACAAATTAGCGAGAAGAAGGTACAATTGAGGTGGTGTGCAAGTGGCAATGTTAATCCAAAATATGAAGAACAATTGCAGGTTGATTTTAGACTTCACATCACTCAAATTTCAAGGAGAATAGATAAATATTATTTTGTTGCATGATTGATCATTTTTTCCTCTTGAAAGTCCCATTCAAGGGACAATAGTTGAACCATTAAATTTATTTCCTCCATAAGAATAATAATTTTAGGAAGAATTTACAGACGAAAAAAGAGAAGAGGAAGAAAAGGAATCACAAGCACCTATGCCATGGGGATCGAACACTACTACATTGGATTTGACTCCATCACTTCATGAACTTCCAAAAGGATCAAGAAAGAACTTTCCAAAATTATATGAAGATGGAAAATAATGACTAGATGATCATAAAACAATGTTGATCACATCCTATGGAATTATTGAGGTACAACATGAAGATATTACAATGTGGTTATTCGTGGAAACATTACAGGATGCCTATGCAGACTTGTGTTACCATTTACAATCACACTCAATTGTTGACAGGGTAATATAAAAAGTATGTTTGAATAAAGATTCAAGACTACAAAAGATGATAATTCACTCCTTTCTCAATTAAATCAAATGACAAAATAAATGCAAGAGTCTATGAGAGACTCATTCAAAAATTTAATACTTGACCAAAAATATTCCCATTGTTTCCTGTCCTAATGCCGAAAATATAAAAAGGTTCTTTGTGAGTTTGTAGTTTCCTGAAGTTAGTTTCTTTCTACAAATAATTCAACTAAGATATTTGGACAATGCTTATAAAATTTCCATTTAAGTTGAATATTTCCTCATCTTGTCAAGAAATATCAAGAATCATTCAATGAAGGATAAGGCTAAAAATTCCTAAGATAAGAGAGTTGATTCATTATTCCAAAGATGATTAATGACTTGAACATGTTGAAGAAGGATGTTTCTCAATGAGTATCACACCCAAACTAGAATAGGAATCAAATTACATGAGCACCTGATGCTTTCCTTAGAGGATCCATTAGTTAATGCAATGTGTAGAAATAAAGAAAATGAAGAATATTTTATAGATCCGAAACAAGAAAGTGAGGACAAAAATGTCCTCGAGATTGAAGAGGTAGAGGATGATTAACAAATTGGATTCATTGAATATTACAAACATGAAGAATAATATGATGATGATACACCTATATTCTCATGCAAAGTGTCCATGCACTCTCAATATAAGAAAAAAGTTCCTCAACCACTTCCTCAAAAATAAAAAGTTGTATGCTCCTCCTATGATGACTCTATAGAATAAAATAATTATTAGAGGATCTCAACTTCCACCTTCCATGGAGTCTTCAAAGGAGAATCCAAATCTCATGGAAAGGAAGAGGCTATCTCTTATTACAAGTAAGTATCCCAATGCTCCCCACGATTTCAATTGCATTTCTGAAATGACTAGTCCTTCAAAGGCTTCTAGCGTACCTAAACAATCAACCACTTCTCCCAAAACAATTGGTCATGTTTCTATATATGTTCCAAATAAAAAGGTAATAACTCCTTCAATCCAAAATCATCCATTGTCTGTGGTATATACCTCATGTACATCCACATATTTTCATATGATAGAACATGTAAATAACTCTAAAGTTTAGTTTTTGAATCTAAATATCTATGGAATCATCCAAAGCCACAATTTGATAAGATTTTCTCGTTATATAAAAGGTAGTAGTTCAAGTAATAATATTATGGTTCCTAGTTCTAAAATACTACCGCCAATTCCACCTAATCCTCCATTTTTAGTGTGAGTTATCCTATGTGTCCTCCTCTCATATTGGAGGGTCATCTCACATGGGTTAAGTTTAGTGTTTCATGTGTGTCATGCACTAGGGTTACTCAGCACCCTATATGTACCCATTTACTATTCATTTATTAGCATGCCAAGACACTCCACTATCTTTTCTCTATGTGGAAGCTTTGTTTCTATTGAGCAAGTTCTTCCATTACTGATCGATTATTCCTTACGATTACGCTAGAGCTATCACGATTCCATTTGAGTGTAACTACTTCATGGTGCATCGTTTCTGATTTGATTCTCACAAAATCTTTTCATGGTATTAGAGTTGAGATCGGGTAAATGTGCACTTGTTATTTTTTAGTTGCATTACTCTTTCATGGTTTCATTCTTTTACTCTCGCATGCAAGTTTTTTTATCACTATTTTCTAGTTTTTCCTTGCTAACATATCTAACAAGCTTTCTCAGAAAGTTGTGTCGGTTTTGTGTTTTTTTGTGCATGTGTAGGTTTTCATCATACCTTGAGCAATCAGGGGTTTTGCCGCCATTTTTAGCTAGCTGCAGCTAAATCCAAAATAGAGTATTTTCTAGTTTTTTAATTTTTTTATTTAACTGGAATTTTTTTAGATCTCTATTTCTGGTTTCTCTATGGTTTTTACATGTTTTTGCAGGATATTTGTGGTTTCTTTGTGGTTTTTGCATGGTAGTCTTGTTTCTCTGGGATATTGAGATAAAAATGGAGAATACGGGGTCAAATTTTTTGGGTGAAATTCTGTGTTTTGCTCCTCTAAATATCCTTCAAACTGCTCTACTCATGGTTCTCCCGCCACACCTCCCACATACCACAACAACTCCCTGCCCTCCTATGCACTTCCCTTCAACACAAAACTTTGCATTTTCTTTCTCACGGTCATGGACTACATTTTCTTTCTCACTTTTTGTACCTGCGCAAACTAGGTAAGTCATTTTTTTGGTAAGTTCTTTATGTTTTTGATAAGTATTTTTAAATACTTTTTAAATTTTTTTAAAGCTTTTTTTAGTTGGTTTTTAAAAACAAACAAAAAGCTTTCCTTTTAAAGCTTTCCATTTTTTAGTAAACAAACGTAGAAAGTATTAAAACTTAGAATACTTTCTAATTAGAATCCTTTCTAATTCGTGTTTTAAACAACAACAAATAAAAAAATTTCAACCAATTTCTTTTAGTTGGAATAATTTAAATTTTCATTAAAAAGGGAAAGTATTTAAAACAAAAAAACACAATCTTAATTAATTAATCATATTAATTAAGTTTTTTCTTTAGATGTTAATTAATTGTAATTAATTAGATTTATTTAACATCTAGTTTTACTACTTATGTTTCTCATTCACGATTAAGTAACCCACTTTAAAATCATCTTTTACATTAACGTTCAAATATCAATTTTTTTTTTAAAACTCCAAATTGCTTACTTAGCTAAATAGGATGTTTCCAAATGGTATTTCTTTAACAACGTTATTGTCAAAAAAATTATCTAATCATGCGCTCAAGTGTGCAGCAAAGATTCTGAGCACCTTTTTTCCTTCCGAGCATTTTTTCGGCGTTCTGAAGATTCTCTGACCTCCTTGAGTTCATTTAAAACCTTGTATTTTACCCCTTTTATTGCTTACAACTAGTGAGCACGTCTGCCATAGTCTGTAGCAAGGGGGTTTTCATTTGTGACGTGAGACATTTTTTCTCACCACCAGGGTTGGCTTTCGCCTCCTTTCTTGTTTTTTGCTTGTACTTTTTACAAAGGTGTCCTATTTGTTGCGCTCCACGAAACACTTGTTGTGGTCTCCTCTCTTACCCATTGTTATGCTGATTGCAAGATGAGTTACCAAGTGTTTCAAACTACATGCACGGACCCCATTGTACCCAACACAAGAAACTATAAAGTGCCGCAAGTAGGGGGTTGTTATTGTCCCGGTGGTTGTGTTTCTTTTATGCATTTCTTTCCCCCTCTCTCTCACTATGTATGCACTTTCAATTCCTTTCCTTACACCATTCAACATTTTTGAATGGAGATCGAAAATAATAATGAAACTAAGGGGTAAAGGGTTACTCTACATCACCATGGGAATTGAGACTGAACCGGATGACGAACTCAGAAAAATCTAAGTGGTTAAACCGTCTCGATGAAGCTTTAGGTCTTCTTTGCATGCTTGTTTCTCCTGACTTGCTCTTCCACATTGAGGCGTCTGAAACACCTAAATCTGTGTGGAAAATGTTGGATGAAATGTTTGGAAAAATAGATGACATGAGAGCGCATGAGTTAGAAAATTAACTACTAAGGTTAAATCCTAGTGACTTTGAAAACCTATAAGCCTTCTTCTTGAAATTTTTCCACATTAGATTGTTGTTAATAGGATGTCAAGTAGAGAAGAAATATTCTCAACTGATCTTGTTGATTCTATCTAAGCTAGGTCCCGAATATTCTGTCTTCATGTCAACTTTCAACGCTATAAAAGCTACTTTGGGCAATACTTGGACTATGCCCTCCTTTGACTATTTTTCATCCCAACTCATTCGAGAATAGGACAAACTCATTCAAATGGGGTCTCTCAAGTCCAGTCACATGCCCTCAGTGAAGTACTAACAAGGAAAGAAGACGAAAAGAAGAAAGAAACCAAGAACAAACCTGAAAATGACACAAACACTTCGAATTTTGAGCCTAAGGCACAAAAATAAGTATTTGTGTTCCTATTGCAATAAGTCTGGTCATGACAAGAAACACTATTTTCAAAAATAGATTGATTACTTATCTCATTTACTTGAGAAGAATAAAATAATTTTTCCCGAATCCATAAAACAAAATTACTCCGAAGGCCGAGTCTTCTGGTGCAAAAGGTGCTAAAAATGATAAGAAGAAAGGAAAATACCTTGTAGCCAGAGTTGCTCCATCATCGACATGGATTACAGATTCCGGTACCTTGCACCACATGGGTTCTTCGCATGTTGAGTTTTCTAACATCGAACCTTGTGGAATGTTCCAAATCACGATGGGTAATGACACAATAGTGTCGGTTTCTATTAGTGGATCAGTAGAGATGGATGGGGGAACATTTAACCAAGTGTTGAGTGTTCTTGATCTCTCTACCAATCTTGGTGAAGGAACGTGAGTGCAATTTTGTCCTAACTTAGTGAGTATTCGTGAGCTTAACAATGACACTATAGTGGCTGAGGGAAAGGTAGATCACCGTTCATGGTTGTACACCTTCTCCCACTTTACTTCTGATTCTACACCCACTACCTTGCTCACTCATGCAAATGAGGTTTGTAAGCTATGACATGAGCATTTTGGACATCTAAATTATTGCTACCTTGAAAAATTGAGCCAAATTAAATGGTAAACAGGTTGCATCGTGTCAAGTTTTTTAAGGGTCTTTGTCGGGTTATACCCTTGGAAAGCATCCTGAAAAGAGCTTTGACAAAGGAAAATCCTAGAGAGCTACTCATCCTTTGGATCTTGTTCACAGTGATGTTTCTGATCCATTTCCTTCTCCTTCATTTGCTATAGATCATTATGTGCTAAGCTTCATTGATGACTATTCGTGATATACTTGGGTATATTTTATTAAGCTTAAGTCTAAATTTTTCCAACATTTTCAAGACTTTAAGGCTCTTGCGTAGAAATAGGTGGAACGGTCTATTAAGATTCTTTGAACCGACAATGGAGGTGAATATGTAAACAATAGGTTCATGGATTTCTATACTTCAAGGATCTCTTTGCAGCATACATTGCTTATAGCCCTTCACGAATGGATTCGCAGAAAGAAAGAACCATACTTTTAAGGAAATGGCCACTTATATGATTCACTCAAGTCTCTTCCTCCACGATATTGGGCCGAAGCAAAGTGAATTATGCAAATTACATTCAAAACCATGTTCCATGTAAGGTAGTAAGAGGTATGACACATTTTGAATCCTAGTTTGGATGTAAGCTTGATGTTGAGCACTTTCGAGTCTTCGGATCCAAGGCTATGGCTTAGATTCCCAAGAAGAAATAGAGGCCTTAGAACCACAATCCAAACCTTGTATTTTTGTAGGGTATCCTGATGACATGAAGGGATATCAATTGATGAATCCTACTTCTCATGAGTTGTATATCGAGAGAAGTGTTAAGTTCGATGAGTCTTCTTCGACTTCTACTTCTCCACCTATTGAGGTTCTTCAGCTCGCTAATTTGGATTCTGACTCATCAAATGATGATGTTGTTGAGCGTGCTCCTCTTCCTGATCCTCCCGACCATCAGACCTTTGAGTCTTCTGATTTTGATAGTAGTGATGATGAGGACTATGTCCCTTCTCACTCAAGTGAAGAATCTTCCAACTCTGAGCCTGATCCTCCTAGTCCCCTTTGGGCCAAGAAAAATTTGCAAAGTGCTGGAGATTTAGTTGGAGATACTTCGGATATGAGACGTACTCGCTCAGATTTCATTGGACCCCACTCTTTCTTCACCTCTGCTTCTGATCCATAGTATCTCCGGGAGGATTTTGGCATTCTTGAGTGGTATTCTAGCATGGATGAGGAGTATTCCTCTCTCATGAAGAATGGTACTTGGGATCTCACCACTCTTTCGAAAGATAGAAAAATCATTCGGTGTAAGTGGGTGTTCTCGAACAAAGTCCTGAGTAGATGGAGATGTCAAAAATTTTAAAGCATGATTAGTAGCAAAGGTTTTGTCCCGATAGTTGGGGTTGATTATACGAAACCTTTGCTCAGGTTGCAAAGATGACTTCTATTCGACTAACCCTAGCCATTGCCATAGTGAATAGATGGAAATTCCATCAAATGGATGTTAAGAGTGACTTTCTTCATGGTGACCTAGAGGAAGAGATCTATATGGAACAACCTCTGGGTTATGTCCAAGATCCCTCCCTCATCTGTAAGTTAAAGAAGTCTCTTTATGGCCTTAAACAAGCCTTTTGGGCTTGGTATGCCAAGATGGACTCCTTTTTACTTACATCAGGGTTTACTAGGTGTCACTCTAATCCAAATGTTTATATTCTATGACAAGATGAATCCATACTCATTATTGTTCTATATATTGATGACTTGTTGATCACAGGAAACTCTTCCTCTATTATTGATTCTATGAAGATCGCCTTAGCCAACAAGTTTTCCATGAATGACTTAGGTCTGCTTCATTACTTCCTTGGGATCCAAATTTCACAATCTGACTCGGGAATCTTGATTTCACAACCTAAGTATGCTCTTGACTTGCTAGCTCGTTTTCATATGTCCGATTGCAAGTCTTCTCCTACTCCTTTTCTTTCTAGGGTTAAGTTGGTTTCAGATTTCTCTACTCCCTTGGTTGATGGTACTCTTTATCGATAGTTGGTGGGGAGCTTGATTTACTTGACTCACACTCGACCGGATTTATCATATGTTGTTGGGATCGTGTCTAGATTCATGCAAGAGCCACATGAGCTGCATTGGAAAGAAACTAAAGGTATCCTTCATTATGTTCATGTCACCTATGCTGATGGAATTCACTATCATGGAGGGGTAGATATTAACTTGATTAGATTCACACATTCTGATTGGGCCGGTGACTTAGATCATCAGAAATCTACTTCTGGCTACAGTTTCTCTCTTGGTTTGGATTCTATTTGTTGGTCTAGAAAGAAGTAGAATGAAATTACGATCTCATCTACAGAGGCAAAATATAGACGAGCAGTTAACGCTGCCACAAAAGCTATTTGGCTACAGGGTATTCTGATAGAGTTTGGCATCCACCTTTGGCGGCCTACTATTATCTACTATGATAACATGAGCACAATCTCTATTTACAGAAATCCAGTTTAGCATCAGCGGATGAAGTGCATTGAGATCCATATGCACTTCATATGGGAGCCTATTCATAATGGTATCATCGACATTCGAGACATTCGGAGATAGCCGATCGATTGTAGATTTATTCACCAAGCCCTTCACTGTGATAAAGTTTCTTCACTTACGGTCTCTTCTTGGGGTGAGGTCTTCTATAGCTGCTCATCTTCTTCGGGCTATGTAGTCCTTCTTTTCTTCTTCTTCTTCTAGGAAGATTTTATTTGTATATGGGCACCTTATCAAGCCTTTAGTTGCCGGGCCCCATTGACACATATTTCTTAGTTGTTTAGGAGTGTCTTCTCTTTCCGTCTGACTCATCATAGCCACTACCCCAGCTTTGATGAAGGGGGGGTGTTAGTGTGAGTTATCCTATGTGTCCTCCTCTCATATTGGAGGGTCATATCACATGGGTTAGGTTTAGGGTTTCATGTGTGTCATGCACTAGAGTTACTCAACACCCTATATGTATCTGTTTACTATTCATTTATGAGCATGCCAAGACACTTCACTATCTTTCCTCTATGTGCAAACTTTGTTTCTCTTGAGCAAGTTCTTCCATTACTAATCGATTCTTCCTTGCGACTACGCTGGAGCTATCACGATTTCGTTGGAGTGAAAATACTTCATGGTGCATTGTTTCCGATTCAATTGTCACAAAATCTTTTCATCCATCTCACATTACATTTTTATGAGTGTGTAAAAATACCAATAATATTGATCAATTCTATCTCTCCCTTCTCATTAAAGGATACCAATTGAATAACTATATAATAAACTCATGTGCTTCTAATAATATAATTCATGTAAAACTTCGCAATTCCTTGGATTTACCTTGACATGGGCTGTTGAATATTTTTAATCCAGATATTCCAAGGAAGTCCCACTTGTTCGGTGGATGAAGGATTCACGGGTGACTCTTACTCGAATTTCTAGATACAAAAGTATTGTTGACTATTTTGGTAGAAGATATTAAGGCATCATTCAGAATGTTGCTAAGTAGAATTTTATTCAAGGACTTGGGAGGTAAAATCCTAATGAATTAGTATTCTAGAACCATTTAGGTTAGAGGAAAAATGGAAAATATGCTTCCGATTAGAAATATGAAAAACAACGTATAAAATTGACAATATACGAAAGAAAATATCTTATACCAGATAGTGGGAATGGAAATCATTTCATAACATCTCAATATGACATTGAAATTCCTATCTTAATAAAACCAAACATTCCTTTTTGGTTGAGTATTAGTAATGATGAATAGTGGAAAGATCTTGGCTTGCAGAGAGAACAACCCCGAATTACCAAATGATGCATGCCACGAGGAAGGTGAATTTATTCTTGATGAATACTGAACTAAAAAATAGTAAAATGTATTTTTTTGTGATGAATATGTGTTCCTATTTCCATTTGAAGAAGAGAATTCTCTTGGTGATGAGTGTATTGATAAAACAATTGTTGAGAATCTCATTGAGGATGTAATCCATGAAGAAGAAATGATAATTTATGATGAGCCTTTGGAATATTTGAAAGAGGAATATATGAAAGAAATACTAAGAGCTACAAAAGAAAGAGAAGATCCCTAGCTCATCCTTGTACTCCTAATGTAAGCCATGAAAATACAAAATAGGTATGAATCTAGTTATGACTTCTCAAAGTACTCAAAAATTTATCATGATGAAATAGATAAGGATAAAAAATATGATATCTCTTTTAAGAAAATGGTTGATGGATGTGAGCATAATATAGATTCTCCTTCCCACATGTCAGAAAGTTTTTATCCATGATGCATCAAAGGAATAAAATGATCTATAGGAGCCTCATGAGGATAATAACATATATAAACTCCATTTTTCCACTAGGGAATTTTTTTACAACTCATGAATGTCCCAATAAGTTATTTCATGTAATGGAAGTAAAACATTTGTACTAATAAAGTGGATTAAATCTTCCACAAGTAATTGATGATGTTGATGCAATGTTCATCAAGGATCATGATGTCGAAGCAATAATATTTAAGGACATAATAAGGGAATATCACATGATCCTTCGTAGGGCTAATGAATAATATGATGATATAAACATGATTAGAAATAAGTCTTGTAGTAGTCATGAGATACTAGATGAAATAAAACCTATCGAAATGAGTGAAGAAATGAATGTTCCATTTGAAATAAAGTTACGGTTTGGCAAGGACAACCAATTCTTTAATTTGATATTTGATTCCATGGGTGGTCATTTTGGCCACTCTAGGAGGATATATGTAACCTTATATTCATCTTATATCTGGAATTGTCTTGTAGCCCCAAATTTTCCTAAACAACTAAGGAAGGGTTCATACTTTTAGGAATCAATAAATAGGTTCATTAATAAACTGCATTTTGTGTACCTGTAACATGTTCAAAATGAAGAAAGGTGCTTAAGGGAAAATGGTTTGTCCCCCACCTATAGCATAGGTGAATTTAGGTTGAGTTTTTCCATTTGTTCTTTTGTTTTCTAATCTTGTAGTGTGCTTTTTTCCTTTTTGTGCTTTTTTATTTGTTCAAAAAGTAAATTCCATTATATGTCTTGGTTATTACTCTATATAAGCCTAGTGGATAAGGCATCAATCCATGTAGTGTCTTGAGATTCTAGAGTTCATGCTTGTCTTTTCCTCATTGTGTTAGATCTATAAGACGTCCCCAAAGATAGAGCAATATATTTTTATACAAAATATTTAGCATGAAAAATCCATTAAAAATGTCATGACAACCTAGCCCACATTAGAAAATCCCTCTCCAAGTCAATGTAAACATGTCCTCTGACAAACTTAGTTACTTTGTTTCCTTGTAATGGAAAGGAGGAATGTGATAATTTTATTTTCAAGTGCTTTTCATGTCTAGGGAATTTTATTCACATTTATTAATCAATATTTGGAGATCCTTGAGAAGACAAGTACTTCTAGAAACTCCACAAGGGTTAATATTGGCATTTTTGCACCTGGTGAACACCTTTCTGGAATGTATAGGAAAAATATAAGGCATACAATAGGTGTGGGGTAGAACCATTCAATCATAGGCAGCATTTTATGAAAATTATAGGAGAAAAATCAGGTTTATGAACAAGTTGTGGAATACCGAACTATTCTTATGATCGTTTAAGGAAATGAAATTGGTAAAAGTATAGTTGAATTGTTGTAGAAATAACATGAGCCTAAGAAGGAGTTATAACGTAATCAAATAATCGTTGGAAATATTATGATTCCTACGTTAAAAAGGAGAAACTCTTTTTAAATTTTGGGAGTGAGAAGCACTAACAACTTGTCGACAAGACAAGGAAAGGTCCCTTTTTTCAGTGATATAGGTAAAAACATTTTGGACACCTCAAGAAGATTTTAGATCTCATTCAAAGTGGAATATGACATATATAATTCCTCATTCACATCCAATTTGTTTCTTCTTCTTTTTATCATCATGAACTTTGGTGGCCGTTTGAGTCACCAACGCATGCAAGCTTGGGCATAATTGAAAAAGGATCCTAATGGAAAATTTCAAGAAGAAACTGATTCAGAGAATGGTGTGAATATTCTCATCAGCCCATTTGGAGTCACAATCATATATGGTTTTACCTTTTAAGTCTACTCATATCTCGGGTAGTGAGAAAATGGACTCAAATGGCTATTTCAGAAATGTTAGATGAAGCCGTGTATATATTTTATGTAAATGCACAAATTTGCACCCTTGATGTCCATTTGTCTTTTTATTCAGTCAAATGCTACATGAGGGACACAAAAGTGTGCTTCCCCATCAAAAAAATAAGTTGCATCACTTATAAAACAACTTGGTGGTTAGAATGGAGTCTTCATCCCTAATCCCACCTACCCCTTATTCATGATGCTTTGACCCTTGGGGAAATTTTTACATGATCAAGTCCCTTTTTACACATTTATAAGGGGACATGGGGAACACAAAATTTATGACCACATCATAAGTTTAACTTGCTTTGCCTAAATGAAAAATTTGGTGGTTAGGCATGTTGTCTTCACTATCACAAACTTAGTTTTTCCATGTCCCCTTCTCATGTTTCTCTCACCCATTGTGTATTTTGTGGGAGATGGTGTCCCCTTCTCCATTTTACCCTATTTTATGTGAAAAATATAGTGTGTGGTTTCACTTGGGTTTTGTTGACCCGTGTTAAGTAGGGTGAATTAAAACATGAATTAACTAGGTTTTAAAAAGGGAAATGAATGAGGGATGGTATAAACATTGACCTTAGTAATTATTCATATAATTTTCATCATTTTAAAACTATATTCACATGATCCCTTTATTTTATGCTTCTGAAATTTCAACAAAAACCATCATGCTCCAAAACACATTTTTGCTCATTGCTCCCAAACCCCCGCTCCGATTTCCATGAAACTCGAATTGTAGAATCATTAAAAACACATTTAATGGGAGTATATACATGAATCCTTTGATAATATCTTCCATTTTATACAGCCATATGAAATTTTCAACTAAAAATATCGGAATACCCTCTTAATATCTACATAAACATGGTGATTGGTATCATCCGAAAAATGGAGCAAAGGTCGAGAATGCAAAATATCAACTTTTGCAATTGGTTTCGTTCAAATCCAAAATCGTGAGGCCAATTTATATATTTAGTAAATATCCATTGGAGCACTTAATAATAATATTAAGTCCACAATAAATGTGAATTCGGATACCTCATTTCATTCAGCCATGTTTGAGACATTAAAAAAGAGGCAAATTGTTGAAACCGAAAAATGGAAAATCATGATGAACATGCTAAAATTATTAAACGGATGAAATGAGATCCAAATAATCATATATCATTCCTTCATGTATTTTTTAATGATGTCATAACTGACATGAGTCTTTCCCTTAGTTCTCAAGTAAATCCTTGCATTCACCAAAGGTGCGGTGATAATAAAGTGCCTAAATGAGAAACTACCTATTTTATCTTGAGAATCATTTCACTTCATCTCACATGGAGTGCATGATCATAAGATGGATGGAGTTTATTTTATTTCCTTTCTCCTTCCCTTACTCTAGCATCAAAATTATTTTGTTTCATTATTCATTCACCATCAATGTTCTCATAGTGAGGGAATCATTCTCATGGTTGTGTGAGAAAAATTCACCAAATTCTCCTCATGGGAATGATTGTTCATACAGATATATGGTAGTGTCTCAATAATAAGAATGGTTTTATCAATTATCGAAATTATATTTCAATTATCTCAGTGGTCTACTAATCAAGTGTTCATCGGTACTCATCTTGTGTCCAAACAATGTCATGCAAAGGTTCATCATTTAAAGAGTTTTACCAAGGGGAAAATTTTTCAAAGGATATTTATCAAATCTCTTCACCATTGCATCATAGTGGAGGATCATCATATATCAATATTTTGTCTTCATCATCATCATAGATGGTCTCTATAAATGATGGATGCACCTTCATTGATTATTTTGAACATATTTTCTCTCCTCTTTTCATTATTTCTCCTCGGGCTCTACCTTTATATTTTTCACCGTAAAAGTTGATGATAAAATATTTTAAAATCTAAAAGTTGAGTATCAAATTATAAGAGAAGTGTCTAATTTTTTTCTTCTACATGCAATTGAAAATCCACAAGTGGTGGGACACAAATATTCATATGGGGGTAAATGAATACTTTCAGTAAAGCTATAAGTTAAAAGAGCATCCTCATTTTCAAGGATGATTATTCTTGTTTACTAGATCCATATTATTTTAGGAATAAGTGATCAAATTCCTCTATCTCCTTTATTTATGTTTCATCTCCATCTAAACTATACTCCATGAGAATGTATAATTGAATGTTATGCACTTAGATTTTGTGTTATTTTTATCATGTTCCTCATTCTATGCAAATGGTGTCATTTCATTGAAAGCATGGATGTATTACTGTTTTACTAAATAAACTCTACTATGTTATTTATTTTGTAAAAACATCTCAGTATTCTCTTCACACCTCTTTCTCAATCTATTTCCTCCTTGTACTATCTACAAGAATTTTTTCCACACGTGTAGGGAAGTACCCCTATGTGATCCCGGTTATTATAATAGTGTACACAATTTCCCTATTTTCAATAAATGGAGCTGACACATTCAGCTAGAGGAACTTAATCCCACACTATTGGTGAGAGATTTGTAATTTTCCCATGTGAAAATTATTTTTCTAGGACACCCATAGGATAAAGGATAGGAATAAATCAACGTAATAAATATGTATAGAAATCAAGTATCCTACCTAGATCAAATGATAGATCAACATTATGAAATAGATCAATATAACACAACATGTAGAGGTACATATAAACCCTCTTAGTCCAATATTGTCATTATTTCATATTTTCAATTAACTCAAAGTTAATATATTTTTATGTTGAATTTTTTATGAATTCTCATTATTTCTCTCAAAATACTTAACAATGTAGTTATTTTATTCTCTATTAACCTATTGCTTGATATGTTTAATATTCCCTTTAACTAAATATAATAATCACTTACTATTTTCAATACTAGGTCAATTTTTTAGTAATTACTTATTAGTATTATTAAAATACACCCTAACATATAGTATAATTATGATTCCACATAAATAATATAATTTCTAGAAAGTTTCAATTTTCAATATTTTCCATATTAAACCATCTGTTTAATAAACAAAAAGATCACCAATTAACACCTTAACCTATATTATATAATTAAGATGTGATATACGACATTGAAGTAATAAATAATTTAGAAGATAATGACATTTGGATCTATATTTTATATTAAAAATACAAACCTAGCATAGATACATTTGTTTTATAGGATATCCCTTATAAAAACATAACATAGATTATATATCATACTTGATTACTAGTGCTAAGCCATGACTTCAAAAAATTGTAATTTTTAAAAGAAATTAGTGTTATCACCAAATCAAGGCACCCTTTGAATGGCAAGAATGTGAGAAGGATGTTCCATGTGATTGGGTAACATGGGATCTAAACCTATGCTATCATTCATGGGATTTAGGGAAAGATATTTTGTAGGAAAGGAAACTATTCTAGGTATGGTGATGCACCGAATAAAGGGTATGGATATACTTGAAAGGGTTGATTTGAATATGGTGATATGCACCACAAGATAATTCACCTATTGCAACTTGGAGGGTAAGTAACTCACCGAAAGTTAAGAAGCAATTATTGTAACACACCAAAAATACCAACACATTGACAACACGGTGAAATACAGGATAACTTTTTTTTTTACTTGCTTTGACACAACACGACACAACATGTCGTCACAAGGTTATAACCAATCACTAGGAACCACTTGTTACGGGGGAGACCACAAGGTCAGCACGGAAACGTTCACACCTATCAAGGACAATGTACTCTTCTTTTGACGAGACAACATTGGAGTCCAACCACAAAACACACTTACAGTTAGGGCATCCCATGAGGAATTTCTTGTTAAATTTTCTTGTTTGCTAAAGTGTCTCTTAATTTTTAACTTACGTTCTTATACAATTTCATGTAACGATTCACACAATTCTTTTCACAAGGGAGAACTTCTTTCTTTTCAACGGTTGGCTAAATAGCTTAAGGCCAAGCTTTCTAAACTGGGATCATCAATTTGATGTCCAAAACTTTTTATTCATTTGATTTTAGAACATTTTCCATTTCTTACAAGGTTAATTAATCTTACTCAAGTCACTAACACCTGTTTCATACCTCTATTGCACAGGTGAAAGCATAAGTTCCGATTGAGGGAAAGTACCGCTTAGGGTTTCCTAACAATAACCTTCTTGTTTAAGGATCAAACTTTGACCTTGCTTAAGAAATATCACCATGAATCAAGGCAAGGATTAACAGAACAGGACAGCAGAATTTAGCTTCAGGGTCACATTGTTTACTATCAAACTTTCATTGAAGTTAAGAGTTTATCGAGATTGGTTAAATGTTCCATCTAGACTTTACTTAATTAAGTTTGACAAAGGGGAACATTTCAAACGATAAAGAGATATTTAAGGTTTTATTAATCACTTTCACTCCTACTTATTAAACCCTATCATTTTCTAAAATCTAACCATTGATTTCACCATGAGATCATTTAAGGTTTCACTGTAAAAGGATAGTGTTTATTGGTTTGGCTCGGGAAAGAAATAAGTAATCATATTTCGTTACAAAGATAGTTTCCTCTTGATTGTTCCAGGTCTCAAAGGTTATCAAGTAGATCACATCTACATTAATACATTCATATATATAAATTTTAGTTTAACTTTTATAAGGACTATCCAGTTCACTTTATAGTGCTTACAAACTCATTGCTACTATGCCTTAGGAGGGTTTACAACTCAACGTTTTAACTCAAGAGAAAAGTTTAACAGTACTCGTTTGCGGAAACAAAACAAGGTTATATCAATTCATTCCAACGCGGTGCACAAATAAAAGGGACATACCATCTCTATCAAATAAAGACTAGGGAGCAAGAGAGTAATAACATGGAACATGCCCCGCTACTATTCTAAGGATTAAAATTCACTAGAATATCACATAACCAAGCAAATCAAAATTTCATCTTTCACATGATAACCAAACAAGCCAAAGTTTCAACATTCTGAACAACAATACTTTCTGACAATACATTCACTAGGCACCTTGACCCTTCTTCTAAAATGTCCAAAGGCCCTCTCCAAATTTTATAACATAAAACACATTCGTACAAAGGAACAATATAACCAAGATTGATGCAATAATCTACAATTCTTTCCATCATCTAACCACGTAAGCCATCTCGCAACAATTAATAACCCGAGTCGGGTTCGCAGAATCGAGCAAGATAAGACTATACATAGCAACAATAAGCTACTAGCTAACAAAACCATGAAAGGAAACATTCTATTTTAGAAAATGGATCAAAGTTCTAACCTCTAACAACATTTTTGATCAAGATATAATTTTCAACATATCAACTAAGAAGAAAACCATAAGTTTTAGTTATTAAAAATACCTCTTACACTACAAAAAGTTTGACAACCAAATACAAAAGACTATGAAATTTAAATGATTAGACACAAGAGTTGAGAGTATTAGGATTTCAATCATGTAATCCCATAGATTACGTGATTGAAATCTAAAGTGTAACCCATCAATCCACATTCTCAAGGTGAAGTCAAAGATAAAAACCAGACCCGATCTTAGCTGCCAAAAAGAATATAGTTTTGGAATCGTTCCGTAGGGCCATAGGCCTAATAGGCTAGAAACGAACAACGAGGGTAATAACAAAGTTCCATCATGTAATAAAAAAGGTTTAAAGGATGAAAATATTATATTCAAACCCACAACCATTATATCTTAGGTAATAAGTGACTTCATAGCTAATAAGGATGAGTGGAAAGGACGGTAAGAATGTCCGGAATAGGTATTGCCTAACAGCTTACCTACTGAACATAACCAGGGCCGGAATAGCGACAAAGCCTCATTAATACCCAAGTTGAGTAGGCAATCTAGCATTCTAAACACATCCTTGCAATTTTCATAATACCTTAGATTTATAATCCTCCCGTTTTAGAGGAACATAGCCATGAATCTAGACTTGGTTGAAATTTTCCGACATCAACTCACTTCCTAATATCATAATGATGTATACAAAGGAAGAGGTCTCTCAACTCTCCTTAATTTACATCTCATCACTAAGTTTATGGTAACCTATGCAGTGATTAAACACATAATATACCATTGAAGATAGATATCCTCCAATAACGAACTTCTATAACGATGTAATTACAATTATTACGTTCGACACATAAACAAACTATTCCATAGCTTCTTTTCCCTTTTTGACAACAAAATATATTCACGACCTTCCATCACAATCATTCTAAATTTGCAATGAAAGGTCACTCATCAAGAAGGAAGTACAAAACAAGTTTGACTAAATTAAGGAACTTCATGTTACCTTAAGCAGCTGATGAAAACCTTCACTTTCACGAACCATGAAGGATATTACCTTACTCCATCAAGGCATTATGTCTATATGTGATTAAACCGATCACACAGGGAATCATCAACATACCATATCTTAACACCATAAAGGTCATTAATTTTATCAAATTTAACTCATAGAAAGAGTAGAATCAAAATGGGGTTCTATCAAAACTTATGCCCTTCTATCAACCCGGACATATTTTCACGCCAAAAACTTCCTTCTTAACAAGCAAATATAATAAAATTCTAATTTTCAAAAGCCCTAATAATTTACACAATACACGAAGTGCATAATCACGCTTATCATAAAAATAATAATAATAATTTAACTGTATGTTTTCCTCTAGGGCAACAACATAACAGGAAACCAATACTAGTCAACACCGTAACGCCTCTAGGAGCGATTACAAACCTGTTCACAAAAGAAACAACGACATTTTTGCAGAAGGAAGTAACTTTAAAATTTTATATATATATATATATATATATATATATATATATATATATTTCATATGATCAATCAAAGCATACACTGAGAACCTTTGTTTGTTTTATATATATATAAATGGGTTGATCACGTCAACAAGAACAACCAACAGAGGCAAATCCAGAAGTAACAAACTGTTAACCATGTACTGAACGCAAATCCACAAAATCACAGATTTAAACCAATTTCTAGAAAGAAAAAGTTTCATTTCAAGAGGTTATTAGATACTAGCATATTATGTATATGGTTAGTCTATCTTGCCTGTTTTAACGCATCCACCAGTCGTGAACATCCAGCAGGGACTGCTACAGCCACACGCCTTCCGCTTTATCCTCTGTTTCACTGGTCTTTTCTTGCAATATACCACACCAGGATTCCCTTTTGAAGGCACGACTAGAAGGATGCAATAGGTGGCTGTCCAAACACTAGATTGCTTCAATGCAGCTGCTTTGGGGGGAGATTCGAACTGCTTACCACTCAGTCCGAGAGCACTTGCGCTAGAAGGCTAAACACCAACCATGGTTTGAAGCTCGGACACCAGACATAATGATAACATCACGCTCCTGGATCTATGTTTTTCCACATCAGCTAGTTATCGGAAATCAAAACTATTGAACCGCTTGTCTTCCTACCCTCGAGGTCGGTATGAGCCTTTGCAGCTTCTGCCAGTGGGTATGTCTTTGTCACACGGACTTTTAGAACACCAGATGCAACATTTGCAAATAATTCTCCTGCAGTTTCCAGGAGCTCTTCTCGAGTTGCAGTGTATTGCATCATGGAAGGCCATGTCAAAAACAACGATTTTGGGGCAAGGGCTGACAGAGGAACACGATCAATTGCACCTGATGACTGACCAAAGCTCACCATGTAACCTCTAGAAGCCAAGCACTCCAAAGATCCCTAGAATGTGTCCTTGCCCACAGAATCAAAAATGACCTGCACACCTTGTCCTTTTGTAATTTCTTTAACACAATCTACAAAATCTTCCTGGGTATAGATAATGGGATGATGGCATCCATCTTCAATTGCTTGTGCGGCCTTCTCCTTGGTCGATACAGTACCAATGACAGTGGCACCAAGGGCATTACCCCATTGACATAACAAAAATCCTACTTCTCCAGCTGCAGCGTGCACAAGAATTGTATGCCTGGGCTCCACCTTAAAGCAACGCCGAAGAAGAAACTGAGCAGTCATACCCTTCAGCATAATTGCAGCACCCACAATAGGATAAATGGTAGATGGCACTGGTACAACAAAACTTGCAGGAAGAATCTGCTCCTCAGTGTATGAACCCATAGGATTCCCCGCATATCCAACTAAATCACCAACCCTTTTCCTTCATCAGATCTGGGGACAAGATCAAACTTTCAAAGTCAAAACATTTCAGGCATTTGTAGCTTGTAAGGTGTAATAATTCAAACAAAACCTTTATGCCTCGCCAACTCGGTGACTCGTTGAAGGAGCCCATAAAAATGAAAAGCAAATCGTGCTTCATGAATATTCTGATCTGAAATGCAGATCTTCCCCATGGGATACTCTTCCATGAGTTACGTTGAACAATGCAAGAAGGTCTCAATAGAGAGTCTCGTAATTAAATTTCATCGGTGTCTCGGAACACTCTCACCGCCACAAGGTCGATTTTGACAGCAATATCTTGACGGAGAATCCCGACTCGAGGATGCGTTCAATCTTGAGCAGAACAACAACAAGATTTGGAGAACTCGCTTGCTAGAAGCGCTCAAAAAGGGCTTCTACTATACTGCAACATGCCCGCGCCTAGCTAATTCTTCATGCTGCGGTAGTTCTTGTGGATCCCCAACAAGAACACACCATACAAAGACCCAATGGACGTGGAGGAAACGCGCTACTTCACCAAACTTGTGGCTTAATCTAAAACCACCATATCTAACCCATGGCTAGGTGCTTTGGAAAACTTTCGCCGTAACTAGGAACATGAGTGAACACAATCTCAAAGATCATTACAAAACTTGCCTCAAGGTTTGATCGAGCTTCTTCCATGTTAGATCCGCCACCTGGACAGAAGCGACTTTCCAAAATGAAAAGGCAAGATAGCTTAACTAAGACTTTACCTCGTTCTTATACTACACCATGAGATTTTGCAACAGCTGATCATGGTGTCATCGTGTGCAACTGAACACTCCGCTGCGCCTAAGAACAAGGAGGTAACACGCCTGCTACACTATCTTGTAGCTTCATCCAAACCCACGTCAAACCAGGCTCACGCAGCAACTAAGGGCCAGAAAACGTGCCAGGAGAAGAAAGTAAAACGCCCACGCAACCAAGAAACAATGAAAGTTTGGGAACAGTGCCAAAGAAAGGAAAAATGGGATTTTCCATGGCCTCAACCACTCGCATTGGAAGAGAATCTAGTAGACATCATGGTGTAGAAAAAAAAAAACACGACTCCACCCACTCCTGTCTCCCTCACGCAAGGGCGTAAAAGAAAAAGCGGTGGATAAGACAGAAAATGTGGGAGCCAAGATAGGTGGTCAAGGTGGCGGTAGAACAAAAAAACTCCAATGTCCAGCTGGGGCATTACATTCTCCTCCCCTTAAGAAAGCATCGTCCTCAATGCGACATAGCACAAAGGAAAAGAAATGGTAAGCAATAAGGATCTCGATAAGGGAGAAGGTACGCTCTAAGTTTAATATTTCGAGATGCAAAAGCATGACCATGGGGTATCCTAGGAACATTTGGCAGAAATTTTAACTGTTAAGGTTCTGTGAAGATTGGCAGTTCTTTCTTGTTTTCCATTTCATTAGTCTCTTTCCATTATCATTATTTCTAGTTTTAGTTTCTTTTAGAAAATATCATCATTGAAGTGTTTTGATTTGTTCCTTATAGTGGGTGCCCAACATGAACAGCTAACGCAAACCCTATCAGGCTCACAAGACACTACAGATTCACAAGTACACAAGTATATACTTCAAGATTGTATTACACCACAAAAGGTTACACAATTACGGAATAGAATAGGCACACTCCCCATAACATAGGTACTCATCACACATCAATGACTGACATACCAAATACTCAAACAAAAGAGTACTACAATCCACCAGACATTTCCTCAATTTGCATCAATGAAAGACTCACATAACAACAAACCATGCTACAGGTACATAGTGTCCACAAGGGAATCAATGACATGTCCACAACATCACAACACATAACCATCTGACATGAGTAACACATACATCAAAAGACCACTACCAAACATCACAATAACTCAACATATGTCCCAGAATATCAACCATACACACAAATATCATAAGCCTCCCTCAAACTCTTATGCCTCCCTCAAGTCTCTTATGCCTCCCTCAAACTCTTATGCCTCCCTCAAGTCTCTTATGCCTCCCTCAAACTCTTATGCCTCCCTCAAGTCTCTTATGCCTCCCTCAAACTCTTATGCCTCCCTCAAACTCTTATGCCTCCCTCAAGGAGGTCGGTTGTCTCTCTGTGCCCAAGGCACATCGAGTTTGAACACTCCTAACCCAAGTGACATAATAACGCGTGGTTCAACAACCCGCTAGTTATATGTACCCCTTGGGGCGTACCCCCATACAACGAAGCGGGTCCATAGGTCCAACCAATCCATGGTGCATCCCATGACCCTATTCCACACATCACGACATTAGAACCAGCACAACAATCCAATCAAAGTGCCAAGTGGCAAAGTACAAGCCTTGGGCAAGGCGGTAAAAATTCCAAATTTAAAAGAAGACCCCAAATCAAGCTAAAATAAATGGCCAAGTAGCCAAAGTTAGTATCAAAATCCCCCTGTTAGTGCCACAAACCAAGGAAATGCCCAAAATTGTAAAGCATTGCAATCAAGAAAAGATGCTGGTCCTTGCGAAATAAAGAAAAAGAATCAATTTACGAATAAAATCAACTTATAATAACGTCACATTACGATAACTGTGTGGCTTATCTAGCCACCAAGGGGGTACTCAACGAGTTGCTGGCACTCGGAACATCGAGCCTCAGCTCGTAAAATATATATCAATCCCGCCACCCTTCGACAAGGCTAAACATAGTCATAGATACACTAAGGTTGCATACATACAACCACATAGGGAGAGAGGAAAGAGTCACATGTAATCTACTAAACCGAGTTTTGACTCGAGTTATGACCCATGGTACACCATTCCTCACCCTCAACATACACTTCTACCGATCTCCCTCAGGGTCGGTTAGTGTAAGGCTCACAACATAACATGTAACTACATCACTAACACCATGGTGGTACACACATAGCTACCATAATGTCTCACGTATGGTAGGTATACGGGGTAGATCACAATCATACATTCACAGGGCGCAATACATCACTTTACCACATTCTGCACCCAAAGTGCAATCACAATACGATAGGGTTCATACACTCACCGTATGACCCTAATTCACGACATGAAGCATTACATATTACACAACTCATATATACGATGAACATAATAACATCACAACATAACAATAATTGCTTCATAACAAGGTAGTACACACATTTCTTCAAAACATGGTAAAAACATCATGATACAACTCATTTCTTTTAACATCAATCTAGTCATACAACACATTGATACACCCACATATCACAATATGCCACAATGCTCCAACACTACGTCATCCACATTATAATTCTTTTCACACACCACAAACAGTAATTCACACGTGAACTCTTCATAGAATCCACAAGAAGGAGAGAGAATACTCTCATCCCCAACACATCAACATGATGACAAATACGCACTGAGTGACATACACATCACGTGCGTTCACAATATCACAATTACGACAATAATCACATCACGCTTAAAGCACATTACTCTTCCAATATAAATCATCATCATGCAACATCATCATCATCATGCAGTATCATCATGTAACACCACCACCACCATGCAACATCACCATACAACACCAATCCGGCCCATAGGTTCGAGAGCATGAACCTCGCTCTGATACCAAAATGTAACACACCAAAAATACCAACACATTGACAACACAGTGAAATACAGGATAACTTTTTTTTTACTTGCTTTGACACAACACGACACAACATGTCGTCACAAGGTTACAACCAATCACTAGGAACCACTTGTTACGGGGGAGACCACAAGGTCAAAGCACGAAACGTTCACACCTATCAAGGACAATGTACTCTTCTTTTGACGAGACAACATTGGAGTCCAACCACAAAACACACTTACGCTAGGGCATCCCATGAGGAATTTCTTGTTTGCTAAAGTGTCTCTTAATTTTTAACTTACGTTCTTATAAAATTTCATGTAATGATTCACACAATTCTTTTCACAAGGGAGAACTTTCTTTTCAACGGTTGGCTAAATAGCTTAAGGCCAAGATTTCTAAACTGGGATCATCAATTTGATGTCCAAAACTTTTTATTCATTTGATTTTAGAACATTTTCCATTTCTTACAAGGTTAATTAATCTTACTCAAGCCACTAACACCTGTTTCATACCTCTATTGCACAGGTGAAAGCATAAGTTCCGATTGAGGGAAAGTACCGCTTAGGGTTTCCTAACAATAACCTTCTTGTTTAAGGATCAAATTTTGACCTTGCTTAAGAAATATCACCATGAATCAAGGCAAGGATTAACAGAATAGGACAACAGAATTTAGCTTCAGGGTCACATTGTTTACTATCAAGTCTTTCATTGAGGTTAAGAGTTTATCGAGATTGGTTAAATGTTCCATCTAGACTTTACTTAATTAAGTTTGACAAAGGGGAACATTTCAAACGATAAAGAGAAATTTAAGGTTTTATTAATCACTTTCACTCCTACTTATTAAACCCTATCATTTTCTATAATCTAACCATTGATTTCACCATGAGATCATTTAAGGTTTCACCGTAAAAGGATAATGTTTATTGGTTTGGCTCAGGAAAGAAATAAGTAATCATATTTCATTAAAAAGATAGTTTCCTCTTGATTGTTCCAGGTCTCAAAGGTTATCAAGTAGATCACATCTACATTAATATATTCATATATATAAATTTTAGTTTAACTTTTATAAGGACTATCCAGTTCACTTTATAGTGCTTACAAACTCATTGCTACTATGCCTTAGGAGGGTTTACAACTCAACGTTTTAACTCAAGAGCAAAGTTTAACAGTACTCGTTTGCGGAAACAAAACAAGGTTATATCAATTCATTCCAACACGGTGCACAAATCAAAGGGACATACCATCTCTATCGAACAAAGACTAGGGAGCAAGAGAGTAATAACATGGGACATGCCCCGCTACTATTCTAAGGATTAAAATTCACTAGAATATCACATAACCAAGCGGTAATCAAAATTTCATCTTTCACATGATAACCAAACAAGCCAAAGTTTCAACAGTTACAACAACAATACTTTACAATACATTTACTAGGCACTGACCCTTCTTCTAAAATGTCCAAAGGCCCTTTCCAAATTTTATAACATAATACACATTCATACAAAGGAACAATATAACCAAGATTGATGCAATAATCTACAAGTCTTTCCATCATCTAACCACGTAAGCCATCTGCAACAATTAATAACCTGAGTCAGTTCACGAGAACTGAGCAAGATAAGACTATACATAGCAACAATAAGCTACTAGCTAACAAAACCATGAAAGGAAACATTCTATTTCAGGAAATGGATCAAAGTTCTAACCTCTAACAACCTTTTTGATCAAGATATAATTTTCAACATATCAACTAAGAAGAAAACCATAAGTTTTAGTTATGAAAAATACCTCTAAAACTACAAAAGTTTGACAACCAAATACACAAGACTATGAAATTTAAATGATTAGACACAAGAGTTGAGAGTATTAGGATTTCAATCATGTAATCCCGTAGATTACGTGATTGAAATCTAAAGTGTAACCCATCAATCCACATTCTCAAGGTGAAGTCAAAAGATAAAAACCAGACCCGATCTTAGCTGCCAAAAAGAATATAGTTTTGGAATCGTTCCGTAGGGCCATAGGCCTAATAGGCTAGAAATGAACAACGAGGGTAAAAAAAAGTTCCATCATGTAATCAAAAAGGTTTAAAGGATGAAAATCTTATATTCAAACCCACAACCATTATATCTTAGGTAATAAGTGACTTCATAGCTAATAAGGATGAGTGGAAAGGACGGTAAGAATGTCCGGAATAGGTATTGCCTAACAGCTTACCTACTGAACATAACCAGGGCCGGAATAGCGACAAGCCTCATTAATACCCAAGTTGAGTAGGCAATCTAGCATTCTAAACACATCCTTGCAATTTTCATAATACCTTAGATTTATAATCCTCCCGTTTTAGAGGAACATAGCCATGAATCTAGACTTGGTTGAAATTTTCCGACATCAACTCACTTCCTAATATCATAAACGATGTATACAAAGGAAAAGGTCTCTCAACTCTCCTTAATTTACATCTCATCACTAAGTTATGGTAACCTATGCAGTGATTAAACACATAATATACCATTGAAGATAGATATCCTCCAATAACGAACTTCTATAACGATGTAATTACAATTATTACGTTCGACACATAAACAAACTATTCCATAGCTTCTTTTCCCTTTTTGACAACAAAATATATTCACGACCTTCCATCACAATCATTCTAAATTTGCAATGAAAGGTCACTCATCAAGAAGGAAGTACAAAACAAGTTTGACTAAAATAAGGAACTTCATGTTACCTTAAGCAGCTGATGAAAACCTTCACTTTCACAAACCGTGAAGGATATTACCTTACTCCATCAAGGCATTATGTCTATACGTGATTAAATCGATCACACAGGGAATCATCAACATACCATATCTTAACACCATAAAGGTCATTAATTTTATCAAATTTTACTCATAGAAAGAGTAGAATCAAAATGGGGTTCTATCAAAATTTATGCCCTTCTATCAACCCAGGACATATTTTCGGCCCAAAACTTCCTTCTTAACAAGCATATATAATGAACTTCTAATTTTCAAAAGCCCTAATAATTTGCACAATACACGAAGTGCATAATCATGCTTATCATAAAAATAATAATAATAATTTAACTGTATGTTTTCCTCTAGGGCAACAACTTAACAGGAAACCAATACTAGTCAACGCTGCAACGTTCTAGGAGCGATTACAAACCCAGGTTCACAAAAGAAACAACGACATTTTTGCAGAAGGAAGTAACTTTAAAATTATATATATATATATATATATATATATATATATATATATATATATATATATATTCATATGATCAATCAAAGCATACACTGAGAACCTTTGTTTGTTTTATATATATATATAAATGGGTTGATCACGTCAACAAGAACAACCAACAGAGGCAAATCTAGAAGTAACAAATGTTAACCATGTACTGAACGCAAATCCACAAAATCAAAGATTTAAACCAATTTCTAGAAAGAAAAAGTTTCATTTCAAGAGGTTATTAGATACTAGCATATTATGTATATGGTTAGTCTATCTTGCCTGTTTTAACGCATCCACCAGTCGTGAACATCCAGCGAGGATCACATGCTACCCACCACATGTCTTCCACTTTATCCTTTGTTTCACCGGTCTTTTCTTGCAATATACCACACCAGGATTCCCTTTTGAAGGCATGACTAGAAGGATGCAATAGGTGGCTGTCCAAACACTAGATTGCTTCAATGCAGCTGCTTTGGGGGAGAGAGTCGAACTGCTTACCACTCAGTCCGAGAGCACTTGCGCTAGAAGGCTAAACACCAACCATGGTTTGAAGCTCGGACACCAGACATAATGATAACATCATGCTCCTGGATCTATGTTTTTCCACATCAGCTAGTTATCAGGAAATCAAAACTATTGAACCGCTTGTCTTCCTACCCTCGAGGTCGGTATGAGCCTTTACAGCTTCTCTGTGGGTATGTCTTTGTCACACGGACTTTTAGAACACCAGATGCAACATTTGCAAATAATTCTCCTGCAGTTTCCAGGAGCTCTTCTCGAGTTGCAGTGTATTGCATCATGGAAGGCTGTGTCAAAACAACGATTTTGGGGCAAGGGCTGACAGAGGAACACGATCAATTGCACCTGATGACTGACCAAAGCTCACCATGTAACCTCTAGAAGCCAAGCACTCCAAAGATCCCTGGAATGTGTCCTTGCCTACGAATCAAAAACGACCTGCACACCTTGTCCTTTTGTAATTTCTTTAACACAATCTACAAAATCTTCCTGGGTATAGATAATGGGATGATGGCATCCATCTTCAATTGCTTGTGCGGCCTTCTCCTTGGTCGATACAGTACCAATGACAGTGGCACCAAGGGCATTACCCCATTGACATAACAAAAATCCTACTTCTCCAGCTGCAGCGTGCACAAGAATTGTATGCCCGGGCTCCACCTAAAAGCAACGCCGAAGAAGAAACTGAGCAGTCATACCCTTCAGCATAATTGCAGCACCCACAATAGGATAAATGGTAGATGGCACTGGTACAATAAAACTTGCAGGAAGAATCTGCTCCTCAGTGTATGAACCCATAGGATTCCCCGCATATCCAACTAAATCACCAACCCTTTTCCTTCATCAGATCTGGGGACAGCATCAAACTTTCGGTGCAAACATTTCAGCTGTAGCTTGTAAGGTGTGATAATTCCAACAGAAACCTTTATGCCTGCCAACTCAGTGACTCGTTGAAGGAGCCCATAAAAATGCAAAGCAAATCGTGCTTCATGAATATTCTGATCTGAAACAGATCCGCCTCCATGGGATACTCTTCCATGAGTTACGTCGAACAGCAAGAAGGTCTCAATAGAGAGTCTCTGCAATTAAATTTCATCAGGTCTGCTGGAACACTCTCACTGCCACAAGGTCGATTTTGACAGCAATATCTTGACGGAGAATCCCGAATTCGAGGATGCGTTCAATACTGAACAGACAACAACAGATTTGGAGAACCTGCTTGCTGGAAGCACTCAAAAAGGGCTTCTACTATACTGCAACATGCCTGCTTTGCCTAGCTAATTACTGTTGCAGGCAGTTGCTGTGGATCCCCCAACAAGAACACACCATACAGCACCCAATGGACGTGGAGGAAATGCGCCTACTTCACCAGCTTGCGGCTTCATCTAAAACCACCATATCTAACCCATGGCTAGCGCTGGAAAACTTCCGGCCAGAACTAGGAACAGTAGTGAACACAATCTCAGCATCATTACAAAACTTGCCTCAAGGTTTGATCGAGCTTCTTCCATGTTAGATCCGCCACCTGGACAGAAGCGACTCCCCAAAATGAAAGGGCAAGACAGCTCAACTAAGACTTTACCTCGTTCTTCTACTACAGCTGCGAGATTTTGCAACAGCTGATCATGGCTGTGGTCGCGTGCAACCAGAACACTCCTCGCCGCGCCCAAGAACAAGGAGGTAACACGCCTGCTACACTATCTTGTAGCTTCATCCACACCCACGTCAAACCAGGCTCACGCAGCAACTAAGGGCAAGAAAACGTGCCAGGAGAAGAAAATAAAACACCCACGCAACCAAGTAACAATGACAGTTTGGGAACAGGTGCCCAGCAAAGGAAAAATGGGATTTTCCATGGCCTCAACCACTCGCATTGAAAGAGAATCCAGGAGAGATCATGGCGTAGAAAAAAACACGCGACTCCACCCACTCCTGTCTCCCTCACGCAAGGGCAGAAAAGAAAAATGCGGTGGACAAGACAGGAAAATGCGGCAGCCAGTACAGGCGGTCAAGGTGGCAGGTAGAACAAAAAACCCCAATGTCCAGTGGGGCATTACAATTATTCCCTTTCACAAACTTATTAGACAAGCAAATTTCTGATCTTCCAATGAAGAAGAATGAAAATAAGAAGGTTTAAAAACACCACAACTCAACCACATGCAATAACTCCACCCCGATAAGAACATAACTCCAAGAACTCGCAATGTAAACTTTGAACTTGCATAGTACACTGTGTGTATGAGAAAGGCATGAAGAAGCATAAATTGATGGAAAGACTAGAATTAGTCACAAACCACACACTTTATTTCTTCAATAACATGCATAATGCATCATTACATTTGAAAGAGGAAATGGTTTCCATTACATTCTTGAAAGGAGGTTGGAAAGTTTCCTCAACATATAAGGAAAACTTGAAGAAGAAATAGGACTCTTGAAATATATGTTGGATGTCTCACCAATGGATAGAAAATCTCTCCTCTGCCCTCCGAAATGAACATCCCACTTACAATTATAGAAGAATCCTGTGAGAGGGAAGAGGAGAAGTTATAAATTCCTTCCTAAAATGAAGATACATGAGGGTATTTATTACAAAGTTTGTTGAACAAATTAACCCTCCCCGCGTCATTAATGACCAGTTTGACTTAATCTCCCTATTTAATTAAAGGAATATTTAAATAAAATATTTTAATAATAATAATAAATATCATTATTAAAATATTTTAATAAAAATGAATTTAATAAATTTAATATAAATATATTAATTTAATAATTAATTATGTGGGACCCCACAAAGATTGGGGGTCGGTCATGAGAAAAGGTCAAAATAGACCAACTTAGTGGTTGGATCACCAAGCCAACTCACCGAGTTGGTGTTGAGATCCTCCTTCCATCACATCGACCAATCTATGCTAACTCGTCCCACTCTCCATGTCTATCTCGCCAATGTGCGAGCTCTCTGCTAAGTTCTTCCTACCGAGTTCCCATTTACTCATGCCGAGTTTTTCTTCCCTTCTCGTGCATAGAGATCCATTGAACCCTTCACGCACTAGATCGACCATCCTCATGACTCCCTCACATCGAGATTGCTTTCCCCATATTCACTCGGTGAATGGTTGTGAGCTCCTCCACCTTTTGAGTTGAGTTGTCCCTCGACGAGATCACCATTGAGCTCACCGCCTACTTGTGCTTGTCATTCCAATCTACCAAGACAAATTGGTCTTTACTCAACTCAAATTCTTCACACCTGTGACTCAACTCGTCGTGAGTTGAGCTCGACCCATATCTCATTCTACCAATGTCGATCGAGCTATGCTCACATACATCGAGATCCAATAATTGCCGAGCCATCGTGTCTTCTCTAAACATGGCATGAGCTCACCGTCAAGTGAGCTTAGTGCAAGCTATCCGGAACACTATGCCACTCTCTTCCATGAGCTCATCCAATGACTCGCTTGAGCATGTTAACGAAACTTCCCTCTATCCTGAGCTCCCTTTCATCGACCCACCACCGAAACGAACTCTTCCGGCTCATCTCACACAAGCTCTCTTCGCTTGACTCTTCTTTCATTGGCTCGACCATTTCGAGATCCCTCTATTCCTGCATCTATCGAGCCATCTCTGACCGATTTCTCTCTGTAACATTCTCAGGTCTTCTGGCGGGCTCTGTTTCCACAATCTCCTGATCGAGCCCAATGCTCACTTTTCAGGATCTCTTTATCTGCAGGAATTGCTACATTCTCCATTGCATTGACCTTACCGCCGTGCTCTCAGTGCTGTGCCAAACCAAATCCATCATGATATTTTTAATCTTGCCTCCCATGATTTTACCTCATTTGTGACTCAACTCATCTCCTATCACATCGACCGACTGCCAAGCTCCTTCACTGTGACTTGGCTTATTCTCCTGAGCTCACGTCATTCTCCTCTGTGACTCTTTGTTGATAGATCACCATAAACATCCTTTGCGACTCCATTTCCATCCCTTCCTCATACTAACTGACTCACGCAATACCAACCAAGCTCATCAATCAAGCTCTCCTCACCTTTATTTCAATAGATTTTGACACGAGCTCATGGCACATCAACACCCCGTTTCGCTGTGACTGTAAGTCGCCAAGCTCTTCGTTTCCTCGTCAATTCCCAAGTTTTTCATGCCAAATCCATTACTCGCGACGTTTATAATCTTGACGGGATTTGATTACCTTGGGATCGTTACTAAGCTATATCCATATGATCTCTAGTGGAGCCATCAAGAAAGTTCCTTGACTTATAGTGACTCGGCCGCCATTAACAAGCTTCTCTGTTACCGCGACTTGCTTGACCATCGAGATATTTCTCCTCTGATTTTTCTCCAACGACGAGTCTCGCGAGCTCAATCCTCGAATGACCAAACTTTTCCCCATCTATGCGAATATTTCCCTCCTTTGCACGGTGATCTAACTCCGCCATGCTTCGTATTCACGGGCCCGAAAATAGATCTTATAAAAGTTATGGTTCCCCCACGACTCGCTCTCCCTATGAATTGTCCTGTCAACTAGGAAGGTAACTCACCGACTCACCCAAACATAGGTAATAGATTCGGGCTCTTTATTAACACGTTTGGTTTATGGAACTTCTCTCTTAGTATACCATGTGATTATCCTCCGTTTGAAATTCTTCTCAAGATCCCCGCGAAGTAGAAAGCTTGTGTTGGTTTTCTGTTTCAACGTTTCCACATGGAAATAATAATAATAATAATAATAATGGTTTTTATAGTCCACGATGCCGGGCGGCCTGGTTTTGGGTCTACAAGCGGCTTATAGCATATGGGACTACCTTGTACTCACGTGCAGGAGGCAACTAACTTTGCTACAAACAAGGCGTACATACCCTACCCCCTGCAGGATTTGAACTTGTGACCTCTATTTCAAGAGCACATGTTCTTCACCATTAGGCCAACTCAGGTGTACAAATATTTTCAGTAATCTCCATGATGCGTGGAAACCATGTGTTATATTTCAATCAATTTTTTTCCCACCACTTGGAAATTACTTCATGGATCCCCACATCCTTGGAAACCGAGTCTTGGGAACCCGTGGATCATCTTGCCATCATGACATGGCTTGTTCATCACCAAATTCCACATTTGTGGCATTTAAACCCTCGAAACCACCTTGACTAAGCTCCCATTGAGCTTTTCAACCGAGCTCTGTAACCGATCTTGCTCTCATGTTTCTCAATCGTTTTATCTCCATGATGACCGGAAGTGGGTCCCTGGGACCAATGTCTTGATTTGATCATAATAGGACCCCATTGTCCAGTTTTTCCATGTGTGCAAAATTAGATAACAATAAGTTAATCTGTTAATCATAAAACCACTTATAATCACATAGTAAAAATTGCATGTCACATGTGTAAATAAATTCAATAACCCTCATCACATGTGTTATCATATAACATAATTTATAAGAATATGATTCTATAATTTATTATATTATATGAAAATAATCAAAATTATATTTCCTACATAATTACACTTTTCCATGTTCAAATATATCTATGTTGTTTTTTTCAATTAAACATTATTCATTTTATAGTAGGGATGAGTCCCATTGGGATTCTTATTTGTAGAGTACTAAGTAACTCCTAATTTTATGTTCTTAAAAATATATTAATTGGTAAGAGATTGGTCTCAAATGTGGTGAGTTGGATACAATAGTTTGAATTAAGTAAATTGTAAAATCTTAAATGGAATGAGTAATGATAATTATGCTTGGTTTAAATTAACTATTTTAGAGAGTGAAATCCATCCAAATCCCACATTTAAACTAGTTAAAAGAACTCTAGACCGATATTGTAATGTGAATAGACATGGTCGTACATGCATAAAATAGAAATTACACATGCACACTACAATGGGTAAAAATAAGGGGAGAAGGTAAAAAAATGTATTATTGTGAGGAGTGAACCATATGTTTATCAATCACACATATCATTTAAAAATATAACATAATATTTGCAATGAATGGAAGGAAAAATGATATCCAAATGAAAGAGAAGGGTGTAGAAAGGAGAAGGGAAAAGTTGATTCATACGAAGCATCAAGGTTGGGGAAAATAGTAATGGGGAGATATGGAGAGATGTATTTTTACAAGGAAAATGGGGAAGAGAAGCAAGTCTAGCCTCTTCAAATTTCCTTATATTTACATGATATCCCTTTAGAATTATTTATAAATGGTCGAAAGATATAGGAAGTTATGTGTGGAGGTCTTGAAGAGAGGGTTTCCTAAAGATAGTAGTGAATTGAAGTCCATATATTTCGTGTCACTGATGTCAATTATTTCCTTGTGTAAATTTAAAATTTTGATTTATGGATTGTTAAATCCCAAGCCATTATGAGTATTATTTTCTTGCAGGTTTGAACATAAAACATGTTATTGGTATCAAAACAAGGCCAAATGTACTTGTCAAATATGACCACAATAAATTGGGGGATTTCTAGTGGTTTGGAATAGTTATTGTAGGAAATGTACATAATTATATTTGTTGAATAATTTAAAATTTTGATTTTAACCCAAAAATTTAGTTTGAGAATCCTTTTCTTACAAAGAATAATTTTTCATTAGCATTGATCATCATTTAGGTACCCTTAATTTATACACATGATTACTTGTACTATATACTTGGACATATGTAGGTATAATGATTTAAAATAGATATGAAGGTTATGGAAATTGAAAAGGTCATCTTTTACTTAAAAATAGGGGAAGAGTTGAATTCATGAAGATGTTCCTATAAAATTCATATATTAGTAAGTGTCATAAGGATTTCCCAATATTCAATGTGAGGAATTCCATCACCGATGTGTCAAAGTAGTTCAAAAACATTAACCTATGCTTGCAGGAACCTTGTTGGTTAAATAATGTTCAAAATGTGATGGAAACATGAAAGCTCATACAAAGGGTTCCCTCATATGAGTGACCCACATACAAATGAATTTATTTTATATGAGGAGTTTAGAAAATGTCACAAATGAGAGTGATATATATATATATATATACGAACATGGATGTCTTGAAATGAGGAAATGTTTCATCGAGGAAATCAAATAGATTAAGCAATTTTTGACCGTGAATCTCATCCGATCCAAAAACGGACAAAAACAAATGTCTTAGAACTACATTTTTATGGATACTTATAATTTAATCTCAAATCCACCTACTATGTTAGAATTAGGAAAAAACTTGATCTAAAATAAGAATATTTTTTCCAAACTTTCTGCTTTTCTCCATTTCTTGTTCCTTTATTAAATTATCTCAATTTTTCAAATATCATAAAAATTAGCTAACATGAAAATTAGTATTAATCTAAATTGGAATGTACAATTTCACCAATAAATAATTCAAATATAGTCGGTTATCATATTTTAAAAAATTATGATACTTAATGAACTAGTTTGAATATCTTGTAAAATTAAAATTGGATTTTTAAAAACATTAAAAATAGAATTGAACTGATAAAAATACCGACAAAATCAACGAAATGTATAATAATGATGCATACCACATAATAAAAAAGTTCACTAGATTCGGAGTTACGTCTCCGTGTCCGTAAAGGATCCGTAGAATCGGTCTATTATGATGAAAATTTGTCTTTTACAATTACAAATCCATAATATCACTTTATTTGGCCAAAAAAATCTTTGCCTAGCTCTAGGAATCTCTCTTAATTTGTCTTGAAAGGATCCCTTCACAAAACACTTTAATTTACTCTCTATGTCTCCAAAATTGGGCCTTCATTAAAAATTCTCTCTTCAAATAAAATTTAGAGCCTTTTTTATGTTTTAGACTCTATGATATAGTGGTTGGGCACATAACCTTTTATTGAGCTGTTAAAGATTCGAATTCCCTCTCCAAAACATTAGCTTAGGATTTTTTCATCTAAAAAATAGTTTTCAAAACAAACAACCATGGTTGCATACGCTAAGTAAAGTTAACATCCTAATGGTTATGTATCCAAATAACCATGATTGCGATTAACCTTTCAAAGCTCATTGGATAGGCTTTATTACTTTTGTTTTATTTGCCAATTGTGGGATAATAATACCACATGGGCCATGTCCAAAATGATCTTAGAAATTTAAAATACTTGGTAATTAGAAATAGGTTGTGGCTTCAACCACATTTTGTAAACTTTTGATGGATCCCATATGATTCTCCTTACACTTGGAATCCCACTCGATGGTGATGAGTTTCATAGTGGTTGATTGACATATGAATCATTTGCGTTATGATTTTTGTATTGATTGGCTTTTGGAAATTTGAATCTTGAGTTGGAATGATGTTTAATTAGCATGTAATATCGTATTGAAATATTTGGATATTATCAATCGGGGAAAATTTTTGTGGCGATTCTTCCTATTTCATGAATATTTGGATTTTTGAAATTTGAATTTGATGAATTTTTAAAGGTGGCTCAAATCACCTAGTTTTTAAAATAGATTTCATATAAATACATATGTTCTCCCCAATACACGAGTTAAATACGTATATAGTATACATCTCGAGCATAATCATCTATTCTTTCAACAACAATATAGGCTATAATTGTGACCGAGTCACCCAATACTATTTTCAAAATGCCCGGTTTTTGTCCAGATCCAAACTCCCAACCAATCTCAACGTGTGGTTGTTCATTCAAGACTCTTGGTCACAAGTGTCACCTAGACTATTGGGTCTTTGTGAGGAAGATATTGGGAAATGCATATTCTAAAACTAATAGTCACCATGCTTGAAATATTTCAGAAGCCTCATGAAGATTTGTGAGCCTAAAAAAATATCAAATGAGGGTATTTTAAATGTTCTCTCTTACTCATATTTTTGTTTGGATTTATTTCATAAATAACTATTATTTCAACTCACTCTATCAAGGCACAATGTGCGGATAAAGTTAAGATATGGCTAAAACGTTATGAATAATTCATTTTTTAGGAATTATAAATAGGATCATTAGATTCCTTGGCCATTTTCCATAAATATTCATATATTGGATGACTCTTGTTTGTAAATTTTTGACCCTAGGAAAAGAATTTTTTTTTCGCATCTAGGAAAATGTAACTAGGCGAAGCATTATGAAACTGGGCATCTTGAGGATGCAACTAGGAGTTTGCATGATTACAGGAATATGAAAGATGCAACTAGGTGTCTCAGTATGATTGGGAACATCTTCGGTTCACGAAGAGGTGTCAGGTGATGGAACCAGGCATCCAAAAATTACATTCATGTGACCGGAAGTCGAAAATGTTTTCACGCATCCACAAAAATGGAGTCGAGGCATAGAAGGGCCACTACAGTGAAAGGTTTCAAAACCCATGGATGAACCTACATAACAAATTACCCAATTGTATGTGCGGTTATGCGGCTGGATATGCAACCGTACGCCTACATATGTAAATGCCTGATTGCATATGCAGCCACTCGGCTACGCATAGAACCACCTGACATTGTGTTAATTCATCCATCTGGATATGTAGTCAAGAATTTTCATCATCCATAGTGTGGTCGGTCATCTACACTTCTTAGTGTTTCAATCATGCGTTTTTATGATTTTTACACTTTTTCTCTCCTTTTGTTGTGAATCCATTTTATTTTTTGATTTTTGCCATTTTTCAAAAGCCCATTTCAGAGATTCACCACCCATTCTATAAAATTTTTTGGGGGGGGTCTTAAAGTGAAACCCTTCCCATTATATCAACCAAAGAGAAGGATTTATTGCACTTCTTCATTCAAGGTGCTCTTCGGAGTGTTAATAATGCCCGTCATGACAAATGAGGACCGGTTAAGCCTTTCCTTCATGAAATAGGGATGAGAGAGCCTTCAGATCATGATCATACTCTTCATTCCTCTACTAAAATAAAATATTTGGTTATGGATCAGAAGTAATGGCTTAATGATCACTAAGTTATGTTACTTATTAGAAGGAATGGATTATTTTATTCTAAGGTTTGACGTTTCTTATTTTTAAAATATTGATTAAATAGAAAATCATAGAAAAATAACTTAGTGATCACTATTATTATGATTTATACATCCAATGAGAATTATTTGTGTAACGTATATTTAAGAATTTGGAATTTGATGATAAATTATTGATATGTCAATCCACGAAAATATAAAATATTATGTAATTTTAACATATTGAAATTATTTAATCGAGAGACTCACCTAACAATATTGTGGATGATTCCATGCTCCTACAAATGAATTTTAATGGTAATGTGTATTTTTGTATTAAAAGTGTGTGGAATGAGTGTGGTTGTAATAGTGAGGCGACTGATTATATTTGTTTCATTAAATTTTGAGTGACTTAGACCTTCCTCACACCACCCATAGTGCTTGCTAGTTTTATTTATAAACCAATGCCTTTTTGTAAAATTCCAAGACTTTTCAAAATCAGTAAGTTTATTTATTTGTAAAAAATTCTCTATTAACTTTGGGACACATATTGTTCTATTTACCCTCGCACACAAAATTTTTAAATAACATGCACAAATTTCCTCATTTAAATAGTCTCTATCCAAGCCATTGCTTTAGATGAGAGGTTATGTATACAATTAACTTTATACTTACCCAAAACCACTCTTAGCCAACAAAACCTCGATCTATCTTATCTATAGGATTTTTCACAAATCTGAAAACATTCGATGCTCCTTTTAATTTCCTTTTCCCATCTCATGATCTACGAAATTGAATTGGTGTCATGGGCGGTGTTTCCTATGTTCTACGCGAGGTCTATTTTAAGTGAATTTTAGAAGATTTTATCCTCCCATGCAATGATAGACGATTGATAAAATATTATAATGATATAATAACTATCCTAAAGGTCACTAATCTAATATGTTAGTTATGTTTCATGAACGTAATAAAATAAATATCAATCTTATCTTCTCGTTAAGTTTATAATGTCATGTTGGAATAAGAAAATATTTACCTAACAAGGTGAGACTAGGTGGGGACCGAGTATGGTCATAATTGGTGAGGTGACTAATTGTTTATGTTTCATTAAATGTTGAGCGACTCATAACTTCCCGAAAGACTCATACTGAGAGACATCCAAATAAGTTATTTTCCCACTTGTATATATGAATTAGTTAACAATGCAAATAAAATCAAAGCTAACACCTAATAGTTTCAATAAAATGCTAACTAGATCAATATACCATCATGCTTAGAGCTTAAGAAAATATAATATATCAACATATTTTCATTAGAACATGAACTGAAGATTTAAACTAACATGCTAAACAAATTAACCTCTATCTCTAATTGAATGCTAATGAAATGAACCTATTTAGATCCTTAGCAATCAAAGGGTTTGATTGTATGCTTGAATCCCAAGGTTTCAAGAATGGAGTCTTGTCAATCCATGGCTACAAGACCATTTGAAATATCTCCATATGACTTCAAACTTGGAAGAATGAATGCAAGAAATGAAAATAGCTAGCTCCTCCAATGAAGAATGCTCTAAGATGATAAAATGGCTATATCTTAGGCTTTATTCTCATTTAGGTGTACGTAGAAAGGTTAAAGGAGGGTTCCTTGTATAACCCAATGGTTTGAAGAAGCTTTTCATCCTATTGTATGTGGGATAATAGAAAAGCTAGGTTAGTTATGGATAAGCATGGTTTAGAAGTGGTTGAGTTTACTTTAGGAGAGTTTAGTTTTTCCTCTAGTGACTCATGGGGATTGAGGGGGTTTATTAATTAACCAAAGTGATTAATTAATAGGTGTGAAAGCTTATAGAAGCTTTTAAAGGAATATATAGTATGATTTATGTTATGAGAGGATTTTAATCAAATAAATGATTATTATATTGATTAAATAGATGAGAGAATTAATTAATTACAAATAATTAATTAATCTAGATAGAAAAGAGGAGCTTAATTAATTAGAAATAATTAATTAATCTAGATGGAAAGGGAAACATAATAAATTATAAATAAGTAATTATTCTAGATAGAAAGGGGAGTTGATTAATGGAAGGTCGTTAATTGGCATCATTATTAGATAAAAGAGTTAATTAAATAACTTAATGTAATTAATTAATGACAATAGTAGAGAAAATATGTGATATTGATGATATGTCATCAATTTGTGGGAAAGGGTATAATTAGTGCAATTTAAGTATTTAAATTGCTCGAGCTAAATTATAGGTGTCTACACCCGTAATACTTAAAGCCACCGCAGAATCATCTTTTCACCTTCATCCCAAGGAGATTGATGCTCAAACATTTGCTATCATTATTGTTTCAACACCGAATTATGAAAAATTTGCAAATGAAATTTGTGCTTCTATTCCAAAATTCCATGTGAAAATGAAATCCTTTGGGTGTTTTAATTTCATTTTAGTTTTAGATAGGAATTTGATGATACTTTGTAAACTTAGTCATGGGGTGTGCATTGTGGCATGGAATTGATCATAGTAGCACCACCAAACTCAAAGCACGCCAATGTTTTTCATTGCAATCGCAATCACTTTGGCCTTATAATAGGACCGAAGGAGGATAGGTCAAACTCCCAAATTTAATTAGGGTGTAGGTTGTGTGTTATGGCATCACAAAACACAAAACACCAATGTTATTTTTGGCCATGGCTATCACTTTGGCATTGTGATGAGCGAATCGACTAAAAGGAAGCTTTATCAAAAACCTAGCTATATTTGTTCCTAATTCCCTAAATCCATCTAAGTCATGAAGGGTATGTTGTGGCATGGTTCCAAAAGACCCAACACATTAATTTTGTTCTTAGCCATGGATATTACTTTCGCCTTGTGACTGGAAAAATAGAAGGAGGCTAGGTTGAACACCTACCTATATTTCTTCCCAATTCCCTAAATCTGTCTCTAGTGTAGGGGGTGCACTATAGCCAGGGGATGTGCTATGCCATTGCACAACTGAAATAAGCACACAAATGTTATTTGTGGACATGGATATCGCTTTTTCCTTGTAGAATAAGACCCGAAGCGGGATGGGTCAAACACCTAGGTATATTTTCTCCCAATTCTCTAAATTTATCTCCTCCCCTCTAATATTCAAATTCCTTTCTCACAAACCATAGGATTTAAATCAGAAAAATAATGTGGGATATTGAGGGGATGGTGCACTTGATTCTGAAATATACCTTATTTTTTGGTGTAGGATCCCTTGAAGCATTGTTTCCGATGGAAAATTCATGCTTCCTTTTTTTGTGACTCACCATTTCACTCGCTTTATACATCGTTCGATTATTTCCCGATGTATAACCCACATAGAAAACTATTTGAATTTGAAATGGTAATGAGATGCTTACAAATTACATAGAATTCCCTTCCTAGTAATCACGGGATGCTTCCAACTTCCCTAGACTTCCCTTCCAATTTCAAATTTCAACACCTTGTTTACTCACCCGCTATCTAAATTAAATTGGAGAAGATATGAATTGGATAAGTATGTCAACTATATGGACAAAGGAGAGGAAAGAAAATATTAACCTTCTAGTTTTGTTGAGTTTTCGAAAGCATACGGGATAATTAATCTTTAACACCACAAATTTCCTCACTTTAGGTGTTTGCGATGTTACCCTAAAGTTAGGGTAAACTATTTGGAAGATTTTTATGTCCTTGTTAAGATAGGTGTAATAGACCTTTATTTCTCTCGATGTATCAGATCCCTCGCAAATCAATCTCGTGAGTCTTTTGTGTGATATTGATGTATCACTCAGATATTGTAGCGGCATGGAAAAGTATACATTGAATCTGCTTTAGATTGGACGGGAAGAGTTTATCCAGGTTGCTTGGTAGATTGTTGTGCACATTAGGGATAGGGGATTTTAGTAAAACATACTATAAATATCAAAATTTTGAAATTGAAAGAATCAGGGGTTCTATTTACAAGTCTTTGCGATGCTTTGCTGGGCAACTTTTACTTACATTGTTGTTACACATTGTGAATATGCGACTTCAGTAAACATATTGGAAATTACAATTTTTGAATCTGAGGCTTCGTTGGTCAAAAAAAAATTGTCGCATTTTCGGGACGGATGTTTTGCGGCGCCATCGTCGCCGTCGTTGTCGTGAGCATGGCGTCGCCATCTTTTTGCATCATCACAAAAGTTTCCTTTTGACAATAAAATGGTATTATTGAGGAGTGATCTAGAGGATGTTTTTTTATATAGATATTTCCTAAATCTACCTAAACCAACTCAGGCTTGTAGAGTGTCTTGAGAGCTTTGCACTGTCGACAGGTGGAACTCACAAAATAAAGATCTTATGCAAAAGATATCACAAGTAAAAGTTCACGTTTGAAAAACTTGGTCAAAATAATCAACAATCCAATCCGGACATGACATGTGGAAAAATGGTAAAAAGGTTGAAAAGGTTAAAATTTTGTTTTTACCTCCGGTCTTCGACATATGAGGGAAAAATTGGTGGGCCCTACTATTTGTTGGTAGGAGACCCTCGACCAAGTTTGGCATGCTCTTTTGTAAGAGGGGTGACTTTTCGCCTTTTCATATTATCGATATCACAATTTTGATTATATATGCCACATATTTATTTACCTCTGCCAATGTGAAATTTTGTTGTTCGGAGAGTTGAATTGTGTATTGCAGGATTGAAATTGAGCTTGGGAGAGCTATTTTTTTAGCTCGGTGGGGTGACAAACTCCCCACCGAGTTGATCAAATATTATGACCCTATGTTGAGAAAGGGAGAAATCCCTTATATCTGGGCGAGTATATGACTTCCATATTTCGGGCTTGGTTTATTATATGACTGGGCCTTATCTACCAACAATGCCACATAGCTCGGTAATATATCCTAAACAAAAAAGCATCCACATAGCTCAACGTTTGAACCGGGGTCGATCGTCATTGTTCGTCGCCACATATATGGTGAATCAAACACACCACGAAATGCTCAGCCCCATAGGGCAGTCAAATACTCGTGCCATAGCGAAGAAGCCAAAAGACATGGCTCTATAGGTTGAATATAGCTCAGGAAACTTATGTGTCATAAAAATGTGACAGGTTTGGTTCTTGCCATGACCACAACGATGGGTCATCACAACCTAGTTAAACACCTAGCCCACTATTTTTCCGAGACATGTTGTATTTATCCCCACCCACAACAAAACCAATGCCGGATAAAACGGTGGAGGAAGCTCGAACTTGCGACCTCCCCGTTGCAAATTATATCTACCCTGTTAAATCACCTGGGTGGCTTAACGAGTAAGAATACGAGCTCGTCGCATTTTATAAAAGTACAGAGAGCCGACTGTGTATAGGTAGTGAATAGGGCAATTTCATAAAAATTGATTTTTGGGGCACTTTGAGGCAGAAACAAAACTCGGAGTAAAAGAAAATCTTATCAGAATTTCGATCCGAAGACAACGGTGGTTTTCGTTTTCCATTAAGTGTTTTATATTTTCTGGTGTATGAATTTTTCAGTTGTATTTGCACAATAAAATCACTATGGAGAGCATGTGAAGTCGCAGGTGTATTTGTGCACAATTTATGACAGGAAATCAGAGTTTGCAAACCTAATTTTTAAGCTTCATTTCAGGTATAAAGGTCTATTTGTCATTATTGAAGGGTTAATTATACTTCTTTGTGCAATAATCAATTGATTCACGATTATGTGAATCTGGAGACGTAGCCTTCAGGTGAAATCCATTGATAAATTTCTTGTTGTGGATTTATTTTCAATTTGTGAAGCTTTTGATAAGATAAAAAATCATTATTTTGATTAATTGATTAAATTGATGAAGTAAAAACTTAACTGGTTAAATTGGATTTAAGTTAAATTGACGATCTAAGCTCTACAACCTTCAAAATCAATGCATAAACAATTTTGGGATTAAAAATCAGGTTTGGTGCATAAAGTAATTCAACTTGTTATCAAATTTAAGGATTTGTAATATTTCCATTTGATTACGGAAGTTAGATTTTAAAACGATTAATTGATCATTAATAAGTGTTTTGAAAATTGGGGTTTCAAAACACCCAAATTGGTTCAATTAAAAACTCTTGATCAATTTTTAATCTATAAAAATTTAGTAACTAGAAATTTTAAAAAGTACAACAAAAAGAAGTAACATTTTCAGATCAAATATGTAACTGGCGGGAGTTCCAAAAGAAATCTATCAGATGGATTCGGTGGTGATGGTTATCCTACCTAAAGTCTCAAATGGGTGTTGCATGGGGGTAGATGCCATCAAACAGTATAAAGGATAATCTTTGGTAGATCACATTAGGAAGCAAAAAAATTAATGAAGAAAAGTATGTAATATCCTAACAATATCTTTTTTTCCAAGTATTCTCTTTTTCCAACTCAATTGTTCTAAATAAAATATATTGCTTTCCTTCGATCCTATAAAATCATAGATTACTCAAAATATAAATTAAGTTTGTGCTACTTTTCTCTCCCTTAGATAGTTCACCCTTGATTTACTCATGATTTTGTGGTTGTTCTTGGCCATCTGTATTTGATTGAATATATTAATTTTAATTAGCTATTAGAAATTTTTAATTTTTCCTTTTCTATGGTATTAACTACTCCGCTTGCCATGAAATATTTTTATATATGTCAATTTCCTCTATTTGACAGATTCTAGCTCATGTGATATCACATTTTTGGTTATTTTTATTTTTCTTTGTTGGAAATATCTTTTAATATTCACATGGTTTTGTTTTAGTGTGATAAATTGTAATAACAAATAATTTTGATGTTTTATGTTATAATAGTTAATAAAACTAATAAGGTGTGTAAGATATTATTGGGTAAGTTATAATTTATAGTTAGAATATAACTACTCATAATACTAACAATTGCACTAAGTGTTGCAAAGACACCTCGATAGAGAATAAAGATAATATAAATACCATATTAGTAAAAAATAAGTAAATTTTAAAACAATTGTAGTGTTAATGTTAGGTGGAGCCAATAAAGGTGCAATAAAGTATTTTAGTAATATTATTGTTAAAATAATATTACAATTTAAATGTTATGGTCAATTGGTTACATTATTGTTTTAATAATTATTAGAAGAGCATTCACTCCTATATAGATGAGGTTAACCATTGGGAAGTTGAAATTATTATATGGAGTACTAAAATGTCTTAAATACACTAATTTGTAAATGTAATTAATATTTTTATAATAACTAGAAGCTTAAGAGCATAAATAGAAAAGCATTTATGATAAATACCATATATTGTAAACCCAATATCAATTTATTGTTATGAAACATGTACAATAGGAATAAATCCATAAACACAGAGTTTGATTTTAGGAATAAATCGATATGAATAATAACAAATAGTTTCACTGAAAAATAATAATAATTCCATATGATTATTAATAAATTCCTATTTTAAATTTTATAATGCATAGTAACACACTATCTAAAACACTAAGATTGATTTTTAATTTTCTCTTATTGCATGTCAAGTATATACAATGGAAAAATTAAGTTAAATTCATATTTTACATATCCCAAATTGTGTTTTTAAAAATGTCTTGTTCAATACATTTCTCAAATTTATTAGCAAGTATCAACCTTTGCAAATCTATAGGAATTCCACTTTGTGTGCATATCTTAATTAGTTTTTAACTTCAAAAATTACTCCACTCTATCAATTTGTTCCACTGCATGTTGGGTGCATGTGTATTCTATGTAACAAATATTTAGTTAATCTGCAATAACACAATTTCAACTAATTGTTAGTAGATGTGTTTGGGTTCCTATTAATTTCTAATAATTTAGACAAAATATGTACCTTAGGACAAGTTCAACTTGTTGTAAAGTTGTAAGGAAAATATAAAAATCATTCGGATACGATACTTAGCTTGGAAATTTTCATTTAACCCAAAGATGGCATGGGGAATCCCTTCAAATTTAGTCTAGATTAAAAAAATTCTGAAATCCTAAATTATGAATGTCAATGTAGCCTTTTTTGAAAATTTCACTATTTCTCCTTACAACAAATAACTTTTGTGCCACATATTCGAGACATTTTTTCAAACACGTTGCACTAGGTGTCCTCCATACTTTGGAATGCTATAATAAATTACATAATTTTATTATAAACTAAAAGAAATAGATATAACATGATAAGTTATGAACCATTGTTATTATTAAAAAAAAAGTAAAATGGAAGATGATATAGTATGTGTTATCATAATTAAGAGAGAACCTTAGATATTTCAACTAGATGTACAATGTTTGGTGTTGTGGTTGTAACTCCGCAAAAAGACGACGCCGCTTGATGACGATGACGACGCATCCATTGCGAACAACCCGAAATGTGAATTTTTTTTTTTTAAAGTATTTTACCTCGAGTTGTTTCCACATGGCTCGATGAGTTAAGCTTATACGTATACCACCAATCAAGGCCAAAATGACAAACCACTCCTAGCGAGCTGATCAAATAACTTCGGTGAGCTTTATTGGAGACCGAGCTATTCCACACAACTCGGCGAGTTATTAATTACTTCGGGCGAGTTCGAAATCAGGCTTGAAAACCACCACGGTCATGGTGATGCTAAAAGGTCAGAGATATTGGAACTCATCTCATTCGACGTTTCACAAGGGAAAAGGAGAGTCGTCTCTTGAGTTGCTTTACCTAATTGCCTGGTGATATCGCAAAAGCAGGGTTTTCTATGTTAACCATAGAGTATGATGTAATCTATTAAGAAAAGAAATTTACTGACCACTCATTTTTTTTTTTTTTTATTTTTACTTTATTATTCAATTATATTACGTCATTTCATAGTTTAATACATTATAACATGTATTTGTATATATGTTAAAAGAATTACATATTACGATATATATATACTTTGGTACTAATCTAATTTTATTGCATGTTATAAGTTTATATGTTTAGGTATACACCTTACCTAATTTTTACCTAGTATGATTATTATATATAAAAAGGAAATTTATTACATATCAACCATTATTAACTTATATAATATTTAATCCTTCGCTGCCTAACCGATTATACCCGTTTTCAAAATTTGCAAGGTAATGGTGTTTTCAAATCTCTGTCTGCGCATTAAGGATGGGGCGGTGGGTGCCAACAATCACCCGTCCACCATTATGACTCCCTCCCACTCCTTGGCGTGCACGCCTCTTCCAACCGGTCGCCTAAAACACTGACTTCACTATATTTTGCAAATCTAGGACTGCACAGTCTGCCCGCCGTCTCTTTTATACTGTCCTGGCCACGCATTAAGAAAGAGGTTAATGTGGTGGTTGCTCATTGAAAACTACAGGTGAGGGAAGCAGGTGGGTCGCTGTTTCAAACGCATAGACCACGTGATAAGGACGAGGTTCAGTATTCCCTTAATTAATTTCTTTGAACGCCTTAACACGTTGGTCGACCAACTATGTTGTAATCTGTTCAGCATCGAATGCTCCTTCATAACCGGGATTCTGCCTTCAAGAAATGTTTATCAATACGATGGAGGACAGTGAAAGAGGGGGTGCAGGATGAGTGTGATTAACAGAAAGGCATTAGGAATTTCTACATATCTTTCAAAAAAAATCAGAGGAATGGGTAATTGATGATGAACATGTGACTATTGAGCTTTAGTTCCTTGAGGGCACTTTGGTCTCTAAGAATTTTAAAAAGCAATGCGTATTTTATCTCCTATCATCTACACTTAGAGCAGGAGACGAGGTTTCAAAACACGGCCTGCCATGAATTCTGTTCAGTATCGCTTTTGCAAGCACTGCAGCAATCTAAACATTCGTTGTGACAGTCAGCGCTATGTGTATCATGTTTTCTATCAGGCATATCTGCTGAAACGTATCATCATTTTTTTATATATATACAGTTATTCTCTTAGACAATGATTTAAGGGTGATCGACTGGTCTTGATTTTGAGACTAACTTCACATTTGTTTAGGCAGTTGTGAGGCCTGCCATTGCAGCTTGATATTTGTGAAGCTAAGACCACTCGCAGGATCCTAATCTATAAAAAAAAAGTCCAAAATCTTTGCTAGCATTGCAACAGTTTAAAGGTTTGCTTTGTGATGATCAGCGCTTTGTGTATCGGGTTATGCATTTAGGCGTATCTCTTGAAACGTATCATTTTTTTTTTTTTTTTATACTATTTAAGGTCATTTCAACAACAATATAGAATAAAATATGATATGATATAAATAATATATACATAAATTATAACTAAAGTGATAAAGAAATTTATCTATACATCAATTATACAATATAGATGTTTTAGGAAGCAAATATAAGATTTATATAAAGGATTAAATAAAACATTCTTAAGAAGCAAAAAGACATGTAAATGAGATGAGGGAAAATTTAAGCTTTTGATGTATATAATTAAGAATAAGTTATAATATTGAAAGGTTTTTTTGTAAAATTTCCCAACACCCTTCAAGAGGGTTCCAAAATTACTTTCAATAAGGTTTAAAGCAAGAACTACTAACATGTAAACAAGATTAACATACTCATGAGAGGTTCCAAGTCAAGTAATAAGGAGAATAGATAGATTGTCATCCTTTCAACTTTTGATTCCATCTATATTACATGCTTATTATTGGAGTTCAAAAGAACAACTTTCATTCAACATTTGTTACAACACTTTCTACTTCATGTGGAAACAAATTTGCAACAATGTAAGCTAAAATACAATTAATATTACATACTTCCTCCACTCAAGATGGTAAATACATGGTGGTTTTACATTATCAACAACATGGTTCCAAAACTCCAAGGTGTTATTCATCCATGCTCCAAGTTCCAAGTATTTCAAATCACAACCAAGATAGGGGGAGAGGCAACACTCTCCTCCCAACCAAAACTCAATGGAGAAGAGAAGCAATCTCCTCCATTGACCCCCGAGCCCCAAACACAACACAATGAAGGGTGGTCTCCAACTCAAGGCAACAATACTTGCTTCCACAATACAATTTCTTCACAACATTCAAAATAAAAAGAGGAAACAACAAGGAAACACAAATAACACAATACTTTGCACAACAAGGCTTTCATCCAAGCCAACAAGAGAAGGAACTATGGGAATGTTTTCCTTATGCCTCCCAATTGAGATGAGATGCCCATCCAAAACCCTCCACAATAAAACACAAGCCCCTATGACTCTTATGCCTCCCTCAAGTACCCCTTTTTCCTCCCATACTCTTATGCCTCCCTCCTCTTATGGCTCCCTCAAAGACAAGGTAGAATGTAAACATTCTTACCCAAGATGGGCATCCCTCTCAAAATCCCTCCACAATATCCTAATCTACTCTTTTGCCTCCCTCATGAGTATTCCCATAGACCTCTCCTATACTACACAATAAGCATTCTATCCATTTTTCACAATACACCAAAGTAAACATGCATTTTTCACAATTTTAGCATAGAAGCAACAATAATATGAAAGCAAAACAAAGGAGAGGGTTTCCTACCTCTCCATTGGAGAAGCCTAAACCAAGAAACTTGTCCAAGCTCCTTCCCAAATCAATCCAAGCATGCAAGTCCAAGCACTCTCTTTTCTCTTTCTCCCAATTCTTTTCTCTCCCAAAAATAACAAAAGAGAACTCTTCAACAAAACAAAAAAAAAACTCCAACCCCCTCAACAAGAGAGGAATTTTCCATAAATAGACAAGAGGAAGAGTGAGGGTGATGTGGCTCCTTGTAGGATGCCACATCACACATCCTCAAGACCACCTCCCTTAAGTCAACTCAAATCCCAAAACACCATAAATGGGTGGTTGGGTTGAATGACATCTCCAATCCACATCCATCCCTTCCCATGTGTCTTAAGGCACAAATAAATGCAAAAAGAAGAAAAGTGCACTCCAAAGTCATATTTCCCTTCCCAAAACAATAAATAATCCCCTTTTTGGATTCCCAACCCATAGATATGGTTGGTAAGGGGTTTTGGGAAGTGTGGGACAAGTTTAACTTGTCCCACAAGTCCCCCAAAATTTCCCTCAATCTCAAATTCGAGATTCAAAGAGTTTGGAGTGGTCAACACTCAAAACCAAGCATTCAATACATGAGGAAACACAAGGCTCAAGGAGCCAACCATAAAAATTTATTACACCCACTTGACTTCCCTCCAAAACTTTAAAAATTAAAACAAGATATTACATTAATCTAAACACACTTAGCAAAGTAATTTTAAAAAAAGAAACATCACAAATAAATCACCTACTAAAGTAAGTTGAAACAAGTTAATAAAATTCTTACCCCCTTGGTCACATTAGAGAATTTCCCCTTCATGGAAATTTTCTTAACACATAGAAAAAAAAACAAAGGTAACACAATACAATTCACTAGTTGCCTTGACGACCAAAGTTGTAACCACCCGACATTCTGTTGTGTTTGGTTCCCAATCCCCCTCATGGTTGTGATCATCCTGTGTTTCCTACAAAATGCAAAATACCCTCTTCGGCCTTGCGGCCATGTCAAAATATCCAAAATAACCATATGCATGAAATTTATTAACATCTATACGTAATTCAAGCAATCATTATTTCTAGGTCTAAATCACAACTTAATTATGCATTTCATCATTATCCAAAATTATAGTAATGTAAATTCAACAACTACATTCTACTCATCATGGCGAAGAAATCCAAAGTTAGAACGCATGCAATATATCCATATAAAAATAATATCCAAATCCAATAGTCTCATCCATGAGTCGGTGTAGATCATACTTGAACAAAATCCAATCATAATCCAAATGCATCTAGTCACAAAACATCATGCTAATCAACATAAGTATAAATCATGTCCATATCCAAAGTCTGCATAACTCAAAAAGGTAATCAACTAAGTGTCGTAGGGAAGTGGGCATTACATCCCCCTCCCCTTAGACTAGACTTCCTCCGGAAGTCACTTTGAAATACGTGTGGAAACCGACTCGCAATGATGTAGCATCCTCCCAAGTAGCGACAGCTCATCGTACTGTCCCATTGGACCCATCGACTCGAACTCCGATCAATCTCTCTGCGCGAAGGCCCGTGGTCCCGAGATCTAAAATGCGCACGGCTCCACCATCACCGCCTCGATCCCGCACTGCAATGCAGTCCAATCTAGCACATGAGAAGGATCAGAAACATATCTCCTAAGCACAGAAACATGAAATACATCATGGACGCGCGATAAGCTAGGTGGCAATGCTAGACGATAGGCTAAGGGGCCGAGGCACTCCAAGATCTCAAAGGGACCCACAAATCTAGGAGCAAGCTTAGAACCTTTTCCATAACGGATAGGGCTCTTATGTGGTCTGACACGAAGGAACACCTTCGTGCCTACCTCAAAACTGTGATCTGTCCTATGCTGGTCTGCATACTTCTTCTGTCTATCCTGCACCTCCTGCAATCTCTGTCTGATCAAGGCAACCTGCTGCTCCATGTCCTGTAACAAAGCTGGTCCAAGAGAAACCCTGTCCTCAATTCTATCCCAGCTAAGAGGTGTCTCGCACTCTACCATATAATGCCCGAAAAGGAGCCATGCCTATAGAACTCGGAAACTATTATTGTAGGCAAACTCAACCAAATACGAGATACTCCTCCCATCTCGACTGATGATCCATCACGTACATCCTGAGCATGTCTTCCAAAATCTGATTCACCCTCTCTGTCTGTCCATCTGTCATAGGGTGATAAGCTGTGCTGAAATTAATCCTCGTCCCGAGGGCATACTGCGCATGGTGGTCCGAAATGGGAGGTGTACAAAGGGTCGCGGTCGCAAATGATCTTCCACGGAATCCCATGTAGTCTGACAATCTCATCAAGATATACTCGTGCTACTGCACTAGCCGTGTAGGTAGTCTTCACTGGAGAAAAGTGAGCTACCTTCGTCAATTTATCCACCGTGACCATGATGGCGTCGTGGTGGTATCTCGACGTCGGCAACCCAACAATAAAATCCATAGAGATGGTGTCCCACTTCCACTCTGGTATGGCGTGAGGATAGAGGAGGCCGGCTGGATGCTGATGCTCGGCCTTCACCCTCTGGCACTCTAAACAGCGGGATACAAATGAAGCTATGTCTCTCTGAAGTCCTCTCCAAAAGTACAACTGTCTCAAGGTGGCGTGCATCTTTTTCACCCCGGGATGGGCTAAGTATGGTGCACGATGAGCCTCTGTCAAAATGTCATGTCTCAAGCCTCCATTTCTGGGAACATATATCCGGCCTCTATGTCTGAGAAGACCATCTATCTCTAGTGAAAAACCATCAAATCTCCCCTCAAGGGGTCTCTGAGACTCAATCTCTGCTCTGGCTGCAAGGTAGAAACTATCCTGAGGAAGCTGCTGCAATATCCTACTCCGCAAATCTGTGCCCACTGAGGTGGCCATAGCCACATGTCTCCGCCTACTCAAGGCATCTGCAACCACATTCTCCTTCCCCTTCACATGATCTATCTCCATGTCATACTCACAGAGTAACTCCATCCAACGCTGCTAACGAGCATTGAGATTGGGCTGTGTGAAGAGGTGGCGGAGACTCAAGTGATCAGTCCTGAGTGTAAATCTCTGGCCAAGTAGAAAATGTCTCCACCAAACTAAGGCATGTACCACTGCTGCAAGCTCAAGGTCATGGGTCGGATAATTTAGCTCATAATCCTTGAGTTTGCGGGACTCAAAGGCAACTACTCTACCCTCCTGCATTAACACTCCTCCAAGTCCTGCCAAGGAAGCATCTGTGCATACGAAAAACTCTCCATGAGGATCTGGCACTGCAAGGATAGGTGCTCTCGTAAGGCACTCCTTCGATGTATCAAAGGCCTCAAGCTCACATCTATCTCGACCATAAAATATTCTTCCCTTTCCACTGAAGAGAAGTGATGGGGTGCGCAATCCGAGAGAAGTCCTGAACAAACCTCCTGTAGTATCCTGCTAGTCCCATGAAACTACGCACCTCGGTCACACTAGTGGGTGCTGGCCAATCCATGATGGCTCGAATCTTGGAAGGATCGACTACGATACCTTCACACTAGTGGGTGCTTGGCCAATCCATGATGGCCCAAATCTGCACCTCGATCTGAAAGAACACACACTTCTCCAAGTTCCCGTAAAGGCGCTGCTTTCGCTGAAGAAGACACTTTGAAGAACTTGGCGAAGGTGCTCCTCGTGCTCCTCACGTGTGCGTGAGTAAACTAGAATGTCATCAAGGAAGATGAGCACGAAATGGTCAAGGAAGGTCCTGAATACCCCATTCATCAAACTCATAAACACTGCGGGGGCATTCGTCAAACCGAAAGGTACCACTGTGAACTCGTAGTGGCCATATCTCGTGCGGAAGGCTGTCTTGTGAATATCTGTCTCTGCAATCCTGAGCTGATGATACCCTGACTTAAGATCTATCTTGGAGAAAATGGTAGCCCCCTTCATCTGATCAAACAAATCGTCAATGCGTGGAAGGGGATAACGATTCTTGATCGTTACCTTATTCAGCTGACGGTAATCAATGCACAACCGAAGAGATCCGTCTTTCTTCTTCACGAAGATAACTGGTGCACCCCAAGGGGATACACTAGGACAAATTAGGCCTTTCTCTAGAAGGCCCTCTAGCTGTAACTTGAGCTCACATAACTCAGGAGTGGTCATCCGATAAGGTGCTCGTGAGATAGGCTCTGCGCCCTGGAACTAGATCTATATGGAAGTCGATCTCACGTGGGGGAGGTAATCCCGGTAGCTCCCCTGGAAACACATCGGCGAACTCAGATAAGATGGGATGATCATCGAGGGAAGGTCCCCCTGACTCATCCTCTGATCTGTCACTAACTGTAACAGCATACAACTGGCAACCCCGTCGCATACACCGCTTAAGCTGCATAGCGGAGATGGTGCGAATAGAAACGGGTCTCCTAACTCCTGATATCACTGACTCCGCCCCAAGGTCATCAGTGCAAGCAATAGTCTTATGGTAACAGTCCACTCTAGCTCTGTGAGTAGACAACCAGTCCATACCCAAAATGATGCCATAAGATCCTAATGGAAGGATCCGAAGATCAGAAGTAGTGGTGAAGGGTCCCAAATCCACTACACACTCCTTGACTAAGGAGTCTACATAAATCTTGGCTCCAGAAGCCATCTCAACATCCCATCTAGGGCCCTACCTAACTTCCACCAGCCTGCAACGCTCTACTAAGGATGGTGCAATGAAAGAATCAGAAGAACCAGAATCAAATAATATAGAGGTGGAAATACCACCAATACTACCTATCGTCTCAATCACGGTACTCTGATGCTCAGCCTGGTGGTTCTTGACCACTGCGTAGATCCGATAACTCTGTGCCATATCTCCAACAGTAGGCTCTGAGCTCTGTGTCTTACCCTTGGTAGGGTTATGCGGGCAATCTCTCCAAATATGTCCAACAACTCCGCAACCATAACAGCTACCTGGTCCTCTCTAGTGGGAAGCAGCTCCAGCTGGTACTCTAGATGACTGAGATACAGATCCTGATGATCCGGCTATGGACTACTGAGGTCTCTGCTGATGAGCTCCTACTGACTGAGCTCTCGGTGCACCTTGTGTCCTGATGGGACCCCTAGGAGGAGGCCCCATACTACATCCTCTCTGTGCATCGAATATCTGAGGAGGTCGGTAAGGTGGGCGGGTCTGCTGCTATTGCTGCTGCTACTGTGGTGGCCTAAAAGAAGCTTGCCCTAAACTCTGTCCACCCCGTGGAGGAGGAACTGACCCCTTCGACCTACTATCCTGCATCTGCTGGATACGGCTCCGAACTCTATCTCTAGCCTGCTATGTCTTCCCCTGTGTCTCCTCTGCAATATAGGCCTTCTCCATGGCCTCTGCTAACGTCTGTGGGCAGTGAATGCGCACTGCGCCAGCTAAATCCAAGTTCAGGCCCCGGATGAACCTGTGAATCTATACCTGCTCATCCTGCATATAGTCAACGTACTGAAGTAGGTCCATAAATCGACTCTCATACTTAGCTACAGTCATTGATCCCTGATGGAGGTCATGAAAATCGCTCTATGCTGCTTCTTTGATAAATCTCCGGGTAAATACCTACTCTGAAACACTCCTCAAAAAGCTCCCAGGTAATTGTCTCTGAGTCAACATGGAGCTTCTGCTCCTCGGTCCTCCACCAGACTCCTGCTCCATCCTTCAGAAGATGGATCGCAACACGAGCTTTCATGTTGCTACTACAAGGACAGAGCTTGAAGCATCCACTCAAGCTCACCAACCAAGCCTCTGCCTGAAAACCACCTGTATCACCTGAATACTAAGATGGTCACAGCTTCAGGATCTCCCTGATATGGTCTGCAGCTGATGTATGACAAATCCTAGATCTCTCTGTATGCTCCTCCCTCTGTCTAGGGCTCCGAGACCTGTCCCTATGTCCTGAGATCCTGTCCCCATGTCCTCTCTGTGGTGACTCTGCCCTAGCCGACTCTGCACGGAAATTCTCTGCTCTGTGCTCCTTGCTGTGTCGGGGGGATGCCTGGGCATCTACCGATGGCTCCAAACTATGTCTGGCGAGTCGTCCCCCTAAGGGCTCTCCGCGTATAGCGGCATTGACATCCTGGAGTGTCTGCAAGATCTGAGGTAGAAGGGCTGCTACGGCCTGCTCTGGTGGTGGTATATCTAGGTCTATGTGAAGAGACCCCTCGCCCAATCCGTGCCTCCTGCACAGATCAAGGTGAGAGTTAGTTCATTGTTCTAGGTCTTGTGCTAGTTTTTAAAATTTGTTGTTTACTATAATTATCAACATTGTGGTTTTATATTTTAAAAGTGTTAGTTCTGTACTAAGTTGAAAGTTCCTGTTCTGCGTGTTCAGCGTGTGCCCAAGGGTCCCAGCTTCGAACCCCTGGCTCTGATACCAAAAATGTAACACCGCAAAAGACGACGCTCGCTTGATGATTTAAGACGACACACATCCTCATTGCGAACAGCCCGAAATGTGATTTTATTTTTATTTTTTAAAAGTATTTTACCTCGAGTTGTTTCCACATGGCTCGATGAGTTAAGCTTATACATATACCACCAATCAAGGCCAAAACGACAAACCACTCCTAGTGAGCTGATCAAATAACTTCGGTGAGCTTTATTGGAGACCGAGCTATTCCACACAACTCGGCAAGTTATTAATTACTTCAAGCGAGTTTGAAACCAGGGGATTGAAAACCACCACGGACACGGTGATGCTAAAAGGTCGAGATATTGGAACTCATCTCATTCGACGTTTCATAAGGGAAAAGGAGAGTCGTCTCTTGAGTTGCTTTACCTAATTGCGTGGTGATATTGCAAAGGGGTTTTCTATGTTAACCATAGAGTATGATGTAATCTATTAAGAAAATAAATTTACCGACCACTCATTTTTTTAATTTTTTTATTTTTACTTCATTATTCAATTATATTACGTCATTTCATAATTTAATACATTATAACATATATTTGTATATATATTAAAAGAATTACATATTACGATATATATATACTTTGGTACTAATCTAATTTTATTGCATGTTATAAGTTTATATGTTTAGGTATACACCTTACCTAATTTTTTTACCTAGTATGATTATTATATATAAAAAGGAAATTTATTATATATCAACCATTATTAACTTATATAATGGTTAATCCTTCGTTGCCTAACCGATTATACCCGTTTTCAAAATTGCAAGGTAATGGTGTTTTCAAATCTCTGTCTGCATGCATTAAGGATGGGGCGGTGGATGCCAACAAATACCCGTCCACCATTATGACTCCCCCACTCCTTGGTGTGCACGCCACTTCCAACCGGTCGCCTAAAACACTCGACTTCACTATATTTTGCAAATCTAGGACTACAGAGTCTCCCGCTAGTCTCTTTCATACTCGTCCCCGCCACGCATTAAGAAAGAGGTTAATGTGGTGGTTGCTCGTTGAAAACTACAGGTGAGGGAAGCAGGTGGGTCGTTGTTTCAAACGCATAGACCACATGATAAGGACGAGGTTCAGTATTCCCTTAATTAATTTCTTTGAACGCCTTAACACGTTGGTCGACCAACTATGTTGTAATCTATTCAAAGATCGAATGCTCCTTCATAACCGGATTCGCCTTCAAGAAATGTTTATCAATACGATGGAGGACAGTGAAAGAGGGGGTGCAGGATGAGCGTGATTAATAGAAAGGCATTAGGAATTTCTACATATCTTTCAAAAAAAATCTGTAGGAATGGGTAACAGTGATGAACATGTGACTATTGAGCTTCAGTTCCTTGAGGGCGCTTTGGTCTCTAAGAATTTTAAAAAGCAATGCGTATTTTATCTCCTATCATCTACACTTAGAGCAGGAGACGAGGTTTCAAAACACGGCCTGCCATGAATTACTGTTCAAGATCGCTTTTCAAGCACTTTGCAGATAATCTAAACATTCACATGATGACAAGACTATGTGTATCACGTTTTCTATCGTGCATATCTGCTGAAACGTATCATCATTTTTTTATATATATACAGTTATTCTCTTAGACAATGATTTAAGGGTGATCGAATGGTCTTTATTTTGAGACTAACTTCACATTTGTTTGGGCAATTCAGAGGCTGCCATTGCAGCTTGATATTTTGAAGCTAAGACCACTCGCAGGATCCTAATCTATGAAAAAAAAGTCCAAAATCTTTGCTAGCATAGCAATAGCAGCTTTAAAGGTTATTTGTGATGCAGTCGGCGCTTTGTGTATCAAAGTTGTCTCATTAGGCGTATCTCTTAAAAACGTATCATTTTTTTTTTTTTTTTATACTTATTAAGGTCATTTCAACAACAATATAGAATAAAATATGATATGATATAAATAATATATACATAAAATATAACTAAAGTGATAAAAAAATTTATCTATACATCAATTATACAATATAGATGTTTTAGGAAGCAAATATAAGATTTATATAAAGGATTAAATAAAACATTCTTAGGAAGCAAAAAGACATGTAAATGAGATGAGGGAAAATTTAAGCTTTTGATGTATATAATTAAGAATAAGTTATAATATTGAAAGGTGTTTTTGTAAAATTTCCCAACACCCTTCAAGAGGGTTCCAAAATTACTTTCAATAAGGTTTAAAGCAAGAACTACTAACATGTAAACAAGATTAACATACTCAAGAGAGGTTCCAAGTCAAGTAATAAGGAGAATAGATAAATTGTCATCCTTTCAACTTTTGATTCCATCTATATTACATGCTTATTATTGGAGTTCAAAAGAACAACTTTCATTCAACATTTGTTACAACACTTTCTACTTCATGTGGAAGCAAATTTGCAACAATGTAAGCTAAAATACAATGTGATATTACATACTTCCTCCACTCAAGATGGTAAATACATGGTGGTTTTACATTATCAACAACAAGGTTCCAAAACTCCAAGGTGTTCTTCATCCATGCTCCAAGTTCCAAGTATTTCAAATCACAACCAAGATAGGGGGAGAGGCAACACTCTCCTCCCAACCAAAACTCAATGGAGAAGAGAAGCAATCTCCTCCATTGAACCTCGAGCCCGAAACACAACACAATGAAGGGTGGTCTCCAACTCAAGGCAACAATACTTGCTTCCACAATACAATTTCTTCACAACATTCAAAATAAAAAGAGGAAACAACAAGGAAACACAAATAACACAATACTTTGCACAACAAGGCTTTCATCCAAGCCAACAAGAGAAGGAACTATGGGAATGTTTTCCTTATGCCTCCCAATTGAGATGAGATGCCCATCCAAAACCCTCCACAATAAAACACAAGCCCCTATGACTCTTATGCCTCCCTCAAGTACCCCTTTTTCCTCCCATACTCTTATGCCTCCCTCCTCTTATGGCTCCCTCAAAGACAAGGTAGAATGTAAACATTCTTACCCAAGATGGGCATCCCTCTCAAACTCCCTCCACAATATCCTAATCTACTCTTTTGCCTCCCTCATGAGTATTCCCATAGACCTCTCCTATACTACACAATAAGCATTCTATCCATTTTCACAATACACCAAAGTAAACATGCATTTTTCACAATTTTAGCATAGAAGCAACAATAATATGAAAGCAAAACAAAGGAGAGGGTTTCCTACCTCTCCATTGGAGAAGCCTAAACCAAGAAACTTGTCCAAGCTCCTTCCCAAATCAATCCAAGCATGCAAGTCCAAGCACTCTCTTTTTCTCTTTCTCCCAATTCTTTTCTCTCCCAAAAATAACAAAAGAGAACTCTTCAACAAAACAAAAACAAAACTCCAACCCCCTCAACAAGAGAGGAATTTTCCATAAATAGACAAGAGGAAGAGTGAGGGTGATGTGGCTCCTTGTAGGATGCCACATCACACATCCTCAAGACCACCTCCCTTAAGTCAACTCAAATCCCAAAACACCATAAATGGGTGGTTGGGTTGAATGACATCTCCAATCCACATCCATCCCTTCCCATGTGTCTTAAGGCACAAATAAATGCAAAAAGAAGAAAAGTGCACTCCAAAGTCATATTTCCCTTCCCAAAACAATAAATAATCCCCTTTTTGGATTCCCAACCCATAGATATGGTTGGTAAGGGGTTTTGGGAAGTGTGGGACAAGTTTAACTTGTCCCACAAGTCCCCCAAAATTGCCCTCAATCTCAAATTCGAGATTCAAAGAGTTTGGAGTGGTCAACACTCAAAACCAAACATTCAATACATGAGGAAACACAAGGCTCAAGGAGCCAACCATCAAAATTTATTACACCCACTTGACTTCCCTCCAAAACTTTAAAAATTAAAACAAGATATTACATTAATCTAAACACACTTAGCAAAGTAATTTTAAAAAAGAAACATCACAAATAAAATCACCTACTAAAGTAAGTTGAAACAAGTTAATAAAATTCTTACCCCTTGGTCACATTAGAAATTTCCCCTTCATGGAAATTTTCTTAACACATAGAAAAAAAAACAAAGTTAACACAATACAATTTACTAGTTGCCTTGACGACCAATGTTGTAACCACCCGACATTCTGTTGTGTTTGGTCCCCAATCCCCCTCATGGTTGTGATCATGCTGTGTTTCCTGCAAAATGCAAAATACCCTCTTCGGCCTTGCGGCCATGTCAAAATATCCAAAATAACCATATGCATGAAATTTATTAACATCTATACGTAATTCAAGCAATCATTATTTCTAGGTCTAAATCACAACTTAATTATGCATTTCATCATTATCCAAAATTATAGTAATGTAAATTCAACAACTACATTCTACTCATCATGGCGAAGAAATCCAATGTTAGAACACATGCAATATATCCATATAAAAATAATATCGGAATCCAATAGTCTGTCCATGAGTCAGTGTAGATCATACTGAAAACAAAATCCAATCATAATCCAAATGCATCTAGTCACAAAACATCATGCTAATCAACATAAGTATAAATCATGTCCATATCCAAAGTCTGCATAACTCAAAATGGTAATCAACTAAGTGTCGTAGGGAAGTGGGCATTACAAAGTGGTTCTCAATATCTTGTAATAGTTATGCAAAAAAATGGTAGTAGTTGAAAGGTGTGATAATTTAATAAATACATTATGTGAAATATATGGATAGAAACTTACAATGTTATGTGAATGGTTGTTTGTAATGTGTATGGATTGGAGGTATTTCCTTTTTTCCTTCATAGTTTTTATTCTTTTTTAGATGGAGACATTTCACATAAATATATTAGAAATCAAGAAAATTCAATATAAAATTAAAAATAAAGATTACCGTTTATAATATATACATAATTACATGGAAATGAGAAAATTAATAAAGAAATAGATAATCTATATACCTCTTTAATCATTACAAAAATAATGTATTACAAGAGGGGATATAGTATTTCTTATCCTAATAAAAAAGGGATCTTAAATATTTGAAGATAATGCATATTTTGTTCTATAATGCATCTCAATATTATATAATTATTACATAAGGATAACATTAGTCTTTAGTTTAAAATTTTAATAAATAAATTTGAAAAAATGTGAAATATAAGGAGAGTACAACTTACATTTGGTGTGCATTGTTGTTTGTACCTTGTGTATGGATTGGAAGTATTTCTTATCTCTTCCTTATAGTTCGTATTCTTTTTCTTTTGGTGCAGACGTAGGTACCATATTTAGTTGTTGCATAATGGTAAAAAGAGAAAGGAGATGACATCTATAAGTCTTTTAGGGATTTTAGTTTAGATATAACACCGAATGTTAGGCCTTATCTTTCTAGTGTACCAATGCCGATTATTTCTCTTTGTAATGTTAGTCTCTAGGATTTGTTCATATTCAATACCCATCCAATCCTTAGTTTTATTTGTAGATTTTTTCCTCTTTTTTTTTGGTGGTATGAGTATTGTATAATGAATATCAATATCCCATGTTGGTCCACTATAATTTTTGAAGTTCATTGTAACATGTAATGGAAATTTTGTTCGTTTTGATTTATCTCGTATATATATAATTCTAGATATTTCCCTATTTCTCCTCTAACTAATCATTTTGAGAACCAAGGTTAGATGTTAACATGACATGTTGTCTAATGTATAGGAGAAATTTTACCTCTCTAGTTGTTCATCATCGAGATTTGGATTTGGTATTGTTCTTGTTTTCTTTAAGGAAACATGAAATTGGTTTGTGTAATGATTTTAGCATTTGTTTACTATGTTCTACAAATTTATAGTTTGTTGCATAAAGGTGTATATGGGATTTAAATCTTGTTATTTGATAATTTGTTAGCAATGTATCATCTCTAGATATGAGTAGATTCCAATCATCTGCTATTGAGTTCATATTTCTTATATTAAATAGTAGTTCTTGAAATTCTATTTTTGATGGATCATTCCCTTATTGTATGAAGATTGTATCCAATGTAACGACAATGTCAAAGGTATCCCATAATTTCGACTAAATAAATTTCCATCATACATGTAGATGTCTTGTAATGATGCTAGTTGTCCTAGGTCTCTAACAAGGATAATAGACCATCCACCAAATGCTTCATTTTTTGTGGGGTGAAATCGTGGGGTAATATTTCATTTAGTTTAACAATTAATATAGGACCAATGAAGCACATGTCACAAATCAGAATGTATTTTATGTCTTTCATTTGTTCTTGGAAAGTAGATAGAAATTTTCCCTATAGTTCATTCCATTTATTTATTGGTATTTTTAAATTTGTGTGTATAGTTATTCCACTAATATGAAATTTTGCTACAAGTTTAGGAGCACGATGTAATAATGGACTCAATTTGTCAAGGGATGTGGGTAGAAAATTTTACTTGCTTGGCAACCCATTAGGTATTAATTTCCTAATCTGGATGTTCTTTGAATAATCATTTTCAATGGAGGTGTGGGTGATGTGGTTCAGAGTGGTTAGTTTTGATTTTATAAGCTATATGTTGTTTTTGGGTCAATGTATTTCTATCTTATATAATGTTTGCGAAAGTGTTTGGCTGGTTCTCTAGCTGGTGTGTTATTTCATTAAATGCTTTTGCTTAATTTTTTCAATCACGTGTTATGTTGTTTTGGGACCATTCATGATTTTAGTCAACATTTGTATCCCCGAATATGTCTATATCTCGTAAGTAGGAAGTTTCTATGAGGTTGTATTTGTGAAATTAGTTCCCATTCAATCATCTCAACAATGTTGTGAGTGTTCCCATCTCCTTCGAGAGATCTACACCACTTTTTGATTTTGTGTTGTTTGGTTGATGGTGACAATGCAAAATATTGTTTTAATTTTCAATTTATTTCCAATTTATAATTACTCCCAATGTTCTATAATATGTACCAAAATGTTTTGTACAATATAAGTTCACTCCAACGAAACATTTTGAAGGCATCATCATTTTTGTGAGATGTTATTAAAGTGTGGTGTGACACGTACAATGAATTTGACATTTTTTTTTGCAGTTACATATTTTCCTTATCCTATCATAAGACCAATTCCTTACATCTTCTATCAAAGTCAATATATGGATAAATTTAGGTTGTTTAAGGTATTCTTAAAAGAATGAATTTGTTGAACTTTGTTCCTCTATATTTTTCTCTATCTGATGATAAAAATTTTACCTACATAGTCTGTCAAAAATTATCAGCTACATTGCAATAGTGGTATCTTATTATTATATAAATAGAGTATTTATATGAGGAATTTTTTATATGCTGACACTACTTGACCATTTGTATTTGCATTGTTTGTTATTCGTGTAGCATAGTGGGTTAGATTTCTGACACGAGTTCATCTTTTGATGTATATCTGGAAATTTACTCTAAGATAACATGGCATGAGATGACTGGTTGATAATCACATGTATGCTCACCACATATAGTTATTATGTGTGCGTTGTGTATATTCATTCTTTCATCACTCCTTTAAGGTTCATATATTTTGTTCCAATTTTCATCTAAATATAATACGAAATGGTTTATTAATTCCCATGGTGCTTTGTAACAGCATTTTTATCCTTTCTTTCGCAGGTGTGATTCTTCTATACACATTCTGTGTCTTTGCACATGATATATTATCTCTTCATAATCTGTTAGTGGGTTTTTGATAAATATTTGACTGATTGTTAAAAAATAAGGATCATCATCAATTATTCTATGGATTCTCATATTCCTTTGATCATGTATCAATTGGTTCGAAGAATAGAATCTTAGATCCATTGTTATTTCTTCTTGATTTTTCCAATCTATTATTTCCATACTAATTTTTTTATGAAGCCATAAGAAGATGTGAATATCTGCAGATCCTCGATGTAGCCATTCGTAATTTTAATCAATATTATGTTAAAAATTTTATTTAATGGGGTTTGAATAATACCAATCTTTCATATAAAGTATCATAAATGTTATTTACATGTACCAATATTCCTTATCCGAAAGGTATTGTTGTATAATCTCTTCTTCAAATACCGTGAATCTTTAATACCTGTAGAGTGATAATATATATCTTTGTTTAGTAAAAGAAATTATTCTCCAAATATAAAATTGCGTTGGATTCAAACATATAGCTCCATGCATTACAATGTTTAAATTGGGCAACTTTGTATCTTCTGAAATCAATGTGAAGAAAAATTTGGGCATCCTAGTTGGACTACAATCTTTGTTAACTCACATCTACTCTGTTCCAATATGAATTTATTCCTCTCAAATTTGATCCAAATATCATCATGCATTCGACTAAATGTTCATTTGGCATATATACTTCAAGTGGTGTCGTGAGTCTTCTATAATTTTTAGTGTGGTATCATTTATTTATTTTTATAAACACATTTGCAGTTCATTGGATTTGTTTGCGCATCATGAGTGTTAGTTTGTTAGCTTGGACAACTGTTCGTCCATTTGCCAAGATTAGCTAATAGTTATCTTATTGTTGAGAAATATGTATTAATTATTTTCTAATTATTTGTAGTGCCCACTTCCCTATGACATTTATTTTATTTACATTTTGAGTTATGCGAGACTTTTATATGGACATTACATATACTTACGTTGATTAGCATAATGTTTTGTGAGTAGAGACATTTGGATTATAATTGGATTTTACTTTCGGTATGATTTATGCGAGACTCATGGAAAGACTATTGGATACTTGATATTTTTATGATATGAATATATTACATGTGTTATAACGTTGGATTTCTTCACCATGATAAGTAGAATTGACTTGTTGAAATTACATTAATATAATTTTGGAAAATGATGAAATGTATAATTAAGTTGTGATTTAAACCTCGAAATAATGGATGATGGAATTACGTATAGATGTTTAATAAATTTCATGCATATGGTTATTTTGGATGTTTTGACATGGCCGCAAGGCCGAAGGAGGTATTTTTGTATTTTGCAGGAAACACTACATGATCACAACCTAAAGGGGGATTGGGAACCAAACACAACATGATGTCGGGTTGTTATAACATTTGGTCGTCAAGGCAACTTGTGAATTTTATTGTGTTGTTAATGTTTTTTTATGTTGTTAGGAAAATTCCCATGGGGGTAATTTTCTAATGGTGACCAATGGGTTAGGAATTTTATTTACTTGTTTCAATTTAATTTAGTTATGTGATTTTATTTGTGATGTCTCCTTTTTAAATTACTTTTGCTAAATATGTTTAGATTAATTTAGCATCTTGTTTTAAATTTTATGTTTTGAGGGAAGCCTAGTGGGAGTAACTAATTTTGGTGGTTAGCTCCTTGAGCCTTGTGTATTTCTTGGATTGTATGCTTGTTTTGAGTGTTGACAACTCCAAGTTCTTTGACTCTCAAATTTGAGATTTAGGAAAATTTTTGGGGACTTGTGAAACAAGTTAAACTTGTCCCACACTTCCCGAACCCCATACCAACCCCATCTATGGGTTGGGAATCCAAAAAGGGGATTATTTATTATTTTGGGAAGAGAAATGTGACTTTGGAGTGCAATTCTCTTCCATTTGCATTTAATTGTGCCCTTAAGGCACATGGGTAGGGGTGGAGTGTGGAAAAGAGATGTCATTCAACTCAACCACCCATTTATTGTGCTTTTGGGGTTGAGTTGACTAAGGAAGGTAGACTTGCAGATGTATGATGTGACATCCTACATGGAGCCACATCATTCCCCTCCTTCCCTTTTTACTATTTATTGAAGTTATCTCTCTTGTTTGGGGGTTGGAGGTTTTTGGTTAAGGAGTTTTTCTTTTAGAGGAGAATAATTTTGGGAGTGGAGGAGTTTTGACTTGCGTGATTTGGATTGTTTTGGAAGAGCTTGGACAAAGCTTCTTTGGTTAGACTTGTTCAATGGAGAGGTAGGGACCCTACTCTTTTTGCTTGCTTATCGTTTTGTTGTTATCATGCTTAAATTGGTATAAAATGTATGTTTATTGTGTTGTTATGGGAAAATGGGTAGAATGCTTAAGGCATGGTGTAGGAGAGGTCTATGTGAAAACTCATGAAGAAGGAATAAGAGTAGAATAGGTAATTGTGGAGGGAGTTTGGGAGGGATGCCCAACTTGGGTAAGAATGCCTGCATTCTACCTTGTCCTTGAGGAGCCATAAGAAAAGGGAGGTATAAGAGTTTGGGAGGTATAAGGGGTACTTGAGGGAGGCATAAGAGTCATAGGGGCTTGAGTTTTCATGTGGAGGTTTTGGATGGGCATCTCATTTCAATGGCTAGACATAAGGTAAACTTTCCCATAGTTCCTTCTCTTGTTGGCTTGGATAAAAGCCTTATTGTGAAATGATTCATATTGTTTGTGTTTTCTTTTTAAGTGTTTTGATTGAATGTTGTGAAAGAATTATGTATTATGGAAGAAAGTGTATTTTGCTTGAGTTGGAGACCACCATTTCATTGTGTTGTGTTTGGGACTCGGGGTCAATGGAGGAGATTGCTTATTTTCTCCATTGAGTATTTTGGTTGGGAGGAGAGTGTTGCCTCTTCCCCTATCTTGGTTGTGATTGGAGCTACTTGGGACTTAGAGCTTGGATGAAAAATAAGTTGGAGCTTATGAAGACTATTTCCATTTCCTTGAAATATACTTTTGTTGTAAATTTTTATGTGAAAAGAAGTTGTATTATCTTATTCCTGAACTCAAAAGAAAGGGATATTGTAAGATATATTTGTACAAAGAGTTTATATGTTTGAAGAAAATTTTTACTTGAAATGTGTTACTTTATTTCAAGAGCTGTTCTAAGGAAAGAAAGAAAAGAAATGTACTTTCAAAAATAAAAATTAAAAAAATCTTGTGATAATATTGTAATTGCATGGAAATAAGATTGTTAGTATGGTGTATGTGATATTGGGTTAAGGAAGAAATTAAGAGAGTTGTTTCTTTACTAAAATGAGTTCTACTAGTGTGAAAGAAAATTACTTGTTCCTCCTTTAAGTAACTTGCAATAGTATTCTATTGACTACTCTTGTTAAAAAAAAAGAACTAGTTTGTAGGATTATGAGTGTTCATTTTTATAATTTCAAGTTGTTCTCTTTATTTATTCAAAGTATTTCAAATATTAACTTGTAAAAACTTTCTTATATTGGTAACTTGTAGTACATTAAAACAAATACCCCTATATCTCATTTTAAACCGTGTACATATATAATATATATATATATATATATATATATATATATATATATATATATATATGTATATTCTTATTTATATACATATATATAAATAAATAAATAAATAAATAGGAATATACATATTATATATATATATAATTATTAAAAAAAAGAAAAAAGAAAAGAGGGGCCATATTTTTTTAAATACGTTGTGGTCGGGCTGTCTGCGGTTTTAGATTGTAGTTGGGGTGGGCTGGGGATGGGTCGATACCCCACCCCCACCCCATATAAACGCACACACCCGTAATGTAAATCTATATATAAAAAAATTATAAAAAGAAAATTTGAAAAAAAAGAAAAGAGGGGACGTATTTCATTTCACGTGCACAGGTTGTGAAGCTTTGTACCAGTTTTAGATTTTAGTTGGGGTGGGGTGGGGAGGGGTAGGGTGGGGTCAGCTACCCCTCCCAGCCCCCAAAATTTTTAAAACCATATCCGATGCGGGCCGAAACCCCTACCACTTTGCCCTTGCAAAAAAAATAAACAAACAAACAAAAGAACTCTTACAAATTTGCTTGTGGTGTGTTGTGTCGACCGACAAAACTTTTTTTTGTTATGTATATATATATATATATACATATACATATATATACATATACATATACATATATATATATATACATACATATTTATATATATATACATATATATCTATATATATATATATATATATATATATATATATATATATGTATATATATACATATATTTATATGTATATACATATATATATAGATATATATATATATATATATATATATATATATGTATATATATATATATGTATATACATATATATATATATATATATACATATATATACATATATATATATATATATATATGTATATACATATATATATACATATATGTATATATATATACATATATATGTATATATTATATATATATATACATATATATATATATATATATATATATATATATATATATATATATATATATATATATATAAAGTATTAAAAACAAAACAAAATAAAGAGAGAGTAAAGGGATTTTTTTATTAAAACTTACTTCAATACACATGTAGTATGCCCAATAAATCTAACATATTTATATACTTTTTTTGTAAATGAATTACATACATTAAACTTGAAATAATTCTAATGGGATATCTCCATAAGACCTTGGGAAATAAATGCTTTGATAGAGCTAGGTAATAAGTTTCTTTCAAACCCTAATAAGGGTATTTCCTTAATTACAATATGAATAAAATATTTCCCCTTGGAAGCCTTTCCAAAAGCTTGAGGAGTCCTTCCATGGCTTCCATTCCTCCTTTCCAAACCTGCAAATCAAAAGAACAAAATGAAATAATTAAAAATAAGGAGAAGAGAAAGATATAAAGCAAAATTAGGGTTAGGAATCCTCTTTTCCATCCAAGGGCTCAAAATAAGTTGATCCTAAGGATGGAATTTATCCCTACAAAAAGTAGGTAAGAAGTAGTTGTGGGTGAATGTTTAGTTTTTAAAATTTAAATTTCAATGTATTTATCCTCAACACATGGGTTGACTTTTAAGGGCCACTTGTGGGTTATGTTATATTAACTAACTTCTAAACTTATGCATGCCTTAGGTTTTAAATTATTATTAGTAACCTTTAATTGACCTTCCACCATTTGATATTTAAGGTGCCTTAATTAATTAATTAATTTAGTTGGGTTGTTTAAGTGTTTTAAGGAGAAATTAAATTATGGTGAATGTAATTTAAGCCTCACTTAAAATTAATTCTAAGAGGTGTGTTTAAATGTAATAATATTCTTTATAACTTCCTCTCTTTTGTCCAAAATATGGGCATGCCTTTCAAAAAAAATTATTTCATAATTTTTCCAAATTTTTCCTTAGGTTTCGTGTGGTGAATTTTGCGGGCATTACACTTGGTATCAGAGCTGCGGTTTCTATGCTTGGACCCTTGGGCACACCTAGTAAACATGGAACAAAAACAGTAAACCTAACATGACTCAAAACCTAAACTTTATATAGTATGATATTTTGATTTAATTTAATAGACCTTGGAAAATGTGAAATGAAACAAACAACAAAACCTAAAACAACAATAAACCTAGTACACAACATTACTTGATATATTAAAATAGAGCAAAATTAGCAAACAAACAACAAAACTAAAGGATTTAAAACTAATTCCTATTTTGGTCTGTGCAGGAGGCATAGACAAACGATGGGGATGGGATCTTACATGTAGATCTAGGTATACCACCCCCAGAGCAGGCCATGGCAAAGATTCTACCGCAGATACTTCAGACACTTCAGGAGGTGACTGCGGCCATTCATGGTGGGGCTTTGGGAGGACGACATGATAGAAGGGATGTGGAGCCCTCAGTGGAGGCACGTGCACCTCACATAACAGTGCAGAGGACAAGGTAGAGAACTCCCATGTGGAGTCAGTGCGGCATGAGTCCCCTCCTAGGGGTTCGAAAAAAGAGATGCAGGGTGTAGAGATCGCTCTACGAGTCCTAGGCCGAGAGCTGATCACGTAGAGAGACATAGAGGCAGACAGTTGATAGCAGCAGACCACATCAGGGACATCTTGAAGCTTTGGCCATCACACTACTCTAGAGATATAGGAGGATTTCAGGTAGAGGCCTGGTTAGTTAGCTTGAGCGGATGCTTCAAGCTTTGCCCATGTACCAGCAACACGAAGGCTCGTGTTGTGATTCACCTACTAAGAGATGGAGCAGGGGTATGGTGGTGCACTAAGGAGTATAAGCTCCATTTGGATTCAGAATCAGTTACTTGGGAGCTCTTTGAGGAGAGATTCAGGAGTAGATACTCGCCTAGGAGGTTTATTTAGCAGCGTATAGATGAGTTCCATAACCTACGTCAGGCTACCATGACAGTGGCAGAGTATGAGAGCTGATTTTTAGACCTCCTGCAGTACATCGACTACATACAGGATGAGTAGGTCAGGATCCTTAGGTTCATCAGGGGCCTAAATCTAGATTTGGGTGGGGCAGTTTGCATCCATTGCCCTTAGACTTTATCAAAGGCCGTGGAAAGGCCTATATTGCGGAGGAGACACGGGGGAAGACCCAGTAGGCTAGAGATAGAGTGCATAGCCACATACAACAGATGCAAGATGGTAGGTCGAGGGGATCATCCCTCCTCCTCATGGTGGGTAAGTTACAAAGACAATCATCTTTTAGCCCACCATAGCAGCCACAGTAGTAGCAGCAGACGCGTCCTCCTTTTGCAGACAGTAGTAGAGGTTTGATGCACGAGAGAGGATGCGGTATGGGGCCGCCTCTTAGGGGTCCCATCACGATGCGTGGTGCACCAGGGGCTCGGTCGAATAGGAGCTCGTCAAACAACACTCACCCCAGCCTCTATAGCCAAATTATCTCGGATCTAGGGCATGAACCCCTAGAGCACTGCAGGGAGCATCATCACGTTAGAGAGGACCAAGTGGATGCTACGGTTGTGGTGTTATCAGCCATCATTGGAGATATTTCCCTTAGAACCCGATAGAACAGGGGTAAGGTACCGGTTTAAAGCCTACTATTGGTGACATGGGATGCGAGTCATCAAATTTATGCACCGGTTGAGAACCGCCATGCTTTGAGCACCATGGCACAATCATCGAGACTATGGGTAGCATTAGTGGTACTCCTACTTCTATCCTATTTTATTCTGAATCATCTGATTCTTTTATAGCACCTTCATTGGTAGAGAATTGTAGGCTGGTGGCAGTTAGGTAGGGTCTTAGTTGGGATGTTGAGATTGCTTCTGGAGCCAAGGTTTCTGTAGACTCCTTGGTGAAGGAGTGTGTAGTGGATTTGGGACCATTCACCACTACACATGATTTTTGTATCCTTCCTTTGGGATCATATGGGATCATCTTGGGCATGGATTGGCTATCTTCTCATAGGGAAAGAGTTGACTATTCCCATAAGGTAATAGCTTGTTCAGATGATTTAGGGGTTGAGTCAGTGATAGTTGGGGTTAGGAGACCCATCTCGGTCCGTACTATTTCTGCTATGCAGCTCAAGCGGTGTGCATGATGTGGATGTCAGTTATATGATATTACTCTGAGTGATAGATCAGAGGATGGACCTAGCGGTCCCTCACTCAATGACCACCCCATTTTGCAAGAGTTTGCCTATGTTTTTCCTAGAGAGTTACCCAAGATGCCACCTCCTTGTGAGGTAGATTTTCATATTGACTTGGTCCCTGGAGCTGAGCCGATATCTCGTACACCTTACAGGATGACCACACCGAAGCTTTGTGAGCTCAAGTTGTAGTTGGAGGGCCTCCTTGAGAAAGGTCTAATCCATCCTAGTGTGTCCCCTTGGGGTACACTAGTGATTTTTTCAAGGACGGTTCCTTGCATTTGTGTGTGGACTACAAACAGTTGAACAAAGTAACGATCAAGAATCATTACCCCCTTCCTCGGATCGATGATTTGTTTGATCAGATGAAAGGGGCCACAATGTTTTCAAAGATTGATCTTAAGTATGGATACCATCAATTGAGGATTGCAGAGGTAGATATCCATAAGTCAAATTTTTGCACAAGGTATGGGCACTATGAGCTCACAGTAGTACCTTTTAGTTTGACGAATGCCCCCGAAGTGTTCATGAGTTTGATGAACAGGGTTTTCACGAAATTATTTGATTGCTTCATGCTTTTTTTCCTTAATGACATCCTAATTTAGTCACGTATGCGAGAGGAACACAAGGAGCACCTTCGTCAGGTTCTTCAGTGTCTTCATGAGTAGTAAGCTTTACGGGAACCTGGAGAAGTGTGCATTCTTTCAGTCAGAGGTGTAGTATTTGGGTCACATCATTTCGGGGAAGGTATCACAGTCAATCCTTCCAAGATTAGAGCCATTATGGATTGGCCAGCTACCTACTAGTGTGACCGAGGTGCGTAGTTTCATGGGATTAGCAAGATACTACAGGAGATTTGTTTAGGACTTTTCTCGGGTTGCGCACCCCATCACTTCCCTTCAGCGAAAAGGGAAGAAGTATGTTTGGTTAGATAGATGTGAGAAGGCCTTCAAGACACTAAAGGAATGTCTCACATCAGCGCCTATTCTTGCAGTGCCAGATCCTCAGGGTGAGTTCTTTGTTTGCACAGATGCTTCTTTGGCAGGGTTAGGAGGAGTGTTGATGTAGGAGGGCCATGTTGTTGCCTTTGAGTCTTGCAAACTCAAAGATTATGAGCTCAATTATCCAACTCATGATCTTGAGCTTGCAGTTGTTGTGCATGCCTTAGTTCATTGGAGACACTTTCTTCTTGGTCAGAGATTCATTCTTAATACTAATCATCTGAGTCTTCGACACCTCTTCACCCAGTGAATCTAAATGCTAAATGCTAGCAACGCGTTGGATGGAGTTGCTTTATTAGTATGACATGGTGATAGAGCATGTGAAGGGAAAGGAGAACGTGGTGGCCGATGCCTTGAGTAGACGGAGACATTTGGCTTTAACTACCTCAGTGAGCACAGATTTACGAAGCAAGATTCTTCAAAGCAGACTTCCTCTTGAAAGTTTCTACATTACGGTAGGAAAAGATCGAGTCACGAGAGACCCTTGAAGGGAAATTCAAGAAATTTTCACTTGAGGCGATGGTCTTCTGCGATATAGAGGACAGATCTATGTACCGCGAGGAGATTTGAGACATGACATTTTGATAGAGGCTCATCGTGCACCTTATTCAACCCATCCAGGGGTGAAGAAGATGCACGCCACCTTGAGGTATCTCTTTCATTGGCGAGGACTCTAGAGAGATGTAGCTCAGTTTGTGTCACATTGTCTGGAGTGTTAAAGGGTGAAGGCCGAGCACTAGCATCCAGCTGGCCTTCTTTACCCACATGCCATACTGGAGTGGAAATGGGACACCATTTCCATGGACTTTATAGTTGGGCTACCGACATCGAGATATCACCATGATGCCATCATGGTTATGGTTGATAAATTGATGAAAGTGGTGCACTTTTCTCTAGTGAAGACTACTTATACACCTAGTGTATTGGGGTGAGTTTACCTGGATGAGATTGTTAGACTGCACAGGATTCTGTGGAAGATTATTTGTGACTGCAATCCCTTGTATACTTCCCACTTCTGGACTACTATGTAGTGGGTGCTCGGGACAAGCATCAATTTCAGTACAGCATATCATTTTGAGATAGATGGGAAGACAGAGTGGGTGAATCAGATTCTTGAGGACATGTTGTGGATGTACGTGATGGATCACCAGTCTAGATGGGAGGAGTACTTGTATCTTGTAGATTTTTCTTATAATAATAGTTTTCAGAGCTCAATCAGCATGACACCTTTTTAAGCATTGTATGGAAGAGAGTGTAGGACACCTCTTAGTTAGGAAAGATTAGAGGACAGAGTTGCCCTTGGTCCAACATTATTACAGGACATGGAATAGCAAGTTCTTTTGATTAGATAGAGATTGTAGGAGGTGCAGGAAAAATAGAAGAAGTATGCAGATCAGTGGAGGGTAGATTGTAGCTATGAAGTGGGCACGAAGGTCTTTCTTTCTGTCAGGCCTCATAAGAGTCTTATCCATTCCGGAAAATACTCTAAGCTTTCTCTAATATTCATTGGTCCCTTCAAAATCTTAGAACATATCGGCCCTTTGGCCTATCATGTAGCGTTGCCACCTAGCTTGTCACGCATCCTTGATATGTTTCATGTATCTTTTCTTAGGAAATATGTACCAGATCCTTCTCATGTATTAGACTGGACCTCATTGCAAGTGTAGGATTAGGGGCAGGTGATGGTGGAGCCCATACATATCTTAGAGCATAGGACCACGGGCCTTCGAGGTAGAGAGAATTATCAGGTGCACGTTCAATGGGACAGGTATGATGAGACTAGCTGCTACTTGGCAGGATGCTACATCATTACAAACATAGTTTCCACACTTATTTTTGTGACTTCCAGAAGGAAGTCTAGTTTAAGGGGAGGGGGATGTAGTGCCCACTTCCCTATGAAGCTTATTTGATTTACATTTGAGTTATGCGGACTTTTGATATGGAAATTACATATACTTATGTTGACTATCGTAATGTTTTATGAGTAGAGACATTTGGATTATGATTGCATTTTACTTTCAGTATGATTTACGCAGACTCGTGGATAGACTATTAGATACTAATATTTTTATGATCTGGATATATTAGATGTGTTCTAATGTTGGATTTCTTCACCATCATAAGTAAAATTTAGTTGTTGAATTTAGATTAGTATAATTTTGGAAAATGATGAAATGTATAATTAAGTTGTGATTTAGACCTCGAAATAATGGATGATGAAATTACATATAGATGTTTAATAAATTTCATGCATATGGTTATTTTGGATGTTTTGACATGGCCACAAGGCCGAGGAGGTATTTTTTTATTTTGCAGAAACACTACATGATCACAACCTAAAGGGGGATTGGGAACCAAACACAACAGGGTTAGGAATTTTCTAATGATGACCAATGGGTTAGGAATTTTATTTACTTGTTTCAATTTAATTTAGTATGTGCTTTTATTTCTTATGTCTCCTTTTTTAAAAAAAAAATTACTTTTGATAAATATATTTAGATTAATTTAACATCTTGTTTATAAATTTTAAGTTTTGAGGGAAGCCTAGTGGGAGTAATTAATTTTGGTGGTTGGCTCCTTGAGCCTTGTGTTTTCTCTTGGATTGTATGCTTGTTTTGAGTGTTGACCACTCCAAGTTCTTTGAATCTCGAATTTGAGATTTAGGAAAATTTTTGGGGGCTTGTGGGACAAGTTAAACTTGTCCCACACTTCCCAAAACCCCATACCAACCCTATCTATGGGTTGGGAAGCCAAAAAGGGGATTATTTATTATTTTGGGAAGAGAAATGTGACTTTGGAGTGCACTTCTCTTCCATTTGCATTTAATTGTGCCCTTAAGGCACATGGGTAGGGATGGAGTGTGGAAAAGAGATGTCATTCAACCCAACCACCCATTTATTGTGCTTTTGGGGTTGAGTTGACTAAGGGAGGTGGACTTGAGGATGTGTGATGTGGCATCCTACATGGAGCCACATCATCCTCCTCCTTCCCTTTTTGCTATTTATTGAAGTTTCCTCTCTTGTTTGGGGGGTTGGAGGTTTTGATTATGCAGTTTTTTTTTAGAGGAGAAGAATTTTGGGAGTGGAGGAGTTTGGACTTGCATGCTTTGGATTTTTTGGAGGAGCTTGGACAAAGCTTCTTGGGTTAGACTTCTTCAATGGAGAGGTAGGGACCCTACTCTTTTTGCTTGCTTATTGTTTTGTTGTTATCATGCTTAAATTGGTAGAAAATGTATGTTTATTGTGTTGTTGTGGGAAAAATGGGTAGAATGCTTAAGGCATGGTGTAGGAGAGGTCTATGGGAAAACTCATGAGGGAGGCATAAGAGTAGAATAGGTAATTGTGGAGGGAGTTTGGGAGGGATTCCCATCTTGGGTAAGAATGCTTGCATTCTACCTTGTCCTTGAGGGAGCCATAAGAGAAGGGAGGTATAAGATTTTGGGAGGTATAAGGGGTACTTGAGGGAGGCATAAGAGTCATAGGGGCTTGAGTTTTCTTGTGGAGGGTTTGGAAGGGCATCTCATTTCAATGGGGAAACATAAATAAAACTTTACCATAGTTCCTTCTCTTGTTGGCTTGGATAAAATCCTTGTTGTGAAATGATTTGTGTTGTTTGTGTTTTCATTTTTAAGTGTTTTGCTTGAATGTTGTGAAAGAATTATGTATTGTGGAAGAAAGTGTAGTTGCCTTGAGTTGGAGACCACCCTTTCATTGTGTGTTGTTTGGGGCTTGGGGTCAATGCCGAATATTGCTTCTTTTCTCCATTGAGTATTTCAGTTAGGAGGAGAGTGTTTCTTCTTTCCCTATCTTGGTTGTGATTGGAGCTACTTGGAACTTAGAGCTTGGATGAAAAATACCTTGGAGCTTATGAAGACTATTTCCATTTCCTTGAAATATACTTTTGTTGTAAATTTTTATGTGAAAAGAAGTTGTATTATCTTATTCCTCAACTCAAAAGAAAGGGATATTGTAATCTATATTTGTACAAAAGAGGTTATATGGTTGAAGGCAAGTTTTACTTGAAATGTGTTTACTTTATTTTAAGAGTTGTTATAAGGAAAGAAAGAAAAGAAATGTACTTTGAAAAGTCTTGTGATAATATTGTAAATGTATGGAAATAAGATTGTTAGTATGGTGTATGTGATATTGGGTTAAGGAAGAAATTAAGAGAGTTGTTTCTTTTCAAAAATAAGTTCCACTAGTGTGAAAGAAAATTGCTTGTTCCTCCTTTAAGTAACTTACAATATTATTCTATTGACGACTCTTGTAAAAAAAAAAGGAACTAGTTTGTAGGATTATGGGTGTTCATTTTTATATTTCTAGTTGTTCTCTTTATTTTTCAAGTATTTCAAATATTAACTTGTAAAGATTTTCATATATTGGTAACTTGAAGTACATTAAAACAAATACCCCTATATCTCATTTTAAACCATCTTTATATATATATATATATACGTATACACCCGAATTGTAAATCTATATATACATTTTTTTTAAAAATAGGAAAAAAAAGAAAAGAGGGGTCGTATTTTATTTCGTAAATACGGTGGTCCTGTACTGATTTTAGGTTGTAGTTGGGGTGGAGTGGGGTGAGGAGGGTTCGGCAACCCCAACCTCCACCCAATATAAATATGGGGTGGGGGATGGGGTCGCCGACCCCTCTCCACCCGCCAAATTGTTTTTAAACCATATTCGGTGGGGGCTGAAACCCCCACCATTGCCCTTGCAAAAAAAAAAAAAAACAAGCAAACACAAGAACACTTCAACCACTGCGATTTTTGTAGCGCCGCAAAAACAACGATGACTACGATGCACCAAGAAATTGCTTTCATAAGCACATAACCAAAATTACAACTAATTTTTTTTTCTTTTTGATAAAGTATTTGTACCTACACTTGACGGACATCAAAAGTTTTATATTTTACATTTGAGGTATTATATTTAATCTTTAGTTTGATTACATAATTACTATATATATATTTAAAATCTCAAAAAAGATATATATATATATATACCACCAAGTTTATATATTTATAAACCAAAAGACATTTTATTAACTTAATCATATTTCACTTTGTAATTTAAACGAAACCATGTTGAGTTGTTTTCACATAGTTCGGTGAGTTGTTACTGCATTGGACAAGATACATGGTACAAGAGTCTATTTCATAGTCGGCTTATACGTGGGAAAAACACGTAATGCCACCACCAGTTATTTCACTCACTAACCAAGCCACCTTATACATTCTCATACTGTTCAACACGGTCGAAACCCACTCGGGCCATTAGTATTCAACATGGGCAAACGGTATTCAACATTGAATGTATTTGCATCAAATTTTATTTTATTTTAGCATTGAATGTTATTTGAAATGAATGATATTAAGGGAAAACCAGTAGCTTAAGGTTTGATGTTGAACATATAAATGAGAATATACCAAAATATACCTTTAGTTACCCAAGGTTATGGTTTTTGCAATAAACTTGTGTCCTTCGACAATAGCTTGATGCCAGCTCCAGTATTATTTATAAATTATGTTGTTGATTTGATTTAGAATTGACATCATTCACTCTATGCATGATTTGTTGGCAGTTTGATAAGATTGTTAACATTTGTTTAAAGCTAATTATATTGTTAAAACGAAGATTTAAATGCAGAGTGGTTGCGGTGAATAATTGTATTCAACATGGGAAAATGGTTTACCATGTGGACAAAGCCACCTGCCAGCATTAAACTCCCTCCCTTGCGTGTAGACTACACCAACTGGCCACATGCTTCATTAATCCACTGCTACAAGGATTCGCAAATCTCACGTCTCCCATTTGGTCTACCCACCGCCTTACCTGGACCCTGCCCGAGCAAGAAAAAAATGGGTTACAAAGGAGATACATCAGGTGAGTGGAAGGCAAGCGACCTCTACTGTCATCGGATGCGGCGAGGGGGGTTCGAGATGGGGTCCATGGTCGCGGCCGCACATGAAACGGCCAGCAGCGCAATCGGAGCTGGTAAGAACCCTTGCTGAGCGCTTTGAACCAGCGGGTTGTCCAACTATGTTGTTATCTATTCAGTAGCGAATGCATTTTCAAATTCAAGATCTACCTTCAAGATATATTCTTATCAAATCGATGAAGGGATAGTGAGAGTGTCACGAGGAGACAGATGAAATGTATTACAACGATTCTCTACTGAGATCTTACTTGTCTTACGGTGCAGCCAGTGGAAGAGAAACTCCTAGAGGTGGATCTGTTTCATATCAGAACATTCGTGAAGCACAGGATCGACTGTGCATACAGTGAACTCGCAAGGCCTGCCGCTGTTTCGGCGTGACAGGTTTTAGGAGGCTAAAAAAATCATTTCTTAAGGACACGTAGGTTTATTAGCATATAAGTTTACTATTATTTCTTGGCTACGGTTTGTAAAAAAAAAAAACTTAGTTAATACAAAGAAATATTAATGATATATTGTTATAAATAGGATTTAATAATAGTAAGTACATTAGTTGTAATATTACTTAAATATGAATATTCTTTAAAATATCAGTTTCCTTATTACTGAAATGTGGGTGATGAACTAAATAAGCTTAGAACTTTCACATTAAAATATCTTTCTACCTATTTTAATAGGGCATTTGTATGGGATCTCAAGTATATTTGATTTCCTTTCCCTTACTAATTTGCCAATACTTTTACAATGAAATCTTAAATGAAGATAAACATAATGGAGCTAGGACATAAATTACTTCGTTAGCATAATAAAAACTATCTAAAAATTTAAGTCATTCCATTAACAATACAACAATAGAAATACACTAATATTCCAATTTTTCAATACATCTTTTTAAGTAACAAAGTGAAATTCAATACATATATATATTTTTGTAAATTTCCTAACATTCCACAAAAGAGTCCAACAATGTTTCCATTAAGTTTTAAAGCAAGATCTACTAATCATGTCAACAAGATCAACATACTCATGTGAGGTTCCAAGCCAGTTAAAGGAGAATAAATAGATTGTCTTTCTTTCAACTTTTAATTCCATCCACATTACAACCTTACTAATGAAGTTCAAAACAAATTTCCTTCAACATCTTGTTACAACATTTTCTACTTAATGTGGGAACAAAATTTACAATGATGGAAGCTAAAATACAAAGCAATATTACATTTTTCCTCCACTCAAGGTGGGTAAAAATACATGGTGGTTTCACATTGTCATCAACAAGGTTCCAATGCTCCAAATATCAACAAGGTGGCTCCTCCATAGTTTGCTTGATTCACAACAAAATAAGGGGAGAGGCAACGCTCTCCTCCCAACCAAGATACCCAATGGAGAAGAGAAGCCATCCTCTCCATTGGCCCCCGAGCCCCAACCACATCACAATGGGAGAAAAATCCAACTCATGGCAACTACTAGCTTCCACATAACTCAACATAAAATTTCACATTCATTCCATAATCCTTCAAAACAAAATCAACAACACAACAAGAGGGAAAACAATCACAACAACAAGTCACAAGGCTTATCAAGAAAGCCATAAGAGTAAGACCTATGGGGAGGCCACTTATGCCTCCCAATGGGAATGGGTGCCACCTAAAAGCCTCCAATGCAAAACACAATACCCCTAACAACTCTTATGCCTCCCTCAAGTACCCCTTATCCCTCCATTCACTCTTATGCCTCCCTCAACTCTTATGGCTCCCTCAAAGTAAAACAAGAAGAAAATGCAAGCATTTCTCTTACAAGGTGGGCACCCAACCCAAACTCCCTCCTCAAGAACATGATCTCTTATGCCTCCCTCAATTAAACTCCCCATAGTCTCCTCCCACTCCCAACTTAGGCATTCTACCCATTCCCAACAAGCATTGCAACAACAAAATTCAACACAACATATGTACTCATTCATATAACAAAAAGAAGAAAACATAATACAACAAAGGTGAAGCTCCTACCTTTCCATGGTAGAGCTTGTTCCAAGTATGAAGTCTCAAATCCCTCCAAAGATCAAGCAAGCATCCACAAGCTCCAACAAAATTCCCACAAGTATCAACAAGCTCCAAAAATCCACAAACTCTTTCCAAATCCTCTCCTCTCCAAAATACAAAAGACTAAAAAAATGAAACTTCCAACCCCCAAAACAAACAAGAGGATCAAATAAATAGAGAAAATAGAGGGAGGGATGATGTGGCTCCAAGTAGGATGCCACCTCCTTTTCCCTCCACTCCACATTCAACATCAAATCCCAATGCACCATTAATAAGTGGTTGAAAGAAAAGCAAGCACCTTACACACTCCAACTAAGCCCACTCCCCAAAGGACAAAATTAAATTTTGAAAGAAAGTGCAATTAATATTTTTACCCTTTTATCCCCCCAAAACACCTAAAAGACCCTAAATTTGGCCTTCCAACCCATAGGTAGGGTTGGCATGGGGTTTTAAGAGGTGTGGGACAAGTTTGACTTGTCCCACAAGCTTTGAAATTTGGCCTCCAAGGCAAAATTCGAGTTTCCCATGTGGGGTAGAGTGTGCTACACTCAAACTCAAACACACATCAATCCACACAAAATCCCAAGTAAATCAAATCCTAATAAATGAACTCTCTTAGGTCACATCTTTTAATTAGTTTAGGAAAATTTCAAATTAACTTAATTAACCCACTACAACCCATGGCTAACAAAGGGGTAAACTCCAATCCAAAGAATATGAATAATAACACAAGTAAAATTTCACTTACTAAGAGCAACACATACTAACATAATAAAAGGGAAAAATTAAAACAAAACAACACATGATCCCTAGGTCACAATTTTCCCTTTACCAGATAATTCTAACACACACACACAATTACTTGTTGCCATGGTGACCTTAGCTGGATTCTTCTCGAATTCCGATGTGGTTGGTCTCCACTCCCCAATATTGTTGTGAATATAATATACTTGCAGAGCAGAAAATACCTCCTTCGGCCTGTTGGCCACATTAAAACATTCATGCCAAATATACAATATAATCTAAAATAAACAACACCTGATTTACTATCATCTATGCAAGTACGATATCACTAACACTTCCTAGCACATTTCTATTCCACATATCATTTATATCAAAACGATCATCACATTAGTCCAATTATCAAGTTCTACTCAATATGATTAAACATATCACATGTCATAATTAAAGATAAATAACCCTGTCAAAAGTATAGAAATATCGTCGAAAAATGTCCACGATAAACCATATGCATCATATAAAGATCAAATTAATAACAGTCCAATGTCTATGATATCTACTAGCATGCTAAATCAAGAAGCCATAATAATCCATAAGTGAAGTAATCAGTCTCGAAAACAACAAAACAAAATGGTGTCGAAGGGAAGTGGGCACTACATCCCCCTCCCCTTAGACTCGACTTCCTCCTGGAAGTCACTGGAAAAGGTGTGGAAACTGTCCTCGTAGCAAGGTAGCATCCTCCCAAGTAGCTGCAGTCTCATCATACCTGTCCCATTGGACCCAAACCTGATCAATCTCTATGACGCGAAGGCCCAAGGTTCTGCGATCTATAATGCACACGAGCTCCACCATCACCTGCCCCTGATCCTGCACCTGCAATGCGGTCCAATCTAGCACATGAGAAGGATCAGAAATATATCTCCTAAGCACATAAATGTGAAACACATCATGGACACGAGATAAGCTAGGTGGTAATGCTAGACGATAGGCCAAGGGACCGAGGCGCTCCAAGATCTCAAAGGGACCCACAAACCTAGGAGCAAGCTTAGAACCTTTTCCATAACGGATAGGGCTCTTATGCGGTTTGACATGAAGAAACACCTTCGTGCCTACCTCAAAACTACGATCTGTCCTATGCTGGTCTGCATACTTCTTCTGTCTATCCTGCACCTCCTACAATCTCTGTCTGATCAAGGTAACCTGTTGCTCCATATCCTATAATAATGCTAGCCCAAGAGAAACCCTGTCCTCAATCCTATCCTAACTAAGAGGTGTCCTGCACTCTCTACCATATAATGCCTGAAAAGGAGCCATGCCTATAGAACTCTGGAAACTATTATTGTAGGAAAACTCCACCAAATACAGATACTCCTCCCATCTCGACTGATGATCCATCACGTACATCCTAAGCATATCCTCCAAAATCTGATTCACCCTCTTTGGTCCTGTCCATCTATCTCGGGGTGATAAGTCATGTTGAAATTAATCCTCGTCCAGGGCATACCGCATGGTGGTCCGAAATGGGAGTTGTACAAAGGGTTGCGGTCACAAATGATCTTCCACGGAATCCCATGTAATTTGACAATCTCATCAAGGTATACTCGTGTCACACCACTTTCTGTATAGGTGGTCTTTACTGGAGAAAAATGAGCTACCTTCGTCAATTTATCCACCGTGACCATGATGGTGTCGTGATGGTATCTTGACGTAGGTAACCCAACGATGAAGTCCATGGAAATGGTGTCCCACTTCCACTCCGGTATGGCGTGAGGATAGAGAAGGCTAGCTAGATGCTGATGCTCGACCTTCACCCTCTGGCACTCTAAACAGCGTGACACAAACAAAACCACATCTCTTCGAAGTCCTCTCCAAAAATACAACTGTCTCAGGGTGGCATGCATCTTCTTCTCCCGAGGATGGGCTGAATAAGGAACATGATGAGCCTCTGTCAAAATATCATGTCTCAAGCCTCTATCTAAGGGAACATATATCCGACCTCGTATGTCGAGAAGGCCATCTGCCTCTAATAAAAATCCATCAAATATCTCCTCAAGGGTCTCTGAGACTCAATCTCTACTCTGGCTACAAGGTAGAAACTATCCTGAGGAAGCTGCTACAAGAATAGGTGCTCTCATGAGGCATTCCTTCAGTGTACCAAAATCCTTCTCACATCTATTTGACCATAAAAACTTCTTCCCTTTCCATGCTGAAGGGAAGTGATGGGGTGTGCAATCCGAGAAAAATCCTGAACAAACCTCCTGTAATACCATGCTAGGGCCATGAAGCTACGCACCTTGGTCACACTAGTGGGTGCTTTGGCCAATCCATGATGGCTCGAATATTGGAAGGATCGAATGTGATACCTTCCCCAGAAATGATGTGGCCCAAATACTACACCTTAGGCTGAAATAACGCACACTTCTCCAAGTTCCCATAAAGGCGCTGCATTCGTGAAGACACTTTGAAGAACCTAACGAAGGTGCTCCTCGTGCTCCTCACATGTGCGTGAGTAAATTAGAATGTCATCAAGGAAGATGAGCATGAAGCAATCAAGGAAGGTCCTGAATACCCCATTCATCAAACTCATAAACACTCATGGGGGCATTCGTCAAACCGAAAGGTACCACTGTGAACTCTTTAGTGGCCATATCTCGTGCGGAATGTTGTCTTGTGAATATCTGTCTCCACAATCCTAAGGCATTCCTTTAAGATCTATCTTAGAAAAACCGAGCCCCTTCATCCATCAAATAAATCATCAATGCGTGGAAGGGGGTAACGATTTTTATTTTACTTTATTCGGTGACGGTAGTCAATACACAACTCAAGAGATCCATCTTTCTTCTTTACGAAGATCACTGGTGCACAACAAGGGGATACACTAGGAAGGATTAGGCCTTTCTCCGGATGGTCCTCAAGCTGCAACTTGAGCTCACATAACTCGGGAGTAGTCATCCGATAGGGTGCTCGTGAGATAGGCTCTGCTCCCGAACTAGATCTATATGGAAATCTATCTCTCGTGGGGTAGGTAATCCCGTAGCTCCACAGGAACACATCAGCAAAATCAGATAAGATGGGATGGTCATCGAGGGAAGGTCCTCTGGACTCATCCTCGATCATCACTTGATCAAAATAGCAAACAATCGACAACCTGGGTCACGCACACCACTTACTACTGCATAGCGGAGATGGTGCGAATGGATATGGCCCTCCTAACTCCTGATATCACCCTCTATTCCCGGATCATCTATGCAAGAAATAGTCTTATGGTAACAATCCACTCTAGCTTTGTGGGCAGACAACCAATCCATGCCTAAAATGATGCCATAAGATCCTAATGGAAGGATCCGAAGATCAGAAGTAGTGGTGAAGGGTCCCAAATCCATTACACACTCCTTGACTAAGGAGTCTATAGAAATTTTGGCTCCAGAAGCCATCTCAACATCCCAACTATGGCCCTACCTAACTGCCACTAGCCTGCAATGCTCTACTAAGGATGGTGCAATAAAAGAATCAAAAGAACCAGAATCAAATAATATAGAGGTGGAATTACAACCAATACTACACTGTCTCATCACAAAGACTCGGATGCTTAGCTCAGGCGGTTCTCAACCACCGTAGATCTCGATGACTCCGTGCCATATCTCCAATAGTAGGCTCTGAGCTCTGCGTCTTACCCTTGTTAGGGTTCTATGGGCAATCTCTCCAATGATGTCCAACAACACCACAACCATAACAGCTGCCTGGTCCCCTCCAGTGGGAAGCAGCTCCAGCTGGTACTCTAGATGACTGAGATACAGATCCTGACGATCCAGCTATGGACTGCTGAGGTCTCTGCTGACAAGCTCCTGCTGACTGAGCTCTCGGTACACCCTGTGTCCTAATGGGACCCCTAGGAGGAGGCCCCATACTACGTCCTCTCTATGCATCAAATCTCTAAGGAGGTCGGTAAGGTGGGCGGGTCTCTACTGCTACTGCTATTGTGGTGGCCTAAATGAAGCTTTTCCTGAACTCTGTCCACCCCATGGAGGAGGAACTGACCCCTTCGACATACCATCCTGCATCTGCTGGATACGGCTCCGAACTCTGTCTCTAGCCTGCTACGTCTTCCGCCGTGTCTCCTCTCTGCAATATAGGCCTTCTCCAAGGCCTCTGCTAATGTCTGTGGGCAGTGAATGCGTACTGCACCACCTAAATCCAAATTCAGGCCTCGGATGAACCTATGAATCCATGCACTGCTCATCCTGCATGTAGTCGACGTACTGGAGTAGGTCCAGAAATCGACTTTCATACTCAACTACTATCATCGATGCCTGACGGAGGTCATGAAACTCGTCTATCTGCTCTTTGAATAAATCTCCAGGGTAAATACCTGCTCCTGAAACACTCCTCAAACAGCTCCCAAGTAATTGTCTCGAGTCAACATGGAGCTTCTGCTCCTCGGTCCTCCACTAGACTCCTGCTCCATCCTTTAGAAGATGGATTGCAACACGAGCTTTCGTGTTGCTAGTACAAGGGTAGAGCTTGAAGCATCCGCTCAAGCTCACCAACCAGGCCTCTGCCTGAAAACCACATGTATCACCCGAATAGTGAGATGGTCGCAGCTTCAGGATCTCCCTGATATGGTCTGCAGCTAATGTATGACAAATCCTAGATCTCTTTGTATGCTCCTCCCTCTGTCTAGGGCTCCGAGACCTGTCCCTATGTCCTAAGATCCTGTCCCCATGTCCTCTCTGTGGTGACTCTACCCTAGTGACTCCGCATGGAAGTTCTCTGCCCTGTGCTCCTCGCTATGTTGAGGGGATGCCTGGGCATCTACTGATGGCTCAAATCTATGTCTTGCAAGTCATCCTCCTAAGGGCTCTCCGCGTATAGCGGCATTGACATCCTAGAGTGTCTGCAAGATCTGAGGTAGGATGGTTGCTACGGCCTACTCTGGCGGTGGTATGTCTAGGTCTATATGAAGAGACCCCTCGCCCAATCCGCGCCTCCTGCATAGATCAAGGTGAGAGTTAGTTCATTGTTCTAGGTCTTGTGTCAGTTTTCTAAATTTGTTGTTTTCCTATAATTATCAACAGTGTGGTTTTATATTTTAAAAGAATCAACTCTGCACTAAGTTAAATGTTCTTGTTTTGTGTCTTCTGCGTGTGCCCAAGGGTCCAAGCTTTGAACCCCTGGCTCTGATAACAAAATGTAGCGCCACTAAAAACAATGACGACTATGATGCACGAAGAACTTTCTTTCATAAGCACATAAACCCGAAATTACGACTAAATTTTTTTCTTTTTGATAAAGTACTTGTACCTACACTTGAAGAGACGTCAAAAGTTTTGTATTTTGCATTTGAGGTATTATATTTAATCTTTAGTTTGATTACATAATTACTATATATATATATTTAAAATCTCAAAAAGAGATATATATATACCTCTTGCACAAGTTTATATATTTATAAACCAAAAATATATTTTATTAACTTAATCATATTTCACTTTGTAATTTAAATGAAACCATGTTGAGTTATTCTTATTGGAAAAGATACATGGTACAAGAGTCTATTTCATAGTCAGCTTATACGTGGGAAAAACACATAATGACACCACCAGAATTATTTCAATCACTAACCAAGCCACCTTACACATTCTCATACTATTAAATTTGATGGTGAAACCCACTCGGGCATTAGTATTCAACATGGCAAACGGTATTCAACATTGAATGTATTTGCATCAAATTTTATTTTATTTTAGCATTGAATGTTATTTCAAATGAATGATATTAAGGGAAAACCAGTAGCTTAAGGTTTGATGTTGAACATATAAATGAGAATATACCAAAATATACCTTTAGTTACCCAAGGTTATGGTTTTTCAACAAACTCGTGTCCTTCGACAATAGCTTGATGCCACTTTGGTATTATTTATAAATTATGTTGTTGATTTGATTTAGAATTGACATCATTCACTCTATGCATGATTTGTTGGCGGTTTGATAAGATTGTTAACGTTTGTTTAAAGCCAATTATATTGTTAAAATGAAGATTTAAATGCGAGTGGTTGCGGTGAATAATTGTATTCAACATGGGCAAATGCAAACGGTTTACCATGTGGACAAAGCCACTGCTGATGGAGTGAAACTCCCTCCTTGCATGTAGACTACACCAGTAGGCCGAATGCTTCACTAATCCACTTCTTCTGAATCTGATTCACAAATCTCATGTCTCCCATTTGGTCTACCCACCGCCTTAACTAGACCACAGGCCATGCAAAAAAAAAAAAGCGGGTTACGAGAGGAGCTACGGCGGGTGAGTGGAGAGGCAAGCGACCTCTCATTCAAAGTGTCATCGGATGCGGCGAGGGTTCGAGTGCTCGAGGGGTCCATGGCCGCGTCTGCACAAAGAAATGACCAGTGCAAGGGGCGATGCAAACGTAAGAACCCTTTGGCGCTTTGAACCAACGGGTCGTCCCAGCACGTGTTGTTATCTCATTCATTATCGAATGCATCTTCAAATTCGGATCTGCCTTCAAGATATATTCTTATCAAATCAATGAAGGGACAGTGAGAGTGTCACGAGGAGACAGATGAAATGTATTACAATGATTCGATCGAGATCTTACTTGTCTTATGGTGCAGCCCGTGGAAGAGAAACTCCTAGAGGTGGATCTGTTTCATATCAGAACATTCGTGAAGCACGGTCATTTGTGCATATAGTGAACCACAAGGCCTGCTTTGTTGTTTCGGCGTGTCGGTTTTAGGAGGCTAAAAAAAAGAATCATTTCTTAAGGACACATAGGTTTATTAGCATATAAGTTTACTATTTTTTTTTGGCTACGGTTTGTAAAAAAAAACACTTAGTTAATACAAAGAAATATTAATGATATATTGTTATAAATAGGATTTAATAATAGTAAATACATTAGTTGTAATATTACTTAAATATGAATAGTATTTAAAATATTAGTTTCCTTATTACTGAAATGTGGGTGATGAACTAAATAAGCTTAGAACTTTCACATTAAAATCTCTTTCTACCTATTTTAATAGGGCATTTGTATGGGATCTCAAGTATATTTGATTTCCTTTCCCTTACTAATTTGCAAATAATTTTACAATGAATTCTTAAATGAAGATAAACATAATGGAGCTAGGACATAAATTACTTCGTTAGCATAATGAAAACTATCTAAAAACTTAAGTCATTCCATTAACAATACAAGAATAGAAATACACTAATATTCCAATTTTTCAATACATCTTTTTAAGTAACAAAGTGAAATTCAATACATATATATTTTTTTTTTGTAAATTTCCTAACATTCCACAAAAGAGTCCAACAATGTTTCCATTAAGTTTTAAAGCAAGATCTACTTATCATGTCAACAAGATCAACATACTCATGTGAGGTTCCAAGCCAGGTTAAAGGAGAATAAATAGATTGTCTTTCTTTCAACTTTTAATTCCATCCACATTACAACCTTACTAATGAAGTTCAAGACAACTTTCCTTCAACATCTTGTTACAACATTTTCTACTTAAAGTGGGAACAAAATTTACAATGATGGAAGCTAAAATACAAAGCAATATTAGATTTTTCCTCTACTCAAGGTGGGTAGAAATACATGGTGGTTTCACATTGTCATCAACAAGGTTCCAATGCTCCAAATATCAACAAGGTGGCTCCTCCATAGTTTGCTTGATTCACAACAAAATAAGGGGAGAGGCAACACTCTCCTCCCAACCAAGATACCCAATGGAGAAGAGAAGCCATCCTCTCCATTGGCCCCCGAGCCCCAACCACATCACAATGGGAGAAAATCCAACTCATGGCAACTACTAGCTTCCACATAACTCAACATAAAATTTCACATTCATTCCATAATCCTTCAAAACAAAATCAACAACACAACAAGAGGGAAAACAATCACAACAACAAGTCACAAGGCTTATCAAGAAAGCCATAAGAGTAAGACCTATGGGGAGGCCACTTATGCCTCCCAATGGGAATGGGTGCCACCTAAAAGCCTCCAATGCAAAACACAATACCCCTAACAACTCTTATGCCTCCCTCAAGTACCCCTTATCCCTCCATTCACTCTTATGCCTCCCTCAACTCTTATGGCTCCCTCAAAGTAAAACAAGAAGAAAATGCAAGCATTTCTCTTACAAGGTGGGCACCCAACCCAAACTCCCTCCTCAAGAACATGATCTCTTATGCCTCCCTCAATTAAACTCCCCATAGTCTCCTCCCACTCCCAACTTAGGCATTCTACCCATTCCCAACAAGCATTGCAACAACAAAATTCAACACAACATATGTACTCATTCATATAACAAAAAGAAGAAAACATAATACAACAAAGGTGAAGCTCCTACCTTTCCATGGTAGAGCTTGTTCCAAGTATGAAGTCTCAAATCCCTCCAAAGGTCAAGCAAGCATCCACAAGCTCCAACAAAATTCCCACAAGTATCAACAAGCTCCAAAATCCACAAACTCTTTCCAAATCCTCTCCTCTCCAAAATACAAAAGACTAAAAAAATGAAACTTCAACCCCAAAACAAACAAGAGGATCAAATAAATAGAGAAAATAGAGGGAGGGATGATGTGGCTCCAAGTAGGATGCCACCTCCTTTTCCCTCCACTCCACATCATTTGGTCAACATCAAATTCCAATGCACCATTAATAAGTGGTTGAAAGAAAAGCAAGCACCTTACACACTCCAACTAAGCCCACTCCCCAAAGGACAAAATTAAATTTTGAAAGAAAGTGCAATTAATATTTTTACCCTTTTATCCCCCAAAACACCTAAAAGACCCTAAATTTGGCCTCCAAGGCAAAATTTGAGTTTCCCATGTGGGGTAGAGTGTGCTACACTCAAACTCAAACACACATCAATCCACACAAAATCCCAAGTAAATCAAATCCTAATAAATGAACTCTCTTAGGTCACATCTTTTAATTAGTTTAGGACAATTTCAAATTAACTTAATTAACCCACTACAACCCATGGCTAACAAAGGGGTAAACTCCAATCCAAAGAATATGAATAATAACACAAGTAAAATTTCACTTACTAAGAGCAACACATACTAACATAATAAAAGGAAAAATTAAAACAAAACAACACATGATCCCTAGGTCACAATTTTCCCTTTACCAGATAATTCTAACACACACACAATTACTTGTTGCCATGGTGACCTTAGCTGGATTCTTCTCGAATTCCGATGTGGTTGGTCTCCACTCCCCAATATTGTTGTGAATATAATATACCTGCAGAGCAGAAAATACCTCCTTCGGCCTGTTGGCCGCATTAAAACATTCATGCCAAATATACAATATAATCTAAAATAAACGACACATGATTTACTATCATCTATGCAAGTACGATATCACTAACACTTCCTAGCACATTTCTATTCCACATATCATTTATATCAAAATGATCATCACATTAGTCCAATTATCAAGTTCTACTCAATATGATTAAACATATCACATGTCATAATTAAAGATAAATAACCCTGTCAAAAGTATACAAATATCGTCATCAAATGTCCACCAGTAAACCATATGCATCATATAAAGATCAAATCAATAACAGTCCAATGTCTATGATATCTACTAGCATGCTAAATCAAGAAGCCATAATAATCCATAAGTGAAGTAATCAGTCTCGAAAACAACAAAACAAAATGGTGTCGAAGGGAAGTGGGCACTACAATTGTGCTATTATACATATGTGTATATATATATATACACACATATTATGTATATATATATATATATATATATATATATATGTATATATGTATATATATGTATATATGTATATATATGTAGACACACACACACACACACACACACACACACACACACACACACACACACACACACACACACACACACACACACACATATATATATATATATATATATATATATATATATATATATTAAGTATTAAAAACAAAGCAAAATAAAGAGAGAGTAAAGAATTTTTTTATTAAAACTTACATCAATACACATGTATTATGCTCAATAAATATAACATATTTATATGCTTTCTTTGTAAATGAAATACATACATCAAACTTGAAATAATTTTAATGGGATAACTCCATAAGCCCTTGGGCAAGAAATGCTTTGATAGAGCTAGGTAATAAATTTCTTTCAAACCCTAATAAGGGTATTTTCTTATTTACAATATGAATAAAATATTTCCCCTTGGAAGCCTTTCCAAAAGCTTGAGGAGTCCTTCCATGGCTTCCATTCCTCCTTTCCAAACCTGCAAGTCAAAAGAACAAAATGAAATAAAAAAAAATAAGGAGAAGAGAAAGATATAAAGCAAAATTAGGGTTACGAATCCTCTTTTCCATCCAAGGGCTCAAAATAAATTGATCCTAAGGATGGAATTTATCCCTACAAAAAGTAGGTAAGAAGTAGTTGTGGGTGAATGTTTAGTTTTTAAAATTTAAATTTCAATGTATTTATCCTCAACACATGGGTTGACTTTTGAGGGCCACTTGTGGGTTATGTCATATTAACTAACTTCTAAACTTATGCTTGTAGGAACTTGGTTAAACCTTTTTAATGCCTTAGGTTTTAAATTATTATTAGTAACCTTTAATTGACCTTCCACCCTTTGATATTTTAATGTGCCTTAATTAATTAATTAATTTAGTTGGGTTGTTTAAGTGTTTTAAGGAGAAATTAAATTATGGTGAATGTAATTTAAGCTTCACTTAAAATTAATTCTAAGAGGTGTGTTTAAATGTAATAATCTTCTTTATAACTTCCTCTCTTTTGTCCAAGATGTGGGCACGCCTTTCAAAAAAAAAAATTTCATAATTTTTCCAAATTCTCCTTGGGTTTCATGTGGAAAATTTTGCAGGTGTTACATTATTGGTTTCCTTGAGTGAAACCTTGCAACAAATTTAATTATGGTTGTTAAATTTCTATGTATCTCACCATCGATTGAGAATCGATCCGGCCGTTGGCTTTCCAATGAGATTAGTATAAAAGGAGGTCATTGGGCATTTGGAAAAAACAAGTTTGGAGAACCATTGGTAGTGCTAGAAAATGAGTTTGTAAGTTTCCAGTGATAGCAAACAGTCTTGCAGTGTTAACAAGGGTGCAGTGATAGCGTTGGGGATAGCAGTGGGGAATATCAGCGGGAGAAGTTGGGAGATTGTCGGAGTTCTACCAGTAAGAAGAAAAGAATCTTTGTATCTCTTAATTTTTGAAGTTAATATAATTCCTTATCTGTAGAACTAGTTTTCCCTTTGAGGATTTTCTAGGGACAATTTGTTTGAAAATATTGTGTTCTTTGTGTTATGCATTTCTTTCCATATTTTTATTAGTGAAGTTGCAGTTGTGTTATTTTTCAATATTAGTTGTGAATTAGTTTTCAGCAGTTAAATAATCTTTTAAGATAGGAGATTAATAATCAGTGACTGCAATAGAATTTTCACATGGTATTAGAGTTGTGTTAAGGGTAGAAAAGGTTTTCCCTAGGAAATAAATTGAGGGTTTCTATAACCTTGTTTGATCTCTTTAAATTCTTTTTACTTTTATCCTTTGAGATGGCTTCAGCTGGTTTGAGAGATCAAGACAGATTAGATGGTGCCTCAAATTTTGGTGTCTGGAAGGCCAGAATTTCTTTATTGTTGGAAGAGAATGGTATAAAGGATTATGTTACCACTTGTTGTAACTATACCTATAGATGCAACATAGCTTGCAGCATACAAGAAAGAGGATGCCAAGGCGAGGAGGATTGTCCTTGATGGTGTCAAGGATCATATTGTTCCACACATCTCTAAGTTAGATATGATGAAGAAGATGTGGGATGCCATTCTGAATTTGTACCAGAATGCTACCACTAACTGGAAGCTGATTCTCAAAGAAAAGTTGAAGAATACCCAGATGAACAAGGGAGAAGACATTACAAGTTACCTCACCAGGCTTAGACTCGTCAAGGATGAGTTAGCAGCTGTTGGAGATAAGCCAGATGATGATGAGCTAGTAAGAATAGCCCTAAATGGGTTTACTAAATAGTGGGATGTCTTTGTTCAAGTTGTTAGTGGACGAGACACCTTACTGAGTTGGGATCGACTATGGACTGATTTCACTCAGGAGGAGTTTAGACTAAGTCTTGTCAATGGGGCCAACAAGAGTCAGAAAAGTGAGGGAGAACAAGAAAACGTTGTTATGGTTGTCACGAGTTTGGCCACTATGTTAGTAACTACCCACAAAGGAAGAAGAATGATAAGAAGGGCAAGAACCAGGTGGTGGCTTCAGCAAGTGCAGAGGAGCTCTCTAGGAGATTGGAGGATGAGTTTACACTCATAGCTTGTATGGTTAGCTCAACCTCACAGTGTGTTTGGTATATAGATAGTGGGGCGTCATTTCATATGATAGGAGTTAGAGAGTACTTCTCCAGTTACCAGGAGGAGGACACCAATATCCAGATTTCTATGGGGAACTTGTCCAAGCTCAACCCAGTTGGGAAAGGGACTATTCAGTTTTAGAGGGAGAATGGAAAGATAGTTCCACTTCATGATGTCTGCATGTGCCAGGATTAGGTATGAATATGATTTATGTATCTGTTCTTCAGGATAAAGGGTATAATGTACTTTTTAGAGGGACACATGTGTTGATTAAGCACAAGGATTGGAAATCACCCATAACTATTGGAGTTAGGAGTGGTCACCTTTATAGGTTATAGTTTGATACTCCTAAGGCACTTATGAGCAGCAGTAATCCTAGAGATCTTGGAGAGCTATGGCATAGGAGGATGGGCCATATTCATCATGGAGCACTTAAATTGCTTCGTGAGACAGTGATAGGTGTTCCAGAGGTGAGCACAGAGCATGATGATGTATGTAAGGGATGTGTGTTGGGGAAGTTTGCGAAAGCATATTTTCCAAGGAGTGACACTAGATCTGAGGGTGTTCTTGATCTAGTACACTCAGATATCTGTGGGCCAATGTCGATGAAGTCTCTCCGAGGTTACAAGTACTATGCTATTTTCATTGATGATTTCTTGAGGAAGACCTGGATATACTTCTTGAAGACCAAGGATGAGGTTTTCAGTTGTTTCCAAGAGTTCAAGGCTCTTGTGGAGAACTCGACAGGAAGGAAGATAAAGGTTCTTTGGTCAGACAATGGAGGTGAGTACATAGGAAATAAATTCTAGGATTTCTATACCAGAGAAGGAATCAAAGAGAGTGGACTGTTCCTTACAATCCACAACAAAATGGAGTTGTTGAGAGGAAGAACCATTCTATATCGGAGGCAACAAGGGCTATGCTACATGATCAGGACATGCCCTGCTACCTATGGGTAGAGGCGTGTAGTACATTAGTTTACATTCAGAATAGGGTTCCACACAAGGTACTAGGGAAGATGACACTAGAGGAAGCTTTCACAGGGAAGAAGCCAGATGTAGGTCACTTCAGGATATTTGGGAGTTTGGCATATTGTCATATTCCAGAAGATACATGTACCAAGTTAGATCAGACTGTAGAGAAGGGGTACCTTGTTGGGTACAAGTGAAACTTCAAAGGCATATAGGATTTTTATTCTAGGGACTAGAAGAATTATTGTTAGACGTGATGTCAAGTTCATGGAGGAAAAAGCATTTAGAAGGTCCAGAGATTTGCCAGCAGATGATCAAAGTGAGCAGCCAACAAAATCTCCAAGTCCAAGTCAAGGGTAACAAAGCTCAAGTACAGTTACTAGTACAAGCATAGACTCAGGTAGTGAAGATTCACAGTATAGAGCAACTAGTGTAGTAGGATATGCATCTAGAAGATATAGAGGTTGATATTTCATCCTCTACCATTGGTAGCAGGAACCTGTGAGGTTCAAGACACACAAAGGGATACTCAGGAGTTTGTGGGAGCTCCTAGGAAGAGTACAAGATAGAGGAGAGAACCAGCCAAGTTCAATGACTATGTGGCATTAGTCAGCCAGTTGGTAGATAGTGAACCTTCTAGCTATCAAGAGGCTGCACAACATCAGGTATGGCGAGATGCTATGGTTGAGGAATATACTTCAATAATGCATAATGATGTGTGGGAGGTAGTGCCTAGACCAACAGATAGGGCAGTAGTTGGATCACGCTAGATATTCAAGATAAAGCATGGTGCAGATGGTAGCATTGAGAAATACAAGGCAAGGTTTGTGGCAAAGGGGTTCTCTCAGAAGGAGGGAATAGACTATGAGGAGACATTTTCTCCAGTGGCTAGGTATACTTCTATATGAGCTGTAATCTCATTTGCAATGTAGATGGGATGGCAGATCCATCAAATGGATGTCAAGACAACATTCCTTAATGGTGAATTGAAGGAGGAGGTATACATAGAACAACTAGAAGGCTTTGTAGCACACAACAAAGAGACCCACATGTGTAGATTGAAGAAAGCCTTGTACTGGACTCAAACAGGATCCTAGAGTGTGGTATGAGTGCATTGATACATACTTGTAGGAAATGGGCTTTGTGAAGAGTGAGGTAGATGGTAACCTCTACTACTTGGTGGTTGGGGGTGAGGCTCTCATTCTTGTTCTATATGTAGATGACTTGTTTCTTACAGGTACACTAGGGCTCATAGAGGATTGCAAGAGGGACCTTGTAGAAGAGTTCGAGATGAAGGATTTGGGACTCATGCACTATTTTCTAGGCATGGAGGTGTGGCAGACAGATGGAGAGATTTTCCTTGGTCAAGGGAAATATTGCATTGAAATCTTGAAGAGATTCGAGATGGAGGATTGCAAAGCCATGTCTACACCTATGATCACTAATTGGAGGAAGATAGATACATCTAAGGACAAAGATGTAGATCCCACCTTATACAGGCAGTTAATTGGTTTGCTCATGTATTTGGTCAACACCAGGCCGGATATAGCATTTGCAGTAAACTCTCTTAGTCAGTTCATGGTTGAGCCAAAGAGAGTGCATTGGACAGTGGCTAAGCATGTGTTGCGTTATTTGCATGGTTCAGTTGAGTATGGGATCAGATATGTTTGAGGTGAAGGAATCAAGTTGATAGGATATATTGATGCGATTGGGTGGTAGTACAATAAACAAAAGGAGCACTTGAGGTGTTGTTTCGAGTTAGGATCGGGAGTTTTTTTTTGTTCACATGAAGCATAAGTTTGTGGCTCGAATTCATAAGAAGCGAGAATACATTGTAGCTAGCATGGTGACATGTGAAGCTATATGGCTTCGAAAGTTACTAGTGGCCTTGTTTGGTCATAAGGTTGAGACTATTGTGATACACTGTGACAATCAGAGTTGCATCAAGTTGTCTGAGAATCTAGTGTTTCATGATAGGTCTAAACATATAGATATTAGGTATCACTTCATCAGGGATTGTGTACAACGAGGTATTGTTCAACTACAATACATACCTACAGAAAGGAGCAGGTAGAAGAAATTCTAACTAAGGCATTGGGGAAGGAAAAATTTATCTTCTTCAGAGATAAGATGGGTGTCATGTAGAAACAGCTTCCTCGCTAAGAGGGAGTGTTAGTTTGTTATGTTGGGCGATTGTTCATCTATTTGCCAAGATTATCTAACAGATTATCTTGTTTTTGAGAATGTATTAATTATTTTCTAATTATTGATTTCCATTAGAGACACCTTGCAATGAAATTTGTTATGGTTATTAAGTTGTTATGTATCTCGACCATCGATTGAGAATTGATCCGGCCGCTGGTTTTCCATTCAGAGTAGAATAAAAGGAGGTCATTGAGAATTTGGAGAAAACAAGTTTGGAGAAGCATTTGCAGTGCTAGCAAATGAGTTTGTAAGTTTGCAGTGATAGCAAACAGTCTTGCAGTGTTAGCAAGGGCGCAGTGATAGCGTTGGGGATAGCAGTGGGGGAATATCAGTAGGAGAAGTTGGGAGATTGTCGAGTTCTACCAGTAAGAGGCAAGGAATCTTTGTATCTCTTAATTTTCTGAAGTTAATATAATTCCTCATCTGTAGAACTGGTTTTCCCTTAGGGGTTTTTCTAGGGACAATTTGTCCAAAAATATTGTGTTCTTTGTGTTACGCATTTCTTTCCGTATAGTTGTACTAAGGAGACACGTGGAGGATTCCACTTTGTCTCCTTCTTACACTGGCCAACTCAGACTCATAGTGTAGATATGTGGTATAATCCATAAGACGACACTCATTTATGAGGCACGAATTTAGGTATCCATATGAGGGAACTCATTTCTCAAGGTGTATTATCAAAGGTGAAAAGGATTGCTTATTAGATAAAGCCATATGGAGCCACCTGAGAATTATTAAAAATGGGATTTCTTGCACAACAAAATAAAGGAATGATTAAAGATACTATCAAAATTTATGACATGACATCCCATTCATAGTTGAAGAACTGAGAAACGTGATCGATTCATTATTTATCAACACTTGTAGCTTTTGCATGTAAATTTGTTAAACATCACTTTACGGAATAAATTTGTAACAAACAAAGGATTCCTTTAATATTATTTTTTGGGGAAAATTTGGGATGAGTGAGAAAGTGAAATTATATCAAAGCAATGAGAATACTCTTGCATAAAGGGGGTTAATTTTTAAAAGAAAGGTTGAGAAAAACCATTTTTCGAGATATCATCGAGAAACCAATTTATTTTCCTCTGCTTTTTATTTAATCATGTCGGGATGGTTGTAAGTGTACCACCATTAACAAGCTATGAGATTTTTAAAGAAACTTTCCCTATAATGAATCTAATGAACCTTGAAATAAATTTGTGTTGATCATGAGCAAAATTGTGTGTGCTCTTATTTTAGAATATTTTCAAATAGTTTTTCTTGTTCATGTTACAATCACACAATATCTTATCCCTATGGTAGTATTCGCATTGGCAATTTCATTGTGAGAAGAGATTTCATCTTGTAATGAAATAAAAAATTAAAATCTCTTTAGTTTCACTAGGTTGAAAAATATTTATTTGTAATTCTATGAGTGTATCTTAGGCATGATGAATTAGGGAATTTCAACATTTAACGAGTATTTAGCATGAGCCTTTATGTTGAATTCTTGAAGAGTGTATGAAACCGTGCATCCTTGGGCATCCATTGATACACACCTTACGGTTGAAGAAATATTTTGGCTATTTTGAAGCAATTTTCTATTAGTTTTCCAATATTTGTAAAGGCTCTCAAAGATATGGTATAATCAACTTTATATTGCTTAACTTCCCACCAAATAAATCTCAAATGATAAATCCTACAAGAACTACCCATTTTTGTACTATGTATTCACAAAGGTTTAATAATTTCTATTGCCAAAATATGCGAAAGCAGTCGGGATTCAATTATTGTCTTTAGTAACTTGAACCTTGTCCAGAAACATTTCCACTCTCTAGTGTGACAACTTGTGAGAGTTATATTGTGTTGTATTCATCATATTTTCTCAAGGTTCTCATGAAAATTTTGTAAAGAAGGATCTTTTGATATCCTTCACCAACATGGGTTATAGAACAGGTCCTCTCACCTTGGTTGAAGGCATGACCTAAAGTAGTGAGGATAGATCAAACCCTCAATAAGGTACTATCCATTTCTCCAACACCTGAGTGACAAAGAGTCAACTAAATCACCTCCCCAGCTAGAAAAGGAGTCATATCATGATTCATCTGTCTCTAAGAATCCTTCCAGTTTCATGATGTTGCCCACCCCTCACAGGAGAATCAATTTGAATACCAACACCAAAGTGGTGCCATTGTCGGGGACTATTTTTATAAATGTATTCACATGGTGACCTTGGTAATATTTCTTAAATGATTTAAGTGTAAATATGTTGTTTAAACATCATCCTTTGTTTATATTTGTAATATTACAAATTCTTTGTGCAGCATTTCTAGTTTCTAGTGGTTATTGCACTAAATTTTCTTGATAATGCTAAATGTGGGTAAAGGAATGTCGGATTTGTTAAGCTTTGCAAAAATTAAGCATTCATAGATGTTGGCAAGTTACTTATAGTGAATCTACACAACTAAGGTGAAAATCCTTAGTGGAAACTTCATGTTGAATTGAAATTTTTATGATTACAGTGTCTTAACCTATATCAAGTGAAGTTTTCATTGATATTTGTAAATCTAGAGGGAAGAAGGTATTTCTTCACCAGGATCCTACTAAAAATTTATTTCTTGAACTAGGAAAAGTAAATTCGGAAGGAAAACGAGTCTAAAAAGTTGCTCAAAATCAAGAATCAAGAAAGGAATATCGAGTTATGAAAGGTGATCAATGCAGTGGTTGAATATTACCATATTTCTTCAAGTGATTCTAAACCAAGTACTCTTTTTATAAATTTGAGTTCTCTAACTAGATAGGTTCCGTTATTTGTGTTTGAAAATCGTGCCTCTAAGTTTTCTCGTGTTTTTCCAAGGTTGATAGGGTTTTCCAAAAGTGAGTCTTTAGAGAACATCTATTTTGAATGTTATACTCCACATGTGCTTGAAAGACCCTCATTCCCCATCATTTTGTTTCTCCTATAAGTTCACCGCCTCAGGAAATATGGCCAAAACCCCACATAGACCTCCTTTTGTTGTCAATACTTTTGGACCTATCGATTTGAGAGGTATGGATGGATATCCTAATATGGTGCCACAAGATGTCGAAATAGGTTGCCAAAGTTTCAAGAGGAACAATGCCATCACTTTGGTGACCAACATTTAAAACTCTTTGTCAACATGATGGAGGATTTTGAAATTGAGTTTGAATACATGTATATAAATTTATTTATTCATACTCTTGAGGAAGATGCACGTGGTAGGTACAAATCTTTAAGAGATAATTCAAAATATTCATGTCTTGAGATGAAAAATGCCTTTAGATTGCAATATGGGAATAAGACGGATCCCAAGTTTGTTTTATCCGAGTTTGAAAATATAAATAAAAATCAAAATGAGTTTGTCCATGACTTCAATACTAGGTTCAATAAGACCTTTAATAGGCTACCTATCATCCAAAGGCCAAGTGATGTGTCATGTTTGATAAAATATTCGATGCTTTTGATAAAAAAGCCGCTTATTACTTGAGAGATAAGAACACGGGAACATTGAGGTAGGCTTTCACCATGGCCTTGTAAATAGAAAATAACATCAAAGCAATTGGAAAGCCTCCTAAGAGAGGGTGTTAAGTTGATAAATCCTAAAAGGCCTCGATAAAACAAATATATGGATTTGTAGGAGGTTGTATAAATGTTGGTGGAGCGATTAAAGAGATATCCTATTAACGGGACAAAGTAGAAAAAGGGATAGGAGAAAGTTCTCGGGGTCATCACTAGCCACACGGTCGAGAGATTTGGAAATCATCCACAAGTGATCACAAACTAGATGAAAGATGGAAAGGGCTTATGGGATCAGGAAATAAATAGCCTCAACCCAGGGAGAATAGATTGGTTCTGATCCTTTAAGCTGCATGGGGTGCTTCTTGTGGAGGAGGCTAATGTTATCTTGTGGTGTGATAGGTGTTTCTTACCACACTCCCCATGTGATGTAGATCAGGAAGTTGAGGAAGCTGATGATGATGAGACATATGATGATCTGTGCATGATGGAGAGCCCTATGAACTCACGGCGGGGAAACCTAAACTGAATTTATAAGTGCCATAATTGTTGAAGATTTTTGGGATTCTATCCACCGGGTATAACCTCTTCCTCATATTAATACTTTTGAAATTGAAATGGTGCAAACAATTGATCTTCCTAATCATGATTTTTAATACCTAAGGGATTTGATGATTACAAATTGTGATGGAGGGATCCCTTACGAAGAGGATAGGTAACTATTGATGAATACGGTGGTTGCCAGGAGAAAGAATATAACACTAGAAGTAAGGTTATCAAAGGGGGAGGGCCACTGAAACCAAGCCAAAAGTTCTAGTTCTTACCAATATCCCAAAGGAAACCCCTAATAAAGACACATCGATAAAGGCCTAACTACCCCAAATAAAACTGGTGCTCCTTCCCATTCATAGACTTTGAAAACTCCTAGACTATCGGATGAAATTGTGAATCTTCCTCCTAAATCTTGTCCTACTCAAATATATTTGTTGTGACATAGCCCAAATCATTAGTCAAATTAAATGTTTCTTCTCCCATTGTCGAGTTACTAAGGATCCTGAGCATAGGAAAAGGGCATTCGAATATTTGGGATTTAAAGAAGAAAAAGATTACTTAGGGAAAAGTGTTAATAATGTAGAGGTTTCTCCCATTATTGTAGAATCGAGAAAAACCACAATTATTGGAGGAACTCGGTGAATCATCTAAGGTGTATTTGGGAACTTCTCTGGTTGAGTCTCGTGTCATGTCGATCCATTTTTTACCACTTTTATTATTAAAGATAGGTTGGTACATAACTGCATGTTTGATTCAGGAGCCCCATGTAATGTAATGCCTCTTGAGGTAATGAATGAGTTAAATATCAAGGTAACAATAGATTTTTGGAAATGTAATGCTATGGATTCAAGAGAAGTGCCACTAATTAGATATGTCAAAGGATTAGTAGTAAAATTGGTAGCTTTTCTAATAAAATGCTTAACCATGGTGGTGGTTATCATGGGTGGCTGCCAAATGGGGGATGTTACTATCTAGAATGTGGGCACCTAGTGTGGGTGGAACTGTGAAAATGGACATGTCATACGCCACCATAACAATTGAGGGAAACCTTGTGAAGTTTCTGAGAGAGAATAAAATGTTACATCTCATTAAGGACCCTAACGAGTGCTTCTTATGAAGTATTGTATGCGAGACGTCGATGTCGATAACTTTGTGGGTTATGCTAATTTTAAGGAGTATAAAATGATGAGTGAAAGTATCTTGAAAATATTGGTTCTCCCTAGACTCTGATGTTTGATGGGGTTTGTTCTAGATCTGGTAAAGGCACAAAAGATAAACCTCAGAAAATATGGCTAGGTAGCAACTTTGATAGAGAAGAAAAACAAGCATATGCCCAGTTGTTAAAAATGTTTCAAGACTTCTTGGTTTGGATGTACTCATAATGGAAGGCACTTGAAACATTTCTTTGATTTATTTATTAGAATCAAGGCACACATCATTGTACAATTTATAGTTTTTTAGTTCTTTTTTGTTTCCATGTTTTTCCATTTTGGTTCGTCCCGGTCCTTGGCGGCTAGTTTTTGTTGGTTTCTCAATTTGTTCTTGGGAGGTTATTTATTGTTTTTCTAGTTTGTAATCTTTTTCTTGACTCCATTTCCCAATGTATTATTTAGCACATGGTTTGTTGTTATTGTGGCACTCGCAGGGAGTTCCCATTCCCGAGTCAGAACCAATGTTGGTGCTCAATTTAATCTCACCATGTTTGTTCAAAATTTCTCATCCCACCTGGTTTGATGCACTTTTTGTCCTCCTGTATGGGTGTGCATAATTCTTTTCCTTCACCAGGATGTATTTTCAGTATTTTCCTTGGGTCATGGATCACATTGAGCCTTGGTATTGTTTATAGTTTTCTCTCTGTGGTAATTTTTTTTTGTTGGGAATCTTCCACGATTGTGTCTCATCTGTAAATCTTGTCCCAATTCCCACGAGATACATGGTCTTCTTTGATTGGACATGGCATGATGAGTCTATTTGATACACTTGTCACTTTTTGTTACATTTGTAAAAATGCAAAAAAATTTCCCGTGGCTCAGATGAATTTTTATTAACTACTCAATGATATGAAGTGGCGAGCAATTTCTTACTTAGGTCCCAAAAGTGTACATGTGTCATAAATCAATTGGTTATGGGAAGGAAGGTCACCAGAGGTGTTTGGAAATGTTAGCTTTATTATGAATTAGGAATAAAGTATAAAAGTGAAGCACGACCACTGCTAATGCCCACACCGAAAGTTAAAAACGGGAGGCGGGTCACCGGGCATTTTTAGATTCTCGATTTGTTTTGAAAAATAATGAAAGTCATAAATTAAGTCATAGCCCTATCGATGCCTAGGAAAGCCACATGTAAAGCCTATATCAAAAGCGGATGGGTGGGCCAAATTGTATAAAAATGCATAATTTCCTTAAATGATACAAAATGTCAAAATCACCCCCAGACCCGCTTCAACTAAAATATTTTCCACATGGAAATCCTACGCTTGTTTGAGGTCTCACCTCTAGCTCTTACCTTTGGAGTTATGCCAAGGAGACACATGGAGGCTTCCACTGGCTCCTCTCTATACTGTTACTTCTCAATGGCTGAGGATACTTTCTTAAGCCTAGGACATGTGGAGGGCCCATGCATGTTTGGGGAGTTGCCCCTGAATTTTACTTTTGAAAGAGCACCAAGGAGACACGTGGAGGTTTCGATAGAACTTACCATACTTAGAATTTTCAAGCATCCAATGCAACTTTCTCGGACCCTATGCACATGACACCTTTTGCTAGTTCTTAAACTATTTCAATGACTGGTATAACTTTTTCAGACCGAGACACGTGGAGAGCCCGCGCTTGCTTGGGGTCTCCACTTTTGGGAAACATATCAAAATTACACTGAAGAGACATGTGGAGGCTTCCACTGGCTCCTCTTTATAGTGAGACTTTTTCAATGGTCGAGGAAAATTCCTTGAGCCCAAGGCACGTGGAGAGCCTACGCTCATTTGAGGTCCCGCCTCTAGAATTCATCTTTTAAGTTGCACCAAAAAAACACATTGAAGCTTCCGCTAGACCTTCCCATGCTTGGAATTTTCAGTGACCAGTGCAACTCTCTTAGGTTTTGAACACGTTGAGGGCCCGCACTCATTTGGGAACCTACGTCTTGACTTCACTTTGTAGTTACACCAAGGTGACACATGGAGGCTTCTAATGGTTCCTCCTTACGGTTGGCCGACTTGTACTCATAGCGCAAATAAGTGGTATAATCCATGCGAGGAAAATCATTTCTGAGAGGCACGAATGTAGGTATCCATGTGAGGGAACTCATTTCTCAAGGTGTATTCTCAAAGGTGAAAAGGATTGCTTGTTAGATCAAGCCATATGGAGCCACCTGAGAATTATTAAAAAGGGGATTTCTTGCACAAAAAAATAAAGGAATGATAAAAGAGACTATCAAAAGTTATGGCATGGCATCCAAGTCATATTTGACGAACTGAGAAACATGACCAGTTCATGATTTATCCACTTGGGAACTTTTGGATGTAAATTTGTTAGTCATCACTTTCTGGAATAAAATTGTAACAAACAAAGGATTCCTCGAATATTCTTATTTTGGGGGATTATTTGTGATGAGTGAGAAAGTGAAATTGTATAATTGTAATGAGAATAATATTGTAGAAGGGGGGTTAATTTTTCTTAGAAAGTTTGAGAAAAACCATTTTTCCTGAGAGAGCGTCTAAGAAACTAGTTGATTTTCCTGTGTTTTTGGATTTAATCATGTCAAGATGGTTGCAAGTGTAAAACCATTGAAAATCTCTAAGATTGTTAAAGAAACTCTCCCCTGCTGATGAATCTAATGAACCTTGAAATGAATTTGTGTTGATCATGAGCACAATTGTGTTTTTTTTTTTTTTTATTTCAAAGGCATGTTTTCAAATAGTTTTTCTTGTTCCTATTGCCATCTTATGTTGAAATCCCTCAGAGTCACACAAGATCTTATCCTTGTGGTAGTATTCTGGCATTTACAATTTCATTTTGAGAAGAGCTTTCATCTTGTAATGAAATAAACAATTTAAATTTCACTTTACTTTCACTATGTTGACAAATATTGTTTGTAAATCTATGAGTGTATCTTAGGTGTGACGAATCAGGGACTTTCCACATTTTATTAAGTCTTTGGCATGAGCCTTTATGTTGGATTATTGAAGAGTGTTTGAAACCATGTATCTCTGGGCATCCATTGATACACACCTTCTAGTTGAAGGAATTATTTGGCTACTTTGAAGGATTTTGTCATGAGTTTTCCAATATTTGTATAGTCTCTCAAAGATATGGTATAATAAACTTTATCTTGCTTAACTTCCCACAAACACTTATCAAATGATAAATCCTTCATGAACAACCCTTATTTGTATTGTTTATCCACACAAGTTTAACAATTTCCATTGCCAAAATATGCAAAAATAATTAGGATTCAATTATTGTCTTTAGTAACCTGAACCTTGTCTAGGAAACATCTCCACTCTCTAGTGTGATAACTCGTGAGAGTTATATTGTGTTGTATTGATCATATTTTCTCAAGGTTCTCATGAAAATTTTGCAAAGAAGGATCTCTTGATATCCTTCACCAACACGGGTTACAGAATGGGTCCTCTCACCCTAGTAGAAGAGATAATTTAAAGTAGTGAGGGTAGATCAAACCCTCAATAAGGTGCTATTCATTTCTCTAATTCCTAAGTGACAAAGAGTCAGCTGAATCCCCTCTTCGGATATAAAATGAATCATATATTGATTTGTCTATCTCTAAGCATCCTGCCAGTTTCATGATGTTGCTCATCCCTCGTAGGAGAATCAATTTTGATACCAACACATGCCATCGCTAGAACCTCTCATACTTGATTACAATGCTAAGCCACATGACATTCTAGTATAACTTCTTAGTCATTAATTGATTCTTCCACCACATACTCATTTTTATCCTCCTTATGGGAAAGGAAAACACCAAGATCATCCATATTACCATTATCATCGAATCAATGGACATAATGACCATGATTGATATGTTTTACAATATAGAGTCAAACATCTTGAGTGTAAGGGATTTAATTTGTTTACTGGAAAACATCTTATTGAACACCCACCTACAAATACTACCTCTAAATGGGCTCAAAAATTTCCCCTTTACCTCTAAGGAACATCACCGTATCACTTCTCATGAAAATTCTTTTGTTTGTCAAGAGCCACATAAGTAGAAACCTCTCCCAATTAGTTCACCACCTCCTCCTAATCCATCCTCTACAGCATTATCAAATTAAAACAACTCCTCACTTATGTTTTTCTCTATATCGTGTCCTATTACTAAGTCATCTATTGTATTACCCATTCAAGTTAAGCAACCTCCTCTTAAGGATGCTCTCATTCCTCCTTCATCAAAGGTATCTACAACAACATCAGGCCATGCTCAGCAACCACCTCCTAAATTTAAGATATTTATTCAAAATTATGATATAAACCATACATACGTTGATGATTGGGACTCTGATGACATTTACTATGATGATGAACCATGTGATGGTCATACTTCTCCTTCACATCCCATTTCTTTTGTTAAGACAAATACTCCATATACTGATCCACTTAGTGTCTATTGATTTGACCTTCATCACATACATACTTGGGGCATAGGACTATCAAAATTACCCCCTTATCATCTTAGCATAGGTACATATTTCATATTTTCATTTTCATATAGGAAATTTCATCACATGTTTTAGCACCGTCATTACCCAATGACACACTCTTGTGCTTTGGTTCACAATGAATTGTTGAGGGATAACCATTACACTTGAACCACACACCCGCACTATAGGTTCTACTCACTTACACTCTATCCTATACACCATTTATCCTACACCTATAAATCACACATTTTCATTACATAAATGTTTCGTATACTTCACTAGTTGTTAGTACATATGAGTCTAGTTTTTCATTTTCATCCACCTATTCTACATTTATGCTAGGTTGCATTATATATGGGTCTAGCTTTACATGTTATCTCTCCATATTCTATCTACACATATTATTACATAATCCATAGTCTAAACACCCTCTATTTCATATATTACATGAGTCACATAGCACATCTATCTCTCATACACATTTTACATACTTCACTAGTTTCCCTTACATATGTGTCTAGTTTCAACTTATCATCCTTACATATTTCATTTCTATATACACATCCTATTGTATTTCAGAATTTACATATTCTATACACACCAAATATCTCACATTGCATTTCCTACACGCACATTTACATCCCATATTCATCACTTGGCCTTTTACACTACATTGTCTTTTACACGCTGCACTCACTACCCTATGGCGCACTTGGTTCCTCGGTGCGTACTCGATTTCAAAGGGTCTACAAATAAAATGAACCTTACATTCACAAATGCGTCATTTTCCTCATGACACATTTTGAGCATTAGTGACATACACCTAAGGTTAAATTGTCACCTATCTTATCATATTTTGGTAGCATACGCTTTAGGATAAATCACCACCCTCATTCTCCTCTTGTATTGGCATACATCATAGGGTACATCACCACTCCCTCCTTTTATCTTATAGTCACGTACACTTTAGGATAAATTAACACCCATCTCCATCCTTTAATCTTATAGTGACATATGTTTTAGGCTAAATCGTCACCCATCTTCATCCTTTCATCTTATAGTGATATACGCTTATGGCTAAATCGTCACACATCCATTGGACAAGTCATGGTATACAGTTAGTCTATAGGGTTCACACACATCTTTCCATATGTCTCATCCCCATACACTCATTCTATAGTGATATACGCTTAGGGATAAATCATCACTCATCCATTTAATAAGCCATGATAAACGCTTCAACTATAGGTTTCACGCACATCTCTCTACATATCACATCTTATCAACATTTCATATACATACTCCTCACAACACCTTAGACTCAAAAACACTACTTGACAATTACCTGATGACACACTCTCATTTACGATTCATTCTTCAACTTTGCTGAGGTTGAAAACAAAATGAACCTCGTTACATACATTCCATCCACTTGGGAGGCACATTGCTCATATCATTCCATTGTGCATTCCATTCAATCCATCTATAGCATACCGCATTGTCTTGGGGTCATTTATTTTACTTACTAGTGTGTTGCACACTCACATTATTACACATGTTAGATGAATTTCCTATATGTCATTATCATACACACATGAACATCCATGCCTTTATTTAGTGTGATCGCAGATATAGTATTCAACATGTGACATGGATTCTTTCCTTCTATCCTTCCCATACCGTTCATTATGGGCATCCACCTTCATCTTATTATGTTACTATTGTTTTATTTTATACTTAGTATCTTACACTATTTGTTCATACATACTTTGACATATTGCTTATCACTCTAACATGCTTGGGTTTTCCATGTGCAACACATGTTTTGTAGGATTGCATGTTTCCATGACTAGTAGTTTGTTTCTATTTATCTACTTTGTTTGTTATTATATGTAGGTTTTTTCCTTTTCTTGTGTGTACACTTTTCTTCTTTTGCGCCTATTATGGCCTTGCATGTCTTGCGACATCGTGAGTTATGTCCCACGTTAAAAAACCACTTTATATATTCTACTTGTTGTCATGTGTGTTGACACTACTTTTCTTGGTAGTTCTTACATTATACATGTATTTTACACTTATATTATTCCATGCATGTGTTTTAAGACCAACACATGTTTTGGACAGCCATCCCTTTTTTTGTGTGCCTTGGTATCCATGAAGCATTTTATCTTTCCCCACATGTAGGGAATATTTTTACGAGGATAGAGAGTGGTTGGTCCTCTTTCTAGACTGCATTCTCCTTTAGCAACATTTCATGTACCCCAAAAGAGGGGGCATAATTTAGGGTTTCTACTAACATAGCGTATTTACATCGGTTTAGACACAATGAGTGAGTTCGGACTAGTTTACAAACTCCATACACAACGTCCTCTATAATAAATGGTCTCCTTTGGAAATTTTGTACAACAATTATAGGCTTGGAGGTTATAGTGGGTATGGCTCTCTACATTAATTTATCCAGGTGGTGTCGGATCCAACAAAAAACTAGGACACTACAAATATTTCTTGACAAATTTAAGTAGAAGAGGTTAAAGCTTGGATTACATAGAGCATTTCCTCCCTATACTTCTTCACCCAAGGTGGTGTTGGATCACATGAAAAACTCATGATAGTACAAGATATCCTTCTACACACTTTCTCTCAACATGGATCGGATGTACATGTTCTATTTAAAATTTTATTTCAGAGTATTCTACATTTGCATACTTTACACATTTTTATATACAAATGTATTTTACATAGCATTCTTACATATATACATATTTGACTACTTGATCAATTTCTCCTTGTAGGTTTGGCCATATGAGAAACAAGCAGTCAAATTGAGGAAGATAAAAAAACAACAATAATAATGAAAATGAAAACGACAACACACCACTACACGCACTTGCCTTTACTAACCATGTAAGTACATTAAACACAACAACAACTAAACATTCCTTCCACCCTAGGTTCACTCTCATCACTTTTTATGTGCATTTTTAATCTTTAGAATCAACGCTCCTCCGCATTTTTATTTTTTTCATTCCACACTTGAGTCTAGTCCATCAGCACATCTTCTTCTACACTCTACATGGTATCGGATTCAAATATTTGTGTACTTTATGTTCTGAGATTTTTGCTAACCAACATAAAGTAGGGGAAAATTTACACACAAAATAATGCACTTTAGGAATTATTTAGCCCAGTCTTATACTACTATTTAGAAGCTTCTCAAGTGAATAAAGTACCAATTAATACAACCTTTTGGACATCTTTTCCTTATATTTTATTTCTCCATTCCTTCATATTTTTCTATACTTATCCATTTGTTTCAAAACTACCACTTCCTTCTTCTAGCCCAAAATTAGGGTGCCCAAGCTTGTCTTGGGCTCCCTAGGGTACCCTGGTCCCACTTTGGGTGCCTCGGATTATGTTTCTCTTTTCCCACTTATTTTCTAGGCCTTTCGACCATTTTCATCCTTATCCTTTTCTTAGTCGGCCGTGTCGGGTTAGTTATGAAATTAATCTTGAGAACCCTATAAATATAAAGTTATAAGACCATAATGGGGATCCTAGTGTCACATACTACTATCACGCATCTAGAGTTACATCCACATAGTGTAATGCATCAAGGATAGGAGATGTGTATTAATACACACAACATAGGGGAGGGATTCTATTCTATTCCATGCACACATGCTATTACATTTTATATGGTAATTATTGCTCACTACATCACAAAGTGTGACTGAAATGAGAGAAACTAGGGCATGACATGCATACATGCACCAGAACTACAAAGGAGTCAAAAATGTAGTGCAACACTCAGTGATAAGACCACTATTTTGGTAGCTGAGGTCAGTCCGACCCATTCATTCTTCATCTTTATTTTTCTTAGGGTTTAATACTTCCTTTTTACTATAGGTTTTCATTTGATTTTTCACAAAATTTGGCACATTCAAATGAATCAAATGTGACAAAAAATAAATTATGAGATCATCTTGTGACCATACAAAATTCATATTACGAGCATTTACAGAGAGACAGGGCACCTAATCAAGAAGGCCGGAGCATCCCGAGGCACCCCAATTATTTCCCAGTGCCTTAGTCATTTCAGATCTTCCAGTTGGGTCTTTGTAGGACTTATTAGTGATCATCTACAATTCCATATTTTATTTCTAGACTGCACCAACTTTGTGATAATCTCTTGAATCAACTAAGCCCTTTTATTTCCTTCGCTTTTGTACGTAGGGTTTTATTTCATTTAGAATAAATAATTACAATTGTTCCATACTATTTTACTTTCATTTATACAATGTTTTGGTCCTCCTATTTAAATTAACTAGTGACTATAATTTCATAGTTTAGTTTAATTTTAGTTAATCAAGTTAGATGAATTCTTGAAAGCTCTTAGAATTCTCTTGGATGAAACCTTAGGTGGTGATAGTAGATGTTTACTACTTGGTATTTTATTATGATTATATAGATTTGTATTTATATGATTCCCTTGGTTAAATATTTGTAATTAACCACTAAAAGTCTGACTAGCAGTAATAAATATCCACAACAACTAGAAAGGACCCAAAATATGTGATCGATATATAAAGAAATTAGGGGCACCCGGTTGATATGGTGGCACTTAGGCGCTAATGTGATGATCTCGAGCATTGGTGTCCAGGACTCATAAAATATTAAGTAACAATGGTAGATTGGGAAGCAAGGTGTGTAAGAAAAGAAAGTACAAAAGAAAGCAACAAAGGAGGCCAAAACATTGATCACCTACTACTTTTCTCATTTATGAATCATATGAATAGTTGTATGTGATCATGACTAGATAAATACCTAAAGTACATGATTTATAGTCTACATTTTGACCCACTTTATGTTGTTGAATGAATTTTTGATAACATAAAGTAGATAAGATATGTGTACCTCATAACCATGTCTATCGATTGAAAAATTTGTTACGAGAGACGAATAAAGTGGAATGATAAAAAAGTGAAGCGTGAAAGCTAGAGAAGAGGAAGGGAAAAATGATGACGATGACCCTAGGGTGAGAGCGTATGTTTAGATGTTATTTTTATGTATTTTTGATGTGGTTGGATGTGTGATTATGTGTGCTAGAAGTGACTACGCTTCCCATAAGGAAGAACTTGTGAAAAATAAGAACGAATACATAGTCAAATATGTGTATATGAAAAATTTGATCAAAACACAAAGAATTATGTAAAAAATTTAAAATGTACATGTGGAACTGATCTATGATGAATAAAATAGATCAAAAATATCTTTAAGATGTTCTTTAAAGAATGAGTTTTGGAAAATCTCATGTGACTTGCATTAATTAGGAGATTTTTGGTGATCTCATGCTAAACACGGAAGAAGTGTTGGGAGAAAGGACTTGTGTTTCTCTAAAACCTTTGAATTATTCCCAAAGTCTAAAAACCACTATAGATGGTTAATAAAAATATGATCTAGTCGGATCCAACATGTAAAAAAAAAAAGTTATAGTTCATGCATGTTGAGTCTTTGAAGGATTGCGAATACTTGTAAAATTCATTGTGTAAAATGCCAATAACTATACTAAACTAAGAAAAATTGTGTAACTTGCCATTGTAATGAGAACCCATGAAGGTTCAAGGCGCCAGGTGATCTTGTCTATTTTTGAGCCTTTGTGTTTTTGGTATGCTAATAACTTGAGTTAGTTTCTCGGGATGTTGTTGGCCCAAGACTATATATTATTTATGTTGAATTGTACTATATTATGACTTTGAACCTATGTATGGGGTGAATGATTCACCTGATGGATTCCCCCTCTCATTTGTGGTTTATGTGATGTCACATGAAGTATGTAGCCCAAAGTAGGAAGGAAAACTCAACTGAAACTAATTCCTTATAGGGGTAAGGGAGTGTGGTTTGTAGAAATCAATGCACACAAACAAAAGTGGATATAAAACATGTGTTAGTGTAATAAAGTTAAACATGTATGTAAGAAGAGAATATGTAAGTTAGAAATCAAGAAGAAAGTTTATAAGCTATCATGTAAGAAGAAAATACGAGAACAAGATAATGTAGGTTACGAAAGTGGCTTGACAACATGGGACATCATCATAATGTTGCAAGAGAATCAAGGCCAATGTGGATAAAAGTATACATTGTTCATACAAGGTAAAGGGAAAATATCATAAATAATGGAATACAACGGTAAGAAATAACAAATAGTAGCAAGAAATGTAACAAATAACCATGGAGGAAAATATACACAAATCAAATTTTGAACATGAAACACCCGTTAACATGTTAGGAAGATAAAATGTATGTAAAAATGTGTATGATCTGATATAGTAGTGTGAGAGTATGAAATAGGAAATAATATAAATCAAAATAATAATGCACGTGATGAGGAAAAAAATTGGATGGCCCCATAAGCCACTGTTGGTGGTATAAGCTAATACATGAAATATCCTTCTTATGTGTAATGATATGTGTAAATTCATCAGTCAAAAATCGAAGGAAATTGAATGAACATGTGTATATAGAGAAGATATTGACATATAAAATATTATTCTAGCAGTAAACAAAATGTACATGTAAGCATAAGAAAGAAAGAGTAAATGCAACCAAGATATGTAGTATGTTGTGGATGCAATGGAATGGAATGCAGAGTAAATGTGATAAGAGCCATGTGCTCCACGAGAGAATGTGAATGAGCATATATGTGATTATGTGCATTTGTACATGCACCCTCGTAGTCAAGAATGAACCATAGAACAAGATTGCATCATGGGAAATGGTTTTAATTGTGTGTTAGAAAGATATGATCATCAAACCATAAAACATAGTGAGTGCGTGTGTGTGGTGAGGTTCATTTTATATTGAGAAACTCAACAGTTGAGTATGAACCGTCAAACTAGAGATCAACATATAGAAGTGTGTTACATTGAATGTGCGTGAGAGAGATGTGTTGGAAATGCGTCGAGTGTGTAATGTGTGATGTGATAATGTGAGGTTCATGAGTATAGTATGCTATCAACATTCAAGTGTGAACCATAGAAAACGAGTGTGTCATCATTGAATGATAATACACATGTAACAAAATGTTTAATAGGTGTGTGAAGGAGTAGATGCGATGTGTAGAGCAAAGTATCGAAAATATGAGACACCTAAAAATGCTATAAGGGAGGAGAATGAGCATCATTCCCCCAAATGCATGATGACAGATACACTACCCAATGAAAGTAGAAGATGAGGGTCCTCTACCTAATTCTTGTATAAATAAAGGCTTGTGACCATACTCCAAGATCGTCGGTACATGAGACAAATGATGCATCTGTAAATGAGAGGTTTGTGCATGAGACCTAGGAGGTGATAAGTGATTATGAGAAGGAGACCACGAAGGTGATGTGCACTTGAATGAGGGATACTGCAAGTGCAATGGAGACCTAAGTGAATTAGAGTGCGAAGGTGATAACCACCTTTGTGAAGTAAAATAACATGGGGATGGATACCAATGTAAAGGAACCATCTCGAGTGGTGGACTTAGACTAATGTGATAGACTAGCAGACCCAATGAGATTGTGTAGGATGTGAGTGAATAGGTGATATGGGAGCATATTTTTCTATAGATTTGATAGGTTCTAGGGACCTAGATTCTCTAGCGAGTCTTGTGCAATGAAAACCTCAACATCTTGTTGCGACCGTAGTGTAGATTGTACAACACCATTGATAGTGATGAATTCCCTATTGTCAAGGTAATTTAGATGCAAGTGGTGAATTGGGATGATATCCTAAGTTGCATGGATCCACAGAAGACCTAAGCACATGTCACACTCTTCGACTAAAGGTGCCATAAGAAAAGTAACAAGCATGGTGAGAGGATCGATTTAATCGGATGTTTGACATAAACTTATGAGTTAGGAACTGGGTATGAAATATGCGAGAGTGAATATCGATAGTGACAAGAAATATAATATAACATTCCCTCATGCTAAATGATGGATCAAATATAGTGTTTTTGATAGAAATAAATCCAATAGAAGCACTAATGTCCAAGTTATTAGAAGAGAATGTAGCATGATTTTAAGAATCGGAGAAAGTAGTAATTGGTGGATATCCATCAACATGAGAAACTAGAAAATCAAGAGCCCTAGATGTAGGAGGAACAATGCAATATTTATGATCATTTGAAGAGTCTTCTTCTTTATTGAAATATTTTGGTAGAGTATTATTGAATATTTTGATCTTATGATTTTAATTGAATGACGCTTACAATCCGTAGGATCGAAATATCACTTACATTATTATCGATAAGATTTTGAATAATATTTCAAAGATTAAAACATGGTTTTTTAGAATTCACGACACATTGATGATAGTTTCATCTTAAATTTTCATTGTAATTATGACCTTTAAGATGATATGGGTTCAGATTGAGTGGAGTAGGAAGTATAATAATGTTTCTCTCCACAAGTTGTGGAAATAGACGATGTGTAGTAATATGAAGTTTAGTAAATGTATGCTTGGGTAGTTTCCATTGGAGATTTTTAGGATTAGAAAATGTGTTGACTATAGCTTTAGCTTTAGTGTGTTTTGTAAATGGCTTTAAAATTATTTGAATTGAAAGAACATACAAGATGAAGCTTGTTCATGATACTTAAGCTTACCGATAGATAAAATTTTAGATTCATGTAGCTTAAGAGTATGAAATAAATGGTTGAATGAAGGAGATGTCTCAAATATAACACTTTCCTTGAGAGGTGACAGGTTACTTTGGAAAATTAGATCTTGAAGCTCATATTCCATGGGTACATTATACATATTATCTAATTTTTTTATATCGCAAGACGTAATCCGCTAGATGTTCATTAGATCCTTGGTTAAGTTGTGTGAGATGAGCATAATATATATTGTAGTCAATATTGATGTAGAAATGAGAAAAAAATCATTAGATATATGCATAAATTATGTTATCAAGTGTAGAGGTAGATCATAGAACCAGCCAATGAATAATCATGAAGATTACAAGGAAAGAGTTGTGCTAATGAGGTGGGATCATCCAAAAATCTAAACATGCTATATGAAACGCTCAGAGATGTTCTTGAGGGTCACCATGGCCTTTGAAAATGCGTAGCTTAGGAGTGAAAAAATTAAGAGGTAGCACATAAGAAGAAATAGAAGGCGTGAAAGGGGTGTCAAGTAATAATGCGGAATCCATTAATGGAGAGCCATGAGAGTTAGCCAATTGGAGTTGATGAATCTATGTTTGCATATATTGATATAAATAGAACAAATAAGGAGTATTTGAAGAAGCGATTAGTTGTACATTAGAATTATTAAGTTGAATGATGGGATTGGAAGTAGTTGGTATGGAGGTAGGAATAGGAAGGGGTTGGGTAGAGGCCATTCTAGCCAAGGAAGAACCGACAATAGGTGATGAAACAACATCAAGATATTTTTAGCGATAATCAAAACATGAACAATCATGGAAGATGAACATGATTATCACACAAATATTTACGATTTTTATTGAGTTTTTCCGATTGTTCTTTATCAACATTGGTATACTCATCGTATGATTGTTCACTATCAAATGTTTGGATTTTGTGAAGAGGAAAATTTTGAGAGCTGGAAAAAGGATTTTCATTTTTAAACATTGATGCAGAACTTTAGCCATTAATTTCAAAACCTGCTGGGAAGATGGGAGAAGCTCAAGATGTTCAAAAGATCCAAAAAGACCACTGGGTGATGAATATAAGAAGAAGACATTAGAAAGAAGATTGGAATTGAGTGACGGGTTTAGACATTTGATTAAGAAAATATTGAAATAAATAAATTTTAATCAAAATATGTACCAACACAGATTATAAGCAATAAAGTACATATTTTACACAAGAAATTAAGCTAGATAAAGATGAAACCTTAGTTGTGAATGAAGGGAATAAAATGCGCGGCTAATTCACAATGATGTCGAAGGCTGTCTTTGAGCTCAAAACATGATGGAACAAAGAATAAGGACATCGAAATTAGACCAATAAAAACATAGAAGTGTCGAAATTCTAGGACCATAGCGCTTTATTTAGGGTTAGGGTCGCCAAAGATTTGTTTGAGCATTTCGACTACTCGAAAGCTATAAAACCTAATTTTGTAGGGTCACAAGATATTTACAGAGTTGTCACATTTTATCGCATGTGTGTCATTACACTTTGTTTCTATTCCCCGATACCTCAATAAGAAAGAAGCACTGTAACACCCCGGAAAATATCAAATCCAAAAAAGAAAAAGATTCAAATGGGGATTCGAGATGACCCGAAGGTCACTGGATTGATTGAAATTATGATCAGGGAACTACCTCTACATTTAATACTCCACGTAGTTTTGCATGTGTGTGTGTAGAATATTTCCTTTAGTGTCTCTTGTATGTGTTTCTCTTGAATAACGATAACCAAATATATAAAGAAGATGTAAATAAATGTGCGCATGGAAAAATTAACTTCCATGGCTATGCATGTATGCAGAAATAACGGTCCCTTGTCCCTTGTGTGGAGCTATATGGATGCTTGAACACTCTTAGAATGATCTTGGATACAACCTTAGGTGGTGATAGTAGATGCTTAGTGTTTGTTTCCTTGTTATTATCACATAGCTTTGTATTTATATGATTCCCTTTGTTAAATTTGGTAATTAAGTAATAAAAGGATGACTAGTAAGAAATAAAGATTCACAACAACTAAAAAGGACCCAAAAGATGTAAGCAAGATAAAAAGAGGTCAAGGCCCCCAGAGGGGATGGGTGTGTTTGGGAGCTAGTGTCCACACTCAAAAGGTTGAAGTAACCAAAGGAAAGCATGGTAGGAAGGTGTGTAATACCAAAAGGACAACAAAAAGTAAGAAAAGAGGCCAAATAAAGTGAACAATTAGTAATTTTATAACTTAGGAATCATATGAATAGTGGTATGTGCTCAAGACAAGATAAATACCCGAGTTGGTGATTTAGTGTCTACGATTAAAAGTAATCCCTTTGAAGGTAATTTTTTTGACCTACTTCTCACATAACCACCTCCATTATTAATTCAAATATCCACAATAGAAATTTCAACTTGTTTATGAAAAAGAGCCTTAAAGTCTCTAAAGTGCTCAAAACTTCAAATTCTGTTTGAGAAAATACACCCAAATGTAACATGGAAATTCATCACTTAAGATAAGTACATAAATTTCTCTAGTGAATGAAGGAAATGGGAAAGGGATAGAAATGTATGTATGAAAAATATCTAAGAGGCGAGTATCTCTCAATGATTTACCATTTCCAAAACTTTATTCGATGTGCTTCCTAAGGGAACAACCCTTACAATGACCCTTATAAAACTTGACACAGGGTAACTTGTTGACCATTTAATTTTTGCTTAATTGTTCAAGGTAATGATAACAAAGATGGCCCAAACATTCATTGCATAACTTCCTAGCCTCATTCTTAATGAGTGAGCAAGGTAGTGTGTGTCAAATCAAAAATAAAGTAGGAGAAGTTATACTACCATAAATGATGATCTTCCTTTATCTTAGCCATTGTGGACTCAAAGTGACGTTCACGTATATTCATTGAGTTAGGATTCTCAAGTATAATGATTGAGTTAGGATGAAATTTCACTCACATTCCTTAACCTTTGTTTAAATGTTCTATCGTCCATATTTACCGATCGACTACTAAAAATCGATAATGTTGTGTGATCAGCCAATGTAATTTGAGACATACCACATGGCTCGATGTTGGATATCTCAGCATTTGAAGATACCATGTATCTAGGATTTAATCATAGCAATTCATTTTCCAACTCATGCACTTTTATGTCATCTTGTTTTTCAAACCTCTGTCTAAATTTTTCCATGCTTCATCGGGGGTGTTAGAAGAATCAATGTGGAAGAGAAATCCATGAGCAACACATATACAAATAAGACCTAAGTATTCATTGCATCGGTTCAACCACTTATATTTTTGGTTCATCATGTGGCTCAGGTCTCGAGATCTCATAGTGATGTGAAATAATCCTTTAGCCATTAGTTTCATTACCAATTTCAATATCCATTCGAAGAATTTGAGCGATGTGATAAAATCTCTTGAAAGAGAATCCGTCATGATAGAGGAATAAAAGAATGCAAAACAAAAAATAGCACACACACACCCCAAAATAAAATTTTCACCCCCTCCCAATTTGGGCACTTTATAATTTAGTTTTTGGTTACAATATGATGTAAATGTGCGTCGAGAAGTAGTCGATTACTCAAATTAGAATTAGCATAATAATGTGCATGTGTGGAGAAAACAATCAAGTTTTGGTGATCATGACAGTTCAACATCATAAGAAAGTACAAATGGATAATAAAATAATAATAAGGGATAAAAACATAGTCACATGTGAGAAACAAAGTCTCTCATCAAAAGAAAATATCCCTTTTCAAAAGGCTATTGGACGGACGCACTCACTACCTAGAAAGAAATAAAAGGAGTGATACAAGTAGAAACGACTCAAAACGAGGTGAAAGAACCTCCAGGACAAGAAAATCTCCCGAGAAGGTAAAAATGCTTCGAATGTGCTACACACTTCATAAAGGAGTTAGTGACTAGAAACATTTAATAACGTTGTTTTTGCAAATTTAATTTTTGATTAATTTAATTTAAAAATAAAAGGATTTTTAAAAATGGAAAAAAATCAATATATTATCCTCCAAATTTTATTATTACCTCCATATAAAACTCTATTAAATACATTTAATATTAAAAACGTCATTAATTTTTTTAGAAAATCCCTTAAATTATATTAAATAAAGCTAGTTTAAGAACTTAGGCTACACAAAATTAAATATAACCTAAGGTTTATTTAATCAAAAAGATTGAAAATTACAACTGTGGGCTTAGTTTCAAAGAAAAGAGAGGGTAGGTTTTAAAAAGAAGTTAAACGGTGGAGGAGTAAGTCAGGGAGAGCCATGTGGGTGAGAGTGAAAGTTATTGAGGGAGGAAAGGATAAGATCGAGGAGGGTTAGTTTAAACGTTCGGTGTGAGACAAGGTTACACCCAGGAACATTTTCAAGCAATCCATAGCCTATATCAACCAAGGAAAGTGGGAGTGATCTTGTTGGGTTCGAGCTTGAATGGTCGTCGATTGAGTAAAGCAACACGGTCTGCAAGATAAGAAAATAAAGACCCAATACAAAAAGGAGCACAATGAAGCACAAACTCAATTCACAACATGGAAAATATGAGTAGGGGATGCCAACTAAGATCTAACATGATAGAAAAGGGGACAATATGGGGCAATCAGCGACCTTTGAGATAAAATAACTCACAAGGTAACTTGGGTATAGATAGAGAAACACACCAACAAGGAAGCTCGACTAGTATGCACACAAACCAATGAAACAATAACTCACCTATACATATAAAGGAAGTTGACGAACATGCAATACATAAACTAAGTAAAGCATTAGAAACAACTATTAAATCACCAAGAGAGTTGACATGAAGGGGATCCCAAAAAGGGGCTCCTGAGTTGGGCAAGTTGAAGAGAATAAAAATAGGGTTAAGAGGATCGAAATACATGAGGAGCAGAGATAGGTAGAAGGATAATTTTCACAAAAACCTAAATTTGAATGAAAATATTTTATAAAACGAGTAAAATAAATACCACAAAATCTAGAATTTCCACCAAATATAACTACAAATAGATAAATATAGCGAGAAAATTTCTTAAACTCACATGCACATGAAAAATTAATATCATAATTGCATAAAGAAAATTTGAAATCTTACTCTTTATTCTTGCTACATTCATAGGAAGTATTACATCCATTTAAATAGGAGATGTTGTTCCTATATTTAAGGAGATATAATCTCCATAAATATCTCCACACATAACTCCTAAAACAACTCCATGCTATTTTACATGAGATTTTTTTTCTCACAAAACTAATATTGTTAATGATTTGTTTACTCAACAACTCATAACAATATTTACTCACCCACTCATAATTACATTTACAATAATGTAATTAATTATTACAACACATATTATATTATCCTAGATAATATAATCACTTACATAATATTCTATGTTCACACTACAACATAGATATTCCTAACATTCACCCCCTTAGTGTGAACATGGGGTAAGAGCTCCTGGAAACATCAAACTTGTCGGAGTAGTCATTGCTACTGGATCTTGCTGCTAATGATCATCCTTGTCATATGAACATCTTCATCAACTGATCACCTTCCAACGAAGTACCTTCCACCAAAGTATGGTAGTCAGAGGACCATACGTAGATGATTTGCCCCTGTAAGCTGAGTCAAGCAGTTTGCTTCTTCCACACCAAATAGACACTCAGGAACTGTTGTTAGTCTATGTGAACACATTAAAATCAAAACATGAAACTAGTTTCACCCCCTTGTGTATAAACACACCACATAACTGAAATAAAATATCACCACATCTGTCTGCGACCCCATCGTTGGTGAATGACGAGAGGATGCTGATTTTCCTCCTTCCTCCATTGCCTCCTTCCTCCAACAAGAAAAGAGTCTACCATAGGAAATCCTCATCACTAGGACATGAAAGTTCTTCATCAGTTGAGTAGACTTCCCAATCAGTTTCTACTTCAGCTAGAAGGGCTTTCTGATCTATCTTGTCATCAAGAAGATCCTGAGCTCTCCTTTTACGATTCAAGTATTGTTGTCCACTCAAAATTCCCCTACTCTTAAGAAAGTGAAAATTTAAAATTTTGAGTTTAAGTGTTTTCTCTCATTGTCTTGATAATGTGAAATGCCAAAGAAATTGAAAATCTACATTTTTGGGTCATTTTGTGTGTTTTTCGGACCTTTGAACATTTTTGTCCTGTGTCTCAAGTTCAAATGGGCCCTCTATTCCCGATTGGCAGGTTCACCCGAAACCTATTCTTTTGGCCCGTCGGAACTTTTTGTCCCAAATATCCCAAGTTCACCGGACCAATTGTTCCATTTTCATCGGTTCGCCGAGCCACGTACTTCACGCTTTCATGTCCACATGTCCCAAATGTCCCAAGTTCACCCAGACCAATTGTTCCATTTTCGTCCGATTCGGCTAAGCCGCGTTTGCCAGCTTTCGCGTCCCACATGTACCAAATATCCCAAGTTCACCTAGAACAATTGTTCCATTTTTGTCTGATTCGGCCGAGCCGCATACTTCACGCTTTTGCATCCCACATGTCCCAAATGTCCCAAGTTCGCTCGGACCAATTGTTCCATTTTAAATCCCGATTCGGCCGAGCCACAGCATAATCTCCGTACTTTTCTCCGCATGTCCCAAATGAACCAAGTGCCATTCGTGCTAATTTTTCCCGCTTTCTACCCAAATATCTTTCTTATTCATTTGGTAGGTATGTATTAAATACACATTCATTTCCTTTCTCTCTCTAAACGGCTATATAACGAGTGAACCCCTGTCGTTTTGCACCTTTGCTTTCCTACTATCGTTTGCTCAAACCTTTGGAATCTAAATTCCTGCGCGTGTATCCATTTTTCTCTGTAATTCCTTCCCAAGTATAGCTTGCAGCTTCGCCCTCCGAATTACTACCAACATGAAGATCAAATTTCAGGGGCAAGAACAAATCTCACCACTAGAGTCGGACGTTCCCGATATCGGGGACAGTGAAGTTTGCCATCTTGACTTTAGTGATTTTTGGTCAAGGATGACAGAGGCAAACCCTATGCCAATGGCACAGATGATTCATGACAGTGGTTTGGCTTTCACTGGTGGTTTCACAATCTCTGTACAATGTGCAAATACGGTGCTTTCATGCGGAGCTCATTTCAACCCCGATTGAGCGAATGTGAGGAGCTCATTGCCAAAACTTGATATCGCCTTTAGCCATTATTAGCACTTTGCCGAGGATTCCAGAAATAGATAATGCCATAGTTGTCTTCCAGAATCAAGCACAGGACCTGTTCAATCAAGGCGTGAAACTATAAGGCTTCGGGAGAATTGAAGAATAGTTGGCGAAGGGAGAGGCTTTCAAAGATATACATTGTCATCTTCGGATGAAACTTCAGGTGTGTCTCTCTCCTACAAGAAATCAAAGCTCAATTCAGAGATTTTTTCAAAGGAAATTTGTTCAAGAAAGCTCCATTTCCAAAGAGAAAATGAAGGAGATCTCTGTCTTGATCTGCTATTGAAGAAGCAAATAAAGACTATCATACTCATATCGAGTTTGATAACGAAATGGAGAAGTGCCTCGATTTTGACCTAGTTTACAGCCAACACATCAGTCCATCGTGGCGAGAGACATAGCCAAGGCATGGAAGAGATTCAAGAAGCAGATTTTGAAGTCGGTGGGTCCCTCCCGAGTCATAAGCACTGTCTTCTTCTCCTCCTTATTCCTCTCTTCTCTTCCAATTATTTTTCTCGGATTTATTTGTAATAAGTTGAGGTATTGCGATTGGCAATCCTTAACTAATCTTTAGTTAAAAGAAGTATTTACTGAGAGTAATGCTGAATTGTAAACTATATAATGGCCTCTCCTCGCCATTTTGAAGGAGGAAGAACTTGGCTTATTTTATGAAAGTGTAAATAAATCATAAAGAAATCAATACAGAAGGAATTTTCATTCTTCGTCTATCTGATATCTTTTATCCCTAAGCTTTTCATTTAATCTTGTTAAGATCATTTGTCTATATTATATTAAGCACTTTGTATTCTTGCAGATGCTATTGATAGAAATTTGTGTCTTTCAAATTTCATCTTATTAATATGATACAAATGATCTTGTTTCAATTCACTGTACCTTCGCATGCATAAAGAATTACTCTGTCATCTATAATTCTAAATGGTGCCTTTCTGCTCATTCTCATTTTCTCATTCCTCAGTCCTTTTGTAATTGATGATCCTTATAGAAAACACTTTCATAAATATCCAAGTTCCACAAGAAAATCATGTTTTGTATATGTGTAAATAGGTTTGTTTCTGAATAAGGGAACCTCTCCCATTAAAGAGGAGGGACTTCTTGTCCCCTGACTGTTGCTCTTCGTGAAGTCCTATTTGACGACCAACAGTTTTTGGTGACTCCGTTGGGGAAATCATATTCCAGTTCTATAATTATTGATCATCCTTTGATCTGGTGACTCTGCATTTTACTCGAGGGAGAAGGGCCCTTGGTATTGAAGATTCTCAGTTTCAGCTTTTGGAGCAGCAGGGTTTTCCTTTCCCTTCAACAAGAAATAGAAAGACTCATTCAACAAGTACTCCACCTGTCCAAGATAGAATCCCTACGGGTGGTATTCCTTCAGAGTCAATCAGTCCTAATATTCGAGCTTTGATTCTTGCTGGTGTTGCAGTTCCTCTTCAAGCCATTTTTCCAAGAATGGCGGTACCACTGCCCTGGGGTCATCGTGTTGGGCCCCTTGCCCTTCCTCAGCCTTTGCACGAGTTACCCAGAGGTAACCGGAAGAACTTCCCTAAATTCAAAGGCGATGGTAAAGTGCATCCTAATGAACACATCGCAGCCTTCATAGTTGCATGTGGAGTTCTGGGAGTTGAACATGAAGATGTCTCCGTAAGACTTTTCGTTGAGACTTTACATGATAATGCTACTCTTGATTGGTTCTATCACCTTCAAATGGTGCTTCATCACCACCGGGATACAATGAGAACTAGGTTTGAAAACCGATTCAAACCAAGTGAAAACGTGCATGCCTTGCTAGCCCAAATTTCTCAAATAAAGAAGGATTCATTAGAGCCCATGAGAGAATTTGTGGCCCGATTCAACAGGTTGATTAACAAAATTCCACCAAATATACTCGACTCACCAGATCAAATTCAAAAATGTTTTTTCCTAAATGCTTAATCACACGAAGTTAGCTATGCACTAAGAAGGACTAATCTCGCAACATTGGCTAAAGATCAAACTCTTGCTATTAGTGTCGAAGATGATTTAATCATGTCAGGGAAATTGAGGAGAGACCCTTCTAAATCTAAATCTGCTTCTTGCTCCTCTTCCACCCCTGGACCTAATCACGATCCTCGGTACAAAAACTTACGAATGATCTCATTGCCATAAAGAAACAATTGGCTCAACATGATCCCTATGCAGACGTTCCAAGGAGGAATTTTCAGGCCAAAAATCATTTGCCTACTACTCAAACAAGGCTAGCGCTTGAAGGACCTCCTATTAAAGTTCCAAGTCAATACGGCTGTGTGAAGTTTAGGAACACGAAGATGAAGAGGTTAATGAAGATTGTGAGGAATTTGTTGAAGAGGGTGATGATGAAGCAGATGAACTTGAGGGATCTTGAGTTAATTTCTTCACCACTGAGGGCATTGATGATGAGGATGATTATGATGAAATAGTAGTAGACATGAATAGCGAATCATACGCTGTCATGACTCAAGAGCAGATAAATTAGAGGGAGAAAGTGATGCAACCCACAAGAAATCGAAGAATAGTTGACAACTATCCCCGTAATTGCAAAATGAAGATCTCCTATCCCCGTTTCATCTACATCAACAGTCGAGTCCTGTCGATTCTGCTACTAAAGTTATTTATGTTTCTCCTAAAGTTGATAAACCTAATATTTCAAATGATGATAGCACATTGTCCACTTCTTGATCTTTCGATATTATTGATCACCTAAAAAGAGTAAGGTTCAAATCTCGGGCCATAAGCTGAATATTATCAAACCCATCCTAAGGCCTTTGCTAAAATGATTCACTTTGTCAATTCCCATTCTAAAACTCCCTTTAAAGGCCTTTTACCCACTCCTTCTTACGCACCACAACCTAATCGGTAGCATGTCACCTCACCCAATGAAAAAATCAAACCATTCTATGTGACACTTCTTATAGCTAGCCATAGGCTCAGCAATTGCGTCATGGGCTCGGGAGCATCGAGATAATGTGATGCACTTTAAAGTATCTCATGCCTTGACTTGACTCTCACACGCACTTATGGATCTTGTTACACTATGGAGAGTAAGGAAGTGCCCTTAGTCGAAAAATTAAATATGCACAAGAGGCTTTTGCTTTGCTTTGCTGAGAAGAAAGTTTTGGCTACCATCTTAGTAGCGAGATATTCCTCCTTCATACGGGATGTTGCTAAGCGAAAAACTTAGGTAAGGATGTGGGTGGAGAAATTGATGGATTGGTCACATGCCCTCATACATTAATGGACAAATGAATATGTTACTGCCTGAGAAATAATCTGAGTATATTGTACAAAAGTGGATGATCCAAAAGCACAAATACTCTATGAGGATATGGGGCATGGCAACTACATGATTATGTCTCTGAAGAAATCCAACTCCCAAAGTATCACCTAAAGATTCTAATGGTGTTTAGATTTTAGAGTTTGATGGAAGTTGTTCCTCACCGGTTCGGAGCTGGTGTCATCTTGGTGTCACTGAAGGAAGCCTTCATCCTTTCTCATTCAAGTTGCAATTTGAAAATACCAACAATACAACAGTATGAGGCTCTCATTCTTGGACTATAGGTGGCAAAAGAACAAGGTGTGAAGAATCTTCTAGCTTGTGGGGATGCGGAATTGATTGTCAAGCAAGTTAGAAACCTCTTCCAGGTGAAAAATGGAAGGTTGAAACATTACATGAATCAGGTGTGGGATTCCATTGAATTTCTTGATGCTTTCTCCATTAAAGCAATACCTAGGGAGAAGAATACCAGGGCTGATTCATTAGCAGTCTCTGGTCACTGCTTATACCTCATCCTGACTTTTCCCAAGATAAGTTCACCATTGAGATGATCCATCGACCTAGTGTACCTGATAATACAAATAACTAGCAAGTTTTCAATAATGATCAACATTTGCTTTCTTTCTTAGAACTCAAAGATAATTTTGAACAGCTATACTTTGAATGAAGTGATAACTTGACTCATGAAAGTGTTCCCTTTGACAAAGAAGCCACTCAAGGAGAAGAAACGGATCGGGATGGATGTATGAAACTCAAGGGAAACAAGATCCCTAAAGGATTGGTAAGTTTAGAGGAACTATTTGATAAACATGACAGGTATGTAAAGTCTTTGAGTTTCTCTTGGACCTCAACAATCAGCTGAATATGACAAAATTAATATCGGGAGTTCTACTGAACCTAAGTTCATGAACATTGGAAAATGTTGCACAGCAGATGAGAGGAAGAAAGCAATAGATCTGTTAAAGAGGTATAAGGATGTTCTTGCCTACTCTTATGAAGATTTAAAATCTTTCCAACCAAAAGAGATGCAGCATTTTATTCTTCTCAAACCTGGAATTAAGCCTTTTAAACAAAAGCGGAGGCAATCTGATCCCAAAATAGCTGACACCATTTTTCAAGAAATACAAAAGTTGTTGAAAGCCAAAATCATTTTTCCTATCCATCATTCAACATGGATTGCCAATATTGTACCTGTTAGAAAGAAAAATGGTGAGATTCGTATCTGTGTTGACTTTAGGAATCTGAATCAAGCTTCCTTGAAAGATAATTATCCTTTACCTATGATGGATCAGGTCTTACAAGTAGTAACAGGATATGAAATTTTTCTATGCTTGATGGATTCTCAAGATATAATCAGGTAGAAGTTAATACTACAAATCAACACAAAACAACTTTCACTACCCCTTGGGGTACCTTTGCTTACAAAAGAATGCCTTTTGGGCTCATTAATGCTGGTGCCACTTTTCAGAGAGCTATGGATCTAGCCTTTGGAAGTTTGAAAGGGAAGTGTATTGTTGTATACCTTGATGACTTGACTGTGTATTCTAAAACAAGGGCAGATCATTTTCAGCACCTGGAGATAGTTCTGCTAAGATGTAGAGAACATGGGATCTCTTTGAATCCTAAAAAATCTATCTTTTGTGTCACAGAGGGGAAATTATTAGGGCACATCGTCTCCAAAGATGGTATTAAAATTGATCCTGAGCGAGTTCAAGTTATTTAGCAAATTCCTCTCCCAACCAGCAAAAAGGGTGTGCACTCTTTCTTTGGTAAGATCAATTTTTTGAGAAGATTCATCCCTGATTTTGCAAAACTAACTCTGAATATCTCCCAAATGATGAAAGGCAAACAAATGTTTGGTTGGTATTCTGAAGGGAAAGAAACCTTTGAAGATATTAAAATAGCCATTGCTAAAAATCTTGTTTTAGCATGTCCAGATTTTAGTAAAGATTTTATTATCTATTGCTACGCCATAGATAACACCTTGGCTGCGGTTTTGACTCAGGAAGATTCTAATGAGCATGAACTCCCAATTGCATTTATGAGCTATATTCTGAAAGATCATGAGTTAAAATATACCATGATGGAAAAACATGCTTTTGTAGTGGTTAAAGCTGTTAAGCAGTTTCGTTTTTACATTCTTAACTCTCACTCCATGGTGTTGGTACCAGATACAACTGTTAAGTCAATTCTTACACAGTAGGAATTTGGATCCAAGAGAGGGAACTGGGTGGCTAAGGTTCAAGAATATGATATTGACATCAAACCGACCAAGCTCATCCGTGGAAAAGGCCTTTGTGAACTCATCGGCTGAAGGAGATAGTCATGAGTTACTGGAGGATAAAATTGGTCTTCCTACTGATTACTGTTTCTTAGCTCGGTTGGCGAATGGTATGCTTTCTTATCGCCCATTTTCTCACCTATGGAGAATGCCCCTCTCATTTGACTGCCAAAGAAAAGAGGACTGTTAAACTAAGGTCAGTGCAATATGTGTTGTGGGAAAATGCCTTGTTTAAACGTGGGTTAGATGGAAGGTTTTTGAAATGTGTGGACAAGGAACAGCAGAAAAAGCTACTCTCAGCTTTTCATGATCAAGCATGCGGAGGGCACTACTCATCAACCGTCACTACTCATAAGATACTTCATGGAGGATATTACTGGCCTACCTTATTCAGAGATGCATCCAAGTGGGTTGATAAATGTGAGGCTTGTCAGACTTTCGTGGGTAGACCCAAATTGGCCTCTTTGCCTCTTAAGCCAATTGTAATTGAAGAACCTTTTCAACAGTGGGGTTTGGACTTCATTAGAACACTTAATCCCTCTTCTAGTGCTGGTCATACTCATGTATTAACTGCTACAGATTATTTCACAAAATGGGTAGAAGCCATTCCAATAAAGAGTACTACTTCTGAAGTGGTGTGCAGTTTCATCAAAGAAAACATCTTGGTAAGGTATGGTGTACCAAACAAGATTGTGATAGATAATGCTTCGAATTTTTCTTTAACTAAGATGATGGATTTTTGTTATGGATATGGCATCTCTCTCTGCTCGATCTTGATTACTATCCTCGGGAAATGTACAAGCGAATCCACTAATAAAAATATGGTGACCATAATAAGGAAATTAGTCAATGATGAGTCTCAATGAAACGCACAAGAAACTCTATGATGCTCTTTGGGCGACAGGGATCAAACCTAAGAGAGCCATTGGAATGTCTCCTTTTCAAGTGGTATATGGAGTAGAAGCTCAATTGCCGATGTAACAGTGGAGCTGCTAGCCTTGCATCTAATGAAGGCCATTGAAGATACCAGTTTCAATGATGATTTGGATAAGAGAATAATGTACCTTCACAAATTGAATGAGGATAGATTGGAAGTTGCTGATAAGATATCTGCTCATCAACAAAAAGTTAAGGTCCTGTTTGATAAGAAAGCCAGGTTCAGAGATTTCCAAGTTGGAGACACTTTGTTTTGTTGTGGGATAAAAGGCATGAACCTCATGGCAGCCATGGCAAGTTTGATTCCCTTTGGCTCGGACCTTTCAAGATCAGGCACTTTGCTGGTAAGAATTATTTTTACCTTGATTATATGGATGGTTCTTCTCTCCCACTTCCTTATAGTGGGCAGTACCTGAAATTGTTCAAGTCATAGGTGATTAGGGAGTCCTTTGTATATTTTGTACAGCGTTTTGTTTTTCTTTCCCTTTGTTTTGGTGTGTTGTCCTCTGTATTGGTTTGATTCGATGACTCCGTTGCCCAATGGATAAGGTACTGGTCTACTTCCCCGAGTTTGTCTAAGTTCTTACCTTGTCTCATTCCTTGAATTTATGCCAAGTCATCCCCAGAAGGAGCCAGCTGTTGTCCACTCAAAATTCCCCTGCTCTTAAGAAAGTGAAAATTTAAAATTTTGAGTTTAAGTGTTTTCTCTGTTGTACTGATAATGTGAAATGCCAAAGAAATTGAGAAATCTACGTTTTTGGGTCATTTTGTGTGTTTTTCGGGCCTGTCGGACATTTTTGTCCCGTGTGTCCCAAGTTCAATTGGGCCCTCTGTTCCCCAATCGGCCGGTTCACCCGAAGTCTATTCTTTTCGGGCCCGTCGGAACTTTTTGTCCCAAATGTCCCAAGTTCACCCAGGACCAATTGTTCCATTTTCATTTGATTCGGCCGAGCCGCATACTTCATGCTTTCATGTCCCAAATGTCCCAAGTTCACCCGGACCAATTGTTCCATTTTAAATCCAGGTTAAATCCTAAGCCGCGTACTTCACACTTTCGTGTCCCACATGTGCCAAATGTCCCAAGTTCGACCGAACCAATTGTTCCATTTTAAATCTGATTCGGTAGAGCCGCGTGCTTCATGCTTTCGTGTCCCACATGTCCCAAATGTCCCAATTTTTCCCGGACCAATTGTTCCATTTTCGTCCAATTCGGCCAAGCCGCGTACTTCACGTACTTTTGTCCCACATGTCTCAAATGAACCAAGTGCCATTCGTGCTAATTTTCCATGCTCTACCCGAATATCTTGCTTATTCAATTTGGTAGGTATGTATTAAATACACATTCATTGCCTTTCTCTCTCTGAACGGCTATATAACGAGTGAACCCCTATGTGTTTTGTACACTACTTTCCTGCTATCTTTTGCTTGAACCTTTGCAATCTAAATTCCTATGTGTGTATCCATTTTTCTCTGCAATTCCTTCCCAAGTCTAGCTTGCAGCTTCACCCTCCGAATTACTACCAACATGAAGATCAAATTTTAGGGCCAAGAACAAATCTCACCACTAGAGTCTGCCGTTCCTGATATCGGCGATAGTGAAGTTCGCCATCTTGACTTTAGTGGTTTTGGTCGAGGATGACAGATGGAAACCCTACGCCAATCACACAGATGATTCATAACAGCGGTTTGGCTTTCACTGGTGGTTTCCCAATCTCTCTGTAATGTGCAGATACAGTGCTTTCATGCGGAGCTCATTTCAACCCTGATTCGAGCGAATTGACGGGGAGCTCATTGCCAAACTTGATGCTGCCACCATTGGCACTGCACTGAGGATTCCAGAAATGGATAATGCCATAGTTGTCTCCCAGAATCAAGCACAGGCCCTGTTCAATCAAGACAGTGACAACTACAAGGCTTCGGGAGAATTGAAGAATAGTTGGCAGAAGGGAGAGGCTTTCAAAACACTAGTTGTATCTGCTTTCAAAGATATACATTGTCATCTTCAGGATGAAACTTCTGGTGTGTCTCTCTCCCTACAAGAAATCAAAGCTCAATTTAGAGCTTTTGTCAAAGGAAATATGTTCAAGGAAAGCTCCATTTCCAAAGAGAAAATGAAGGAGATCTGCTCTCTTCAATCTGCTATTGAAGAAGAAAATAAAGACTATCATACTCATGTCGAGTTTGATAAGGAAATGGAGAAGTACCTCGAATTTTTGATCTAGTCTACAGCCAACACGTCAGTCCCACGTGGCAGAGACATAGCCGAGGTGTTGAAGAGATTCAGGCAGTGGATTTTGAAGTCAGTGGGTCCCTCCCAGTCATAAGCACATGTCTTCTTCTCCTTATTCCTCTCTTCTCTTCCAATTCTTTTTCTCGGATTTATTGTAATAAGTTGAGGTATTGCAATTGGTAATCCTTAACTAATCTTTAGTTAAAAGAAGTAGTTCTTTGAGAGTAATTGAATTGTAAACTATATAATGGCCTCTCCTCGCCATTTTGAAGGAGGAAGAACTTGGCTTATTTTCTGAAAGTGTAAATAAATCATAAAGAAATCAATACAGAAGGGCTTTTCATTCTTCGTCTATCTGATCTCTTTTATCCCTAAGATTTTCATTTAATCTTGTTAAGATCATTTGTCTATATTATATTAAGAAGCTTTGTATTCTTGCAGATGTTATTGATAGAACTTTGTGTCTTTCAAATTTCATCTTATTAGTATGATACAAATGATCTTGTTTCAATTCATTGTACCTTCGCATGCATAAAGAATTACTCTGTCATCTATAATTCTAAATGGTGCCTTTCTACTCGTTCTCATTTTCTCATTCCTCAGTCCTTTTGTAATTGATGATCCTTATAGAAAACACTTTCGTAAATATCCAAGTTCCACAAGAAAATCATGTTTTGTATATGTGTAAATAGGTTCGTTTCTGAATAAGGGAACCTCTCCCATTAAAGAGGAGGGACTTCTTGTCCCCTGACTGTTGCTCTTCATGAAGTCCTTTTTGACAACGAACAAGTATTACATGCCTAATCTCATTACAATAAACGCATTTTATTATTCCATGTGAAGAAACCTTCTTTGGTTTATGTTTTTCCTTCTTAGATGAGGAGCTAGGTTTGTTTCCTACATATATTACTTCTTCATTTTCTTCATGACTGCTTTGTTCTAACAATGTAGAAATCACTCCTTCTAGACTAATAGTAATTTTACTCAAAGTAAATACAATATTTGAGTAACTCTTAGGCATGCTATTAAGAAGAATAGCTTTAGCATCATCATCTTTTACATGTTCTTTAATTCCAGCTAGTTGATTTAGCAAAGAACGAAACTTACTTATATGATCTGCCATTTTTGAGTTCTCTTCCATTTTAAACTCGTACAAGTGTTGCTTTAGTGTAGTCTTTGCCATTTCAGCTTCAGAACCAAACAATTTGTTAAGAGACTCCCAAATTTCTTTTGCAAATTTTGTGAAATCCACATGATGTAGATAGGCTTTTGATAAGCCCAGACCAATGGTACCCAATGCTCTCTGATCTTTTGCATTCCACTTTGCCAATTCATTTCCTCCAGTGGGTGGAGTTGAATTAGGCTTCACCATATCCCATAGATCCTTTTCTATTAAATGTAATTGCATCTGTAGTTTCCATGTATGGAAATCTTGTCCTTCAAACTTTTCAATCAGATTTAGTTTCTCCATTATTTTGTACAATACTGATAAAAAATACAAAATTGAGTCAAGTACTTCAAATTTTTTTATTTAATACGTTTTAACCTTCAAGCAAGTTAAGAACTTGTATTAACAATTCAACATTAGTGAAAATTGGAGAAAACTTTCAATAGAAGAATTGATGTGCTTAATTTGATAGCTGCATAGTAAAATCCATATTTCTTCCAAACTACGTTCTGGGTTATGCTGAAATTTCTTCTGTAGTTTCTTTACCAGCACGTGATTCTGCATGAAAAATTATAAAAAAACCCACATCCAGAAACAAAAACTATGATATATTCTTTGAGACGGATTTGATCATGAAAGCACTGAAATTTCTTGCATCAAACCTACTCTGATACCAAATGAAAAATTAATATCATAATTGCATAAAGAAAATTTGAAATCTTACTCTTTATTCTTACTACATTCATAGGAATTATTACATCCATTTAAATAGGAGATGTTGTTCCTATATTTAAGGAGATATAATCTCCATAAATATCTCCACACATAACTCCTAAAACAACTCCATGCTATTTTACGTGAGATTTTTTTCTCTCACAAAACTAATATTGTTAATGATTTGTTTACTCAACAACTCATAACACTATTTACTCACCCACTCATAATTACATTTACAATAATGTAATTAATTATTACAACACATATTATATTATCCTAGATAATATAATCACTCACATAATATTCTATGTTCACACTACAACATAGATATTCTTAACACACAAAACCACAAATAAGCACAAACACAAAACACACTATTAAAAATAGTTAGGAAGATTTCAAATATGATTAAAAATTACACGAGAAGCAAAACAAATGAAACCGAAAGTAATTAGCAACCAAATGAAAATGAGTGCACATTTACCAAATCACAACTATGATACCATGTGAGATTTTTACATGAGGATCAAGACGAAACTCTGTACACATCGAATAAGTTACACTCCAATGGTGACATGAATTCTCTAGGTAATTATCAAGTTAAATAGAATGACAAGGAAAATCATGCGAGAGAATTAACAGTTCTACTCATTCTCATATATTGAAAGGAGGGAACATACGTGATTTTTGTGTAACTCTTGTGCCTTGACAATCATTGCCTCCATGAGGGAAAAATGAGTTACGATTCAAAAATATATAGTAACTCCGATGATGCCACTTATGCATATGGGGCAATGACATATTTTATGACAAAATATTTCATGTGTCACATAACTCTTATGATTTATGATCTCACCTATGTGAGATGGAAAAGACCCAAGTGAGGATGATGCAAGTCATACACACCGGCATGAACATAATAAGTTTATATCTCACTAAAATATAGTTTTAGTGGTCATTGAATTAATATTATACTAATATAGATGTATTTTATGGCATAAAAGTGCATAGCTAGAAGGAACAACACATATTTAACCTTATACATTTGTAACTAGAGGTCCATGCAAATTCTCATCCATGATCTACAAATTTATAGAAGCTGCATACAAAGTTCTCAACAATATTTTAGAATTTGACATTATTTCTTGCATGGTTCTACCATATAGAGTCAAAAGAGTTCAAATTAGCAAGATGTTCCATCATGAAGCATGTAATCAACTACTATGTAGTGTAACAAGAGCATAGTGAGAGTTGTTGGCAAATAGATTAATCAAGAGAAGTGTACAAAATCATCCGAGATCGTATCATATGAAAGTTAATGATGAGTCCAAATAATGATAACGAGGAAGCGGAGTTGAATGTTTCTTAACATGCCTATATATGTGCCATTATTATAATTTTTTTCTCTTTATATTAGGTGTATTATATGTGAATTGGAATATACACATATATAGTGATTCCATATAGGTTTGGAATTTGATGGTCTATGGACCATTTTTTCAATATTTTAGCACGTAATATAAAATTCAATAAAAATTTTACTATAAAATTAGACTACTTAGTTTTTATCCAAACTATAAACTTAAACGTGTATATTATTTATGAACCTTGAAAAATGTTATTAGATAAATGTATTATATGAACTAGTAAAATATAATATACTATAAATTTCTATTTAATATAATATATGATTCTAACTTTTTTAAAAAAATAATTTAGAAAACATTGATTCATCATCAAATAAAATTTTGAAATTAAAAAATATGTTTATGTGAAATAAAATATATTTTATATTGATTATTTTAATCGATTTAGTAATTTATTATTGTAATTCCAAACATAAAATTTAGTATTATCATCTATATACAACCATTAAATGCAGACCCACCTACATTTATTTTTTTGTTTGATTCTATTTAGACTTCAACTAAAAAGAAACTAAAAATATACATTTCGGTACAAGCTTCTTGTTATTTATTCATTGCATTGTTTGATATTTGATATTTTTCATACAAATAACAAATTTGGTAAAACATTATTAGTTGGAGGCTTGTTGGTTTCTTTTTATCATCTAAAATATGCACAATAATTCGGTGTGGTATTATACAAACATCAATAACATATTTATATTTCAAAATTTAGTTTTAGTTACAATGCATAGTTTTAGTTCTCTCCACACACCTTAACCGTATGGTGCTTAAATTCCACCAACAAATATAGTGTAGCCTAGAACCAATGTGCACCCATGTATGAAAACACTGTTTGTTCCAATTGTTGGAGAAAGACAAGATGATACAGAAAATAGAAATTCAGAAATTAATTTTAATCTTACATAACAGAGTTGTCCATAAGAGGAAGAAAAACAAAATACAATACATGAAAAAAATAGATTTGTATTATATTTCAAAAATCAGATACACTGAGACAAAAAGGATTGTATTTGCCAAAGAACAGAGTTGCTGTGCTCTTGTTTACATGCCTTCTTATTCTTTCTAAAACAAAGTATTCCCTCTTCTTACAATGCAAAAAGAAATAGAGTTTTTATTATTTAAAATGTAGAAGCTTCCAGATTAGAAAAATGGAAGTGTCTAGATGCATACGAAAGAAGTTAGGAGAAGGAATTAAATGTGGTGGGTGGAGTGGTTTGTCAGCAAAAGGTAGAGGAGATTAGGTATGCATACGTGGATGTCCACATCTACCAACACTCCCCTTTAATCTTCACTACCATGTATATCAACTATGCCTATGCTTTCCCGGAGATGCTCAAACACATTCTTTGCAAGCGGCTTTGTGAAGATGTCTGCTAGTTGCTCTTTGGACCTACAAAACTCAAGATGAATGTCACCATTGTTCACCAATTCTCAAATAAAATGATATCTTGTTTCAATATGCTTGCTGCATTTATGGAAGACATGATTTTTAGAAAATGCTATAGCTGAGTTATTGTCACAATAAATATTTGTAGCTCCTTTTTGTGTATGCTGCAAATATGAAAGTATTCTTCTTATCCAAAGTGTCTGACAAGCTGCTGATGTGGCTGCAACATATTCCACTTCAGCTGATGAGAGTGTCACAATTGGTTGTTTCTTTGATTCCCAAGAGATAGCACCTGATCCAAGATGGAAAATGTAACCAGAAGTACTCTTCCTATCATCCAAGCTACCTCCCCAATCACTATCCATATATCCAATCAGTTTGTAGTCATCTGAAGATGTATACAAAATCCCAAAGTTCTTTGTTCCAGCTATATACCTTAAAATTATTTTTCCAGCCTTCCAATGTGATTCCTTTGGTTTTTCTATGAATCTAGAAAGAAGAATAACCCCATGCATGATATCCGGTCTTGTGGCGGTTAAATATATGAGGCTGCCAACTAATATTTTGAATAAAGTTGCATCAACACTAGGACTTTTGTCATCCTTGCTAAGTTTTAAACCCAATGCAACTGGTGTAGGGGCTGCATTCACATTTTTCATCTTGAATCTTTTCAACAAGTCACTAGCATATTTACTTTGACATATAAAAATGCCTTGATCACTTTGACTTACCTCTATTCCAAGAAAGTATCTCATGAGCCCCAAATCAGTCATATCAAATTCACTTTCCATGGCTGCCTTGAATGAGTTAATTGACATGTTACCTGTGAATATCAAATCATCTACATACAAGAAAACTATCAAGATTTCTCCTTCATCATTCACTTTGACATATAAATTTGGTTCATTGCCACTCTTGCTAAACCCATTGTTCACAAGGTAAGAGTCTATCCTGTAGTACCAAGCTCTAGGAGCTTGCTTCAAACCATACAGTGCCTTTTTCAGTTTGTATACCTTATGTTCTTCTCCAAAAACTTGATAACCAGGTGGCTGTTTTATATACACTTCTTCTTCTAAAATGCCATTCAAGAATGCTGATTTGACGTCCATTTGGTAAACCTTCCAATTATTTTGAGCTTCTACCATCCTAATGGTATCCAATCTTGCCACTGGTGCGAATGTTTCATTGTAGTCTATGTCAGGTAGTTGTGTGAAGCCTTTAGCTACTAGTCTTTCCTTATCTTTCTCTACTTTTCCATCAGCATTATACTTTGTCTTGTAAAGACACATAACTCCAATCACATCCTTGCCTTTAGGAACCTCTACTAGATCCCAAGTTTTATTTATTTTTAATTGATTGAGTTTCTTCATTCATGGTTGTAGTCCAATTGTCATCTTTAATGGCATCCTCAAAATAAATTGGATCAGCTTGTGTTAAGAATGCAAAACTAGAGCATAAATAATCATTTTCAGCCTCTTGTATTTCATCATAAATCTCTCTTAGACTACGTGACTTCTTTGAAGTGTTTATAGACCTTGATCTTAGTGATGCAAGTGTTGGATTAGAAGATTCGCTGCTGTTATTACTTGCTGGAGTAGTTGGATTTGGAGTGGTGGGTGCCTTAGAAGGCGTTGTAGGAACATTTTCTTGAGTAGTAGGAATCACAACTTGAGTTTCATTGTACTCATTCTCTTGTGGAACACTAGCTGCAATTGTAGTCGTTTTGTCTATACTACCATCCCACGCTTCTTCTTCAACAAAATCAACATCACGGCTTATTATGACCTTCTTTGTGATAGGATTATATAACTTATATGCCTTGGATTGTTCACTATATCCCACAAATATGCACTTTTCTCCTCTATCATCTAGTTTCTTTCTCAACTCTTGAGGTATTGAGGAGTATGCCACACATCCAAAGACTCTCAAATGTTGTATATTATGCTTCCTTTTTCTCCAAGCTTCTTACGGAGTTTTATTTATCACTGCTTTTGTTGGACATCTACTTAATATGTATACCAAACATGCAACTGCATCAGCCCAATACTCATTTGGTAGGTGTTTATCTTTTATCATACTTCGTGCCATTTCCAGAATTGTTCTATTTTTTCTCTCATTCTCCATTTTGTTGAGGAGTATATTTTGTTGTAAGTTGTTTCTTTATGCCATTTTTTTTACAAAAAGTCTGAAAATCATTTGATATATATTCACCACCTCTATCGATTCTCAATACTTTGATATAATGTCCACTTTCCTTTTCAACTTTTGTGTGTTTGCATCACTCCACAAAGATCTTGAATGCACTATCTCAATTCGATGCATTTCCCTATAAGACTCCCTAACTGGAAATTTATGTCTATGTTGCTTTGCCAATATGCAACTCTCACATGTTGTTTTAAGTGGCTATAATGGTGGCAACCCATATACCATTCTTTTCTTATATAATAGCTATAATCCTTTGAAATCTAAATGCCCAAATCCTAAATGCCATAGCCAAGATTCATTTTTGTATGAAGCTTTATAGGCTAATTCAGAAAAATTTTGCAATTTGTGTGGCTCTAGGAATAGTTCACTTTGGATTCTAAGTGGAAACATCCTATTTTTTGTCATTTCAACTCTTGCAATCAGCTTATTACTTGGTTTCTTTTCTAGAATCACACATTCACCATTTTTAATTATATTCTATATCCTTTTTGCACTAGTTGCCCAATGTGTATGAGATTGTGTTGCAATCTAGGAACATAGTATACATCAAGGATATGCTTCTTCTCACCTTGCTTAGTTCTTATATTAATTGATCCTTTTCCTATGACTGATACTCGGTGATCATTCCCAATTTTACCTCTGATTTTACCGATTCATTAATTGTTGCAAACATATCCTTACTCCCACTCATGTGATTGCTACATCCACTATCTAGGAACCATACCTCTTTGGAACTCTCTTGTGCTACATTGCATGTTATAAACATGGTGTTTTGCTCACTAGTGTTGGGCTGGTTCTCATTTGTGAAATGTGCCTTTTGCTTATTCATGTCATATTGTCTTTTTCTACATTCATATGCAAAATGCCCAAATTTATTACAATAATGACATTGAATGTTGGATTTATCATACCTTTCTCCTTGATGATGGCTATGAGAGTGGTTTTCGCCTCTTCCTCTTGTTGGTGTAGAATGAGTATGTGGGCTTGATACTAGTCTTCTACTTTCAAGTTGTGTATTTTCTCTTCCTCCTCTTGGTGTAAAATGTCCTTTGCCTCTGCTGTAATTTGATATCCCTCTTGTTCTACCAAATGGAAGCTGAGCTTTGAATGCATTCTCCAATGATGATGCCCCTGACCAATTTAATCTTTGCTCATGTGCTAAGAGTGATCCCATTAATTCATCTACTAATAGTTGTGTAAGATCCTTGGATTCCTCAATGGATACTACAACTGAATCAAATTTTATAGGCAAGCTTCTAAGTATTTTCTCTACAATTTTTTGATCTTCAAGAGTTTCTCCATAAGATCTAATTTGATTAACTATTGTCATTGCATGAGTGAAGAATGAATCTATTGAATCTGAATCCTTCATTTGCATATTTTTGAAATCCCTTCTAAGCATTTGTAATTTCGTTGTTTTTACCTTGCTTGTGCCTTGGTATGTTGTTTGCGAACTATCCCATGCTTGTTTTGATCTTGTGGAAGCTACTACTCTTGGAAAGATTGATTCCTTCATTGCTTGTTGAATGAAGAATAATGCCTTTGCATCTTTCTTTTTGTTTTCCTTCAATAAGTCCTTCTCTACTTGTGAAAGAGCTTGATATGCTTGTTGGTCAGCTAGTTCATTAAATCCATTCTCAACCAAGTACCAAACATCCTAGGAGAAAAACAGAGTTTTCATTTTTACGTTCCAAAAATCATAATTTTTTCCATTGAATGTTGGTATTTGAGGTTGTGCAATATTTCCACTCGTGCTTCCCATTCCTCCAAAGCTTTGTCTCTACTAACTTGTTGTTCCAGTATTTCTTCCTCTTTTTAAAAAAATGTTTCACCTACACAGATAGATGAAAGCACAAAATAAAACAAACCTAAATCCTCATGGAATATCTATCTGCTCTTCTTCGAATACAAGTTGTTGCTGATGGCATTTGCAAAGATATCCTCAAGTCTCCAAATGCCAAGAGAGATCTGCACAATGCTCTGATACCAGTTTGCTGGAGAAAGACAAGATGATACAGAAAATAGAAATTCAGAAATTACTTTTAATCTTACATAACAGAGCTGTCCATAAGAGGAAGAAAAACAAAATACAGTACATGAAAAAATAGATTTGTATTATATTTCACAAATCAGATACACTGAGACAAAAAAGGATTGTATTTGCCAAAGAATAGAGCTGTCTATGCTCTTGTTTACATGTCTTCTTCTTCTTTCTAAAATAGAGTATTCCCTCTTCTTACAATGCAAAAAGAAACAGAGTTTTTTTTATTTAAAACGCAAAAGCTTCCAAATTAGAAAAATGGAAGTGTCTAGATGCATACAAAAAAATTTAGGAGAAGAAATTAAATGCTGTGGGTGGAGTGGTTTGTCAACAAAAGACAAAGGAGATCAGGTATGCATACGTGGATGTCCACGTCTACCAACATAAAAGATATTTTATACTTGATTATTTTAATCTATTTAGTAATTTACTATTGTAATTCCAAACATAAAATTTAGTATTATCATCTCTACACAATCTTTAAATGCAGACCAGCCTACATTTAATTTTTTGTTTCAGATTCTATTTAAACTTCAACTAAAAAGAAACTAAAAATATACATTTCGGTACAAGCTTCTTGTTATTTATTCATTGCATTGTTTGATATTTGATATTTTTATACAAATAACAAATTTGGTAAACCATTATTATTTGGAGGCTTGTTGGTTTCTTTTTATCATCTAAAATATGCACAATAATTCGGTGTGGTATTATACAAACATCAATAACATATTTATATTTCAAAATTTAGTTTTAGTTACAATGCATAGTTTTAGTTCTCTCCACACACCTGAACCGTACGGTGCTTAAATTCCATCAACAAATATAGTGTAGCCTAGAACCAATGTGCAGCCATGTATGAAAACACCTGTTTGTTCCAATTGATCTTGCATTGCAATTTCTTTTCTCAGTCATGACTTTCCACAAAATGTAAATGTAATAGCAAATTTTATAAATAATAACATTAATATTGGTGCCAATCTGAGATTCGGTTACAACTTTAAAATCGTTTTATTTTCATTAAATGATTGAGTCATTTTTGTTTTTTCCTCTGCAAAAATTCGTTCATAAAGATATAAAAGAAAACTGTCATCGTTGAATTGAACCTAGGACTATACTAATGGTCGCTCCGAGGGAGCAAGTTTACGCTGTGTTGTGTAATGATTGTTTTTTTGTTTGTAATTTTAATATGTGTCAATGGAATGTTATATAATATCGGTTACTTTATTTTACGTAACGAATATAGTAGTTTTTTTTTGTTTGCTTTGTTTATTTGGGTTGTAAATAATATATTTCAGTTGTTTTTTTTTTTTTTTGAGTTATTGAGAAGCAAGTCACATGTACAAAATGGTCTACATGTGTAAGTACATCTGTGAAAGATTATGCTATCTTGTAGTGGGCATTGACATAAAACTAATCAAAGGTTCCAGCATAAACTGTAATACTGTTTGTTAACTAAAAATGAAAGTCTCAAAAGCCCGAGTACAAATTAGTAATTAAACTACAAAGCCTGAAATTTGAAATAATATATAACTGTTCAAATACAAATCCAAAACAAGTATACGCATGAATTTTCAAGAAGATAGTGTTTAAATCTTCAAGCACAAAGCACACATTTCTTGAATAACTAAACATTAAACACAGAGTCTCACGTTAGCAATCATATTCCCAATCATTCGTATTGTGTATGTATGATGGATTTCATTGGAAGGATAAGATTGGATTTTTTTGATATGGGCAATATGGTATTGCCTATAAATTTGAGGGTCAATTTTAATCCAGTCCAATAAAGCCTGTGCCCATTTCCCTTATATATTCACCATATCATTTTTCAATCTCCACTTGAAATATATAAAAAGCTAACTTCTGCCACAATCCATCATAAATTTTATCTATAATGAAAAAATAAGAGATACAATTCATAACAATAGATTTATCAGGTTGTACCTAGTATCTCCAGTAATGAAATAGATTACCCCTGTGGGTTGATTCCACTGAGTAATTGGTCAATTCGTCAGGGCCATGACCTGAAGACTGCAGCAGAGTACCCTGAAGCCATCGGATGTGAAAAAAAAACTTGTAGGTGCACACAAGTCGTTTCTTGCTCGCTGCAAGGAAAATTATGAAGAAACCTTGGGAAAATATTGTTAATACACATGTTGCATTTGCTACTGAAACTAAGAGTTACAAATACTGATCTTGCGCAATCTCAACATTCAACTCTTCAGCACAGCTATGCAACAACTATTAATTTTACTCAGCCCGCTATTATGGAAAGTTTTCTCTTTCTATGCTATCTACAACTACTATGTTAGAAGAGAAAAGCTTGAACGTTTCTCATTGTTTAGTTGCAAATGATCGCTGCAAGGGTAATTTTGAAGAAATTTAGGTCCCATATTACATAAGCATGAATGGATGTTGATATCTAGCAAATTGACACACCACAGAATTAAAATAACTACATTAATCAAACACAAAGCTACCAGTGTTCATTTTTCTTGTTGTCTGCTTAGATAAATTGTTATAGGGTCTTCTATCAGCTTGGTATGTATAGCTTAAAAAACAACATCTAAACAATATTAGAATTTGTAAAATGTTAAAAAACCTGTGGTTAAGGAAGAGCGGTATTGCTCTAAAAGAGGCTTCTACACTAACACATCCACTATTTTTTTAGAATTGTTTTTTTGCTTACATTATAATTTGACAGCATTGTCTTTTCTCCCAACAACATTTGCCTCTAACAAACAAATTCTTTTGCAAACCCCATACAGGCAGTCTAAACCACTGCAAAGGAGGAACCCCTGTAGACAAAGATGCAGTCTTCGCAATGCTACTCACACAGAAAAATTAGAATAGACACAGTAGGAACTGCAGTAGTTAGGGTGTGGTTCATCAGGTTTGATGAGACAACGAAAAGAAGTTTGCAACAGGAAATTGTACCGGTGGAGGAACCCACAACATGAAAATCCCTTGATACCTTCGATCAGAGAACTTCAATGATTGATCCTTGACCAATAGATGTTGTAAATTGTTTTAGTATTCTATTCTATTCCAAGCCAACCGAGCCCCATCTATCTCCCTATCTCTGCATCCTATTCCAAGCCAACCGAGCCCCATCTATCTCCCTATCTCTGCATTCTATTCCAACCATTCTAAACTATCCATCCCACATGCACATTTGTGCATAGGTGTTGTGTATAGCCTTGCAAAGGAAAATCTTATTGCAGAGATGACGGGACATGATGGTAGCTGTGGAGTAGTCTTGATATGTCTTTTAAAAGATGTGAAATCATAAAAGGAAGAGGAAGTGCTAGTATATGCACTTAACAAAAGGATGCGGAAAGTGATTGTATATCCACTCAGTGAAGTGAACAGTGAAGCGAATGACGAGCTGCAGTCTTTCAGAGATGAATTGCAGAGAGTAAGAGGAGATAACGTGGGAAGTATGTTTATTTTGTGTGTTGTAAAGAGGAGAAAATGAAGAATAAGCGTAAATTGGTTCATTGTGCAAAGGATGGCACAATCATGGCAAGGGAAATTGTTGAAGGTGTTGAAGAGGATGAGAGGATATCATGGAAGCTCGTGTAAAGCAAGAGCAGTAGAGAGCCATATTCAGAATGGCCTTAGATAACGACAAGAAGTGTGAGAGGTTTCTTTGACGAGAATGTTGTTAAGACAAATGGTAGCAACAAAACAACAACAGGTATGTGTCTGGTAGATATAAGGGTGAAAATGGAAATGGATGAACTAAAAGTTTGTATAATTGCTGAGGATGTAGAGCTAGATCTCGCAGCCGGTTGGTTGCAGGATGCAGAATACTTATGTAAGACAAGTGCTAAAAGCATTTTCTGGGTAGGTAATGTCCAAGTTTATATACTTCCTGAACATGAAGAGACGGAGAAAAGCATTAAGAACAGTTGGTGGAGGTGCACGAGTAGTGGTGGGTTAAAACCCACGATAATGGTAGAGTAAAAGAGTGTCAGAGATGGGAGGAGGATGGGTTGTGGACCAGCAGAGGGCTGGCAGGGGAAGAAGAAAAGAGATGAAAACCTAGACATGTAGCTGATATGGTGGAAAGGAACACTGTGATGCCCATTAAAACAACCCACTTGAGTCTCGAGAACAACCTAGGATTAGTTAGGAAAATTATGGAATAATTTTATTTTGTTTAAAAGAGTCTACAACCAGGTTACAAGACAACAAATTGTCACTAACAAGTTCCAGATCAATTCTAATCCACAAGAGAATACTTTTCTTTCATTCACAATTATTAGAGGTCACAAGGTCCAAAATTTTAGGGTTAGAAGGTTCAATTAGGGTCAGAGGGTAATTCCTCACCATACCCACTCTCTAACAGGATTAAAGATTCAACTTGGTTTTTCTCAAAATTAACACATTCAAAATTTCCTAAATCATTCCCATTGGATAGGAAATTTCTTCACCTTTCCATTGATATAAAGAAGTCCTCCTAACTCCTCATATTTTCCAAGTTATGGGCCGGCAGGCCTTGGGGTGAAAATTTTCCCCAGAGCGGGCTTGCATGGGCCTAGGAGAGAATTTTTCCACCCGCACTCCCAGGAGTCTGCAAAGGACACGTGGCATCTCCTAAGCCAATGCGAGGAAAGTGGGGCGGCGAGGAGAAAATTTGGCTAACACCCCGAAGGGTAGAGAGGGCAACATTCACCCATGCCTCTGCGCGGCACCTCACGATGCCACGTGGTAGCTCCTGATTGGTTGTGGCCTACGAGGCAGCGGGAAAATTTAGAAAAATTTTCCAAAATTTTTCATAATGCAAAAAGGAAAAAAGGGACCCGCTCCTCCACCGACACCTCCTTGTGCTACATGGCAGCCTCTTATTGGTTGTGGGTGGCGGAGAAAATTAGGAAAATTTTCCCAAAAAATTCTAGAAGCGCTAAGTTAAAAAGGATCTGCCCCTCCACCGACACCTCATGGTGCCACATGGCACCCTCTGATTGGATGTGGGGCAGTGGGGTGGTAGGAAAAATTTAGAAAATTTACCCAAAAAAATTCTCGAGCTCTAAGTGAAAAATTCAGACTGCAGACCCGCAAAGGAATTTTTTTCCAAAAGAAATTTTTTTGATGCCAAGTGAAGAAAAACTTTAGAAGGCCATAACTTTTGATAGAGAGCTCAATTTTGGGAAAACGAGGACTTTCTAGAAATCTCTCGACATCCTCTTTACTCAGGATCATTAATTTTTAATTTTGATAAAGTTTAAGGGGTCAATTTCAAGAAAATGGTCTGCATGCTTTTATAGTGCAAGCTTGTAAAAAATGAACTTATTAATTTTTCTCAATTTGTTCTTGTTCCTCTCTCAACATGTCAAATAGACATGGAGAATTGTTCTTAGGTGGATTTAGGATAAGTTTTTGAGGTAGATCTATTTGATTGAATTCCAATTCAAAATTTTACAATTTTCACAGCAAAAATGACTATGAAAGCTTTGAACTTGGTTTTTCTAGGTTTTGAAAGATTTCCTTTAAATATTTTTGTCTAATTGGATTTATTTAGGGAAAACTACTTCAATTTAATCATTTAGTTTGTTATTTCATTGTTGCAGGTTTGGTCTGATGCATTTTGGATTAAATGATTGCTTCTTTGAAATACAAAAAAAGATCAATTTTTTTTAAAGGGTTTATTTTCCATTTTCTTCTTCCAAGCATTATAATGTGTTCCAATCCTAATCTAATACATTTAGTTGATTCAATTCAACTATTCCAAACTAAGATACATCTCTGATTTCTTATTTTCACATATTTCAAAAGACTGAGTATTACACTTTTTTTATATGCATCCCTTCCTTTCAAACGGAGATTACAACTCACTTCTACATAATTAAATTCAATACAATGATACAATTTGAGGAAGGTTATGCCATTCTTTATTTATTCCAAAAGACAACTTTACAACTTCCTTCTTATATTATTTCCAAAATCATATATTACTTATAGGGCAGAATAATACATTTTCTTCTTATGTGTTCCACTTTTCCACTTTCCAAACAGGGATTTCATAGTGCATGCTAAACATAGGTTTCAATGGAATAACATCAAATGGATATCACAAAACCACTTCCATTAATTGAAATGAAACTCTTACAACTTTCTTTCCATTTGATTTCAAAATACAACATAAAAATTATGTATCATTCTTTCCAAAAAAAAAAACAGAGTATAACTCTTTTACATTTCAAATTTCAACTTTCATTGTCAATAAAAAGTATCTTTCCATTACAATTAATATACAGATCATCCACTTCAAAGTGGGAAGGGGCTACAATAAGATTTCATTTCACAAGGGACTGTCAAACTGTCATTTTCTCATCTTGAGAACAACAACATGTGTATTTCTCATTTTTCCAAATTGTGATCACAACAAGAGTAGGGAAAAGGAAACGCTCTCCACCCATCCACGACATCCAATGAAAAGGAGAAGCCATGGTTCTTCATTTGCCCTCGAGCCCCAACCAAAATGCAATTAAAATGTGATCCAACTCATGGCAATAAGGCTTCCACAAACACACAAGTAACATCTTCACAATAAAAAACACAGTCTCAAAATAGAATGTATCTTACAAATACATTAAAACATGACAAACAATACTAAGGCTTTATTAAGCAAGCTAAAGGAGCAAGAAACTATGGGGGATGTTGCTTATGCCTCCCAAAGGAAAATGGGTATCACCACCGAGAACAAACCACCGATGTGTGTGTGTGTGTGTGTGTGTGTATCATTTCAAATCCTGGCATGTGCTTATGCCTCCCCAAGTCCCCTTATTACTGACATTTCCTTATGCCTCCCTAACCTCTTATGGCACCCCACAATGAGTAAAGAAATGAAAACTATTTCTTTGTAAGGTGGAACCCAAATCCTAACTCCCTCCACCCTTATACCTCCCTAAAAACACTTGTTACTCCGAGAAATTAACCCCATAGTATTCTCCTACACACTTCCTAGGACATCTACCCAACAGCCCACAAACATGCCAAAACATTCACACATTAACATTTACATTTATAAAAGAAGGACATTGCAAGAGCTCCTCCTCTCGCATGATGGAGTTGTTCCAAGTTCCAAAACAAAAATATTTATTCCAATGCAAGCAATCCAAATCATCCAAGCACAAGCATGCAACAATCTTCCAAAAACTTCTTCAAACAAGAGCTCCCAAAACAACAAGGAATCCATCCAGAATAAAATCTCCAAAAATGAAGAAACCCAAAACAAGGCAAGGAGTTTGAATTTTATAGAAGATGGAAGAGAAGAGGATGAAGTGGATACATTTAGGATGCCACATTACACATCCTCAACCCCAACCCCAAAGTCAACTTCATTCTCCAATGCATAATAAATAGGTGGGTGAATAATATAACAGTTTACTTACACACTCAAATCCAACCCGCACCCCAAAGGACTGAAATTAAATCATGTAAGAAAAGTGCAATTAAAACATGTGATTTGCCTTCTCAAAAAGTATTATAAAAGTCTAATTTCAACTCTCCAACCATAGGTATGGTTGGTAAATTAATTTAAGAGGTATGGGACAAGTTTAACTTGTCCCACAAGCCTCCAAAATCAGCCTCGAGGTCAAATTGAAATTTACAAGAAGGTGGAGTGTTTCACAGTTAAAAGTTAACTTACACATCACTTACACATCTCTTACAACACTTTAATTCAAGGCCAACAACTCTATTAATTACTTTCTCATGATATCTTTTAATTAATTAATATTAACAACATGCTTACCCATAATATTAATACAACATTTAATAAATAAACACATGTAACATTAAACAAAAGGGTCAAATAAATAAATACACATAACCCCTTGGTCACATTTAAAGGTGGTTCCCCCATGGGTACCCCTAACAAAACAACCACACACAAACAAAACAAGTTGCCATGGTGACCTTGTTGAATTCATCTAGAATTCCAATGTGGTTGGTCTCCAATCCCCCAATGCTTGTTGTGATATTTTAACCTACAAAACAAAAATGCTTCCTTCATCTTCGTGGCCATATCAGGACATCCAAAATAATATAAATATAACCCCAAAATCATTTTATACATATGAATCACAACAACATCAAAGCAATCTAACAATACCATTTACGCTTTATCAACAACTATACCATCATCCTATAATTTCCATTTCTAGGTCTACTCACATATCCAAATATCACATGTCCAAACAACATCCATAATATAACTATGTCAAACAATATATCATCATGAATATCCAAAATGCCTCTAATAATCATCATGCATCATAACTTAATCAAGTCAACAATAATCCATGATCTAACATCTATCATCATATTATAATAAGGTCCATAATTAAGTCCATAATATAATAAAAAGATCATGATTAGTATCAAAAAGGTGTCAAAGGGAAGTGGACACTACAAACACTATGGCCTTGGATAACCGACATGAAGAGGTGTTTTACCAGTGCATCCTTACTTATGAGTATGAGCTCAACTTTTCATCTACCCAGGGCGTATGATATAGGAGCATCCATGTGTAACAAGCCTTCAGGTTTTAATAGGAATATAGAGAGGGATTTTAATTTGGAATGGAATCTCTGAAGAGTGTTTCATTTAGGACTATTTTCTATTGATCAGTTTGAATTAGGACTCTTAGATTTAGAATACAATTAGGTATTTGCATCTCTATACTATACGCTAGAGGAATGAGCGAACAAGGAAATAGAAGAATGTGTTTCTTAGAGAAGAGAACAACCTAAGAGAGTGAGAGTAAGAGATATGACTGAGTTATAATAGATTAGAGCATAATCCTGTTTTCGTAATGTTTTTTTTAATGAGAAGAAATTTTTTGTGGTTTTGGTGTATCTAAATGCTTCCTTACCTTTGTTGTAGCCTTTGATTTTTACTACATAGTCCTTTGTATTTGGGGTCGTGTGTGGGAGGATTTCGTATATCCCAAGTAGAGGAGGAGGTCATCACGTAGTAGGTAGTTCTTCACCGAACCCCCCACCTTGAGTGCATCAACATCAGAGTTGAGTCGAATACTTTTAACAAAGGGGGAGGTAACATGAATTTAAAAAATACATGAGGTGGGATGCTTTAAGAAACATAGATTCTTGCTTATGTTTTCCTCTCGCATCGAAATTTTTTTAGTCCTGTCGAATGCTTCAAGTAAGGAGCACTTGCTACATGTTTTAACTAGTCTACATTCCCTATCTAAGTAACCTTAGAGGCACTAAAATCACCATTGCCTCCTAGAATATGTCTAACCATTCTAGTGTGTTCTCAAGTCTTTGTGAAATATCATGGAACTTTTTACTTACCCGGCCTAGTTTTTAAAGTAATTCGGAAATTTTTTTGACACATGCCCAAATTTTGGAATATGGAAAATAAATTCATAGAGATTAAACTGATTCTTCAAATATAACTTTTGTATTCAGTTCCAATGATTTATCAATAAGGAAAGGTAACTGGGATTGGGAAAGGTTGTATTTGTAAGCTAGTTTTATCTTGAACGTGTATGTAATTTTAGCATTTTTCCATTTGAAAATTAAAAAAATGATGTGCTAGATGATTTGAATAGTAAAAAATGAGTATAATAGAGGAAAATCATCTGAAATCAAGTAGTTGAAAAGTAGTTACATAATAGTATTAATATTTTATTTGATCGCAACTGCAACACTAAATAGTATAAAATGCAAACAATAATTTCACCTTATGCAGTATCACGCTTTCCATAAGTGAACTGAATATTTTTTCAGTAGTTAGTATTGGACACAAATCAACTACAAGCATTTACAAGAATTTAGAGGCTACAACCATTTATTTATACTATGAGTAAGAGTGTGTAGCAATTTTGATTGATACATAGAGTATTAACGGTCTAATAAACTGGGAGGGAACTAAATAGTTTGGGGTATGTACATTAGGGGTGTTCAAGAGTTGTTTTGGGGATGATTTTTTTGTTGTTAAGGGGAGGATGTGGATTTATAAAAATCTATGTAATTTTTTCCCTAGTAATGTGGATATTGTCTTCGTTGCCAATGGATGCTTGTTGGGTATGGAGTATTGCAAAGATTACGGTGTTGTCTATAGTCATGGCTTCCATGCATTGTTGTTCAACACATTCGAGATAGAAGTTTTTGTATGTGGGTACAATTATTTGTAATTTAGGCTATTATGGTGTCGAATGTGGTTGTCATGTTTAAAGTACCTACAAAGGGGGAGGGTACACAATGTGTTAGAAACATAATTTGAGGAGGTTGTAAGATTGAGTTTTAAAATTACCATTCAAAATGTAAAGTTCTCTAATGTTAACAGTCTTTGAGTTATAGATAAAGTGGGAAGTGGAAAATGTAAATATGGGGATTTATTGCAATTCAACACATTAATACTGAACAAATTGTAGTGTAGTTTTAATGTTGTAAGAAATAAGAAATTATTTACATAGTTATACCTAGAATTATGCAAATGTAGAAATGATGTGGAAATGTTTTTTAAAAATTATGGGTGAGAGACTATTTTCTTTTAGACAACGTGGAATACTTAACCTTGTGGAAAATACAACCAAAAAAGCCAAACACCTTTATTTATGGTGGTACTGGAAAGGTTCAATATGTACATGGTTTGAGGGAAAAGCATAAGTATAGCATGTACAAGATGGAATGATTTTCCATCTGAGGCACTGTTTCCTATAGAGTGTTGTCTCTAGGACCCTTTTAGAAGGTACGAAGTGAACGCCTTATCTATGAATTTTTGAAACATGTCGTTGTAAGCTTTTGCTTTCATTTTCTTCTGTGTAGTTTTGACATCTACAATTGTTTGTTGTAGGGTTTGTTGTGCCGCTTCAATTTTCTTTTGTGTGGAATACATCTTTGTAATGGTAGCTTCATCCACTGCTGCACAATTTTTGTACTAAGAGTCTATATATTCGTATAACGAGGCATTCTATAAGGTTGGCATCGGTGTTCATGCGAAAGCTAGTGTCTCAAAGTTGTCATCCTTTTGAAAGTGCCCTACAAGTGGAATTTAAATGTTAGTTAATAAAATTTGTAGTGATTATCATAATTTGAGTTATATTTTTTAGGTAAAGTAAAAATAGACAATAAATTAATATGTGGAGCCTAGTTGTAGTCAAAAAATAAAAGTTAAGTTTAGATGGAGTATTGTTCTCACGACACAACCGGTGGATTCCGTGGTAGGTAGAGTACGTATGTTGTTACGACAAGTAGGACGTGTTGTAAGTATGCTTCTGCTTTTAACCAGAGTGCAACATGCTTTTCTTCTTGTAGGCACTTGTAATGGGTGTATGAGAAGGCTGGGAAAATGTGGAGGTCAATAAGGGCTCAAATTCGGACAAGGTTGTGATGATCAAGCCTTGTCATTCTCTCGCAGCCAATGCTGATGCTATCTTTATCAAGAGTCAGTCCTTGGGCTTTATGAAAAGTTAGGGCCCATGCCATTTTCAAGGGTAGCTATCAACAGTTGCTTCTTGTTATAGGGGCAATGGTATGTACATAGGATGCACTAGGTCCCAGGTTGGGCCTTTGTAGCTTGGGTAGTTGACAACGACATATATAGGCAAGCTTGGGGGCGTGGTTGCTTACCCGTACAACATAGTAATAACCTATCATTGCGCAAAGATTAACAAGGCCAGTTTGCACCCAAATATTTGTTGTCAACATTGCTTTTTCATCTTCACGAGTAATAGGTTGGCCATTAATTACAGCAGTGTGTTGTTGCTTTTTCTTGTGTCGGTTTGGCATTTCTATTGAGATGTAGCCATAGTTATTGGCGTGTTAAGGGCCCACATTTTGTACTTATTATGTATGGTTACTAATGTGTTTGTAGCATAAAGGTGTGTTGCGGTTTGGAAAGTTGCTTGTTCTGCAGGGTTGATATTTGTAGGAGTCTGTGACATTAGTAGATTCCAGTCATGCTCTGTAGCAAGGAATTTTTACATTTAGTAAGAGAATCCGAAACTATTGTGGGCATGGGGGCACCTTGCTAGCGAGTTAACGATAGCGTGATTGTATTCTTGAAAAGTGACCATAACATATGGCCGTAGGTACCTGGAATGTACAAGGGAGTATCTTTAATTAGAGGTAGCTAGGAAATGTGTCCAACCGAATAATAGAATGCCCTCCAAAAACTTTGCATTTGTAGGCGGGAAATGCTTCTGTAGAAGGCTATTTATTTTGGACAATAGTTTTGGGCCGATAAAACTCATTTCATTGATTAGTATGTATTCCACATCTACCATGGCTTGTTGAAATGTAGTGAGGGTTTGGCCTCAAAGAGGGGTAACTTTAGCTATTGGTATGTGTAGCCTAGTGTGTATTGTTGTGTCGAAATGTTGAATGTTGCAAGTCCTGTTGGAGCTAGGAGGAGTAAGTGGGTGGCATGGAGGTTGCTATGTGAGTGGAGTGTCCTTGAAATTTTCGGATCAAATGTGATTTACCAGTGCCAGTTGTTCCTTATATTATCATGTACAACGGGGAAATATGTGGTTGTGCATTTGCATGGGTTAATATTCTTTGTAATGCATCTTGTTGTTCTGGTGATAAGGTACATCCATCTAAAGCGGGAGGAACGGTGCATGTATTTTGGTGGTTGAGCGAGAAATGTCTATGAAATATCCCCCAATTCATGTAAGTGGTTACTAGTAGTAGCTTGGGGTCAAGTGTGTGAAAGATGAAACTAACGCTTTCCAAGTATGCCCGTGTCATGATGTCGACAACCACTGTAGGTTGCAAGCTTGAAAACACCTCTCATTCATCCATCTGAGTTGTGGTGGTCACATCGCAATCGCTCTTAGAGCTAGTGGTTGCGCTACTAATTTCTTGGCGGGGTTAGCCGATGTACGTGCCATGCCTAGTAGGTTGGAGAGAATGTATCCCACTAAAGCTGGAGTGTTTCTAGGGATGTGCCAATGTCAGATGGAATACAACTAAAATATTTGTACAAGAGGAGCTCCGTAAAGCAAAACGTGTTATATAAAGGTGAGCTAGCAACAGGGATGGCTATTATTCAAAGAAAAACTCTAACGATTATAAAATATTTGGTGTGATCCTTTATAGTGATTGTAGAACACTATGTGCTACTTCCATCTGTTCGGGTGGTTATAGAAATATCAGAGCAAGAAGTTACCGTGCCTATAACATCCACTGTGGTTCTGAGGGAATTTTTTGGATTGCACTGATTGGTGTGAAGTGGAAAGCAGTTTTCGGTATGAATGTAGCAGGTTATGTACATATCTCTAAACTATAATCCACGCCTAATATGATTTCCCATGGGATGTTGGAATCCCTATATCCTATCTTCACATATTTGAGAGTCCCCTTCAAGATTGTTTAAATTTTTCCTTCATGGCATTTTTCAAGGTAAAAAATGCAGCTTTTCCAAAGCACATGTAACATTTATGTCATCACCAAGAGTGTCAATTACATTGAAATTGAGAACTTGGTCTTCTCCTTTTGCATTGTTGTAGTCATGTATTGTTCCTTTGCGAATAAATCTTGCTTCTAGTATCCATGCCATATGATATGGATGTAGTTTGTTAATAGTTGTTGGCCTTCCAAGTGCTTTTCCCCGGAGAGGTATTTACCATTTTGAAAGGGCCTAGCACTTTTAGGTTAAGACTGCCAAAAGTGTGTAAAAGATGAGTAACATATATAGCTATGAAAATTTTAACAAGAATGTACAGAATAGTTTAAATGACAATAGCTTCTTAAAATGAGAGAAATAGTGCAATGTGAGCTATATAATAATGAGTGGTAACTAGGCTACTTATCAATCAAAATAATTATATTTGTTTGAGAAATATGGTTATTATGATCAACCACCTTTTACCTACGTCAAATAATTAGATCTATTATATTGGAAAGTGTGTCAAAAGTGTGGTTATCTATTCTATTTGTAACATGTATACCGAACCTGATTTGGACACCTAGAATTAATAAAAAAATTTAGCTATCTAGGCACAATTCAATCCAAAATTCAAGTCTTATAATTTGTACCCATCCTCAAAGACAGGACCACTCGACAAACCATTGACTTGGCTTGTGTATGCTTACACAATTTGCATACAAGGACCAACTGTTTCTTGAATTCTAGCCTACATGTTGAGTTAACGATGGAAAAACATGATGCAATCAACAAGTGGCTAAATTTCAGTCCCTTATTTTTCATTGAAACCTTGGTTGATTATTTTTCAGCAGATGCAAGTGGTAGTTGGTCACCGGATTCTTAAAATTATGCAACTTATGCTCTTCTGTCAAACATCTATGCAGATGTGAGCAAGTGGGTTAAGGTTCAATTTTTTAGGGCTGGTTTTCTTTATCTATTTTGACTATTTTGTTTATCCTTATCTATATATTTGAGGGAATTGTTCCTATTGATGCGATTTTCATTAAATGGAAGAGGAATACTTTTACATTCCCATATACTCATTACATTTTTTGGAAATAATTTTGTTTTTTGTTACCTTCATCACTCAAAACATTTTCTCCAACTCTACATAGGTCTATTGTGCATGTGGGTGTGATATTTCAGCTACACAAAAAACATGCACCATTTTACGACCTTTTAACTATCCTTTATCAATCTCCTATTAATTGAACCTCACTCCACATGCACACTTATACGTAGATGTTTGATAGGAAAACATATGTGGCAACTCAAGAAAAAGAGTTGTTGTAAATAATAAGAACTACATATGTTTTATGTGATCTTAAACAACCAAGGAAACACATCCTAAAAATCACCTAAGGTTTAATTGGCACATTGATGATATAGTTTACAATTTAGCAAATATAGCCCATGAGGTTCCATGAAACATCATCTCTTCAAAGCATTTTGTCAAAAAATTGACTTTCCTTGTGTATGCTTCCACAATATTCATACATGGACCAACTATTTCTTCAATTCTATCCGACATGTCAAATCATTTGATGGAAAAAACATGACCCAATCAGTGAGCCCTATTTACTCATTACAATAAAAATATTATGGAGACAAAAAGGTACAAACAGATCGTACCTTACACTCACTCCACCGTGTTTACTTTATACAACTATCGAGACAACAATCGGTGGTTTTTAGTATTCATCATTGTTTTGGTTTTTCACTAGATGTGCTTCTGTCTCCTTCTCTCCGACCCATAAATTATACGTGTAATGTATATTGGACCTTACCAAAACCTAACTTATTCCTAAGTTATGTTTGGTATTATATGGATTTTATGACAATTTATGTGGAGAAAATATTGTTAAAATATGTGTCATGGGGATTAATTTTTAAGATAAGTAGTCTAATCAATTCTGAATACTTTGAAAAAAATTTAGTATTTTGACTAAAAAAAAAGATCATCTCCTCTAGTCTATTACAAAGTAGTACTTGTACTTTTACAATCCCATTCATTGATCTCTGTTTTATTTAATTTAGTTTAACTGTGCTTTCAAAACTATTGTATGGCAATTTGATCACCATGTAGCCAATACACACACACACACACACACACACACACACACACACACACACACACACACACACACACACACACACACACACACACACACACACACACATACACACACATACATACATATTATATATATGTATGTATTTGGAGATTCCATGGTCGACCAAGGAATAATAACTACCTCCCTTCCATCTATTGTCGTGTGTGACTACGGGCCATATGGAGTCAATTATCCATAGGGTGCCACTAGAGGATTTTGCAATGGATGACTTATTTCAAATTTTATTAGTAAGTGCCTCCATGAATTCATGTATGGGATTCTTGAATCTTAAAAGGAAATATTGACTTCTTGAAGCTTACATGACAAAAGTGTACATTAGATTCTTAATTAAATTATCACAAAACATCACAACCTCCATTAAATTTTTCTTCTTAAGCTGAGATGATGGGCACAAAATTAATCCATGCATGGCTAAGCCCTCAAATAAAAGGAGATGAAGTTTTAAGAGGAGTAAATTTTGTATTAGCTCGATCTAGCATTCTAGATGACACTTCTTTATTATTGTAAATCTATTATGTGCATGATGTTGGCTCAAAACTTCTTTTTAAATTAACAAAATATGCATTATTAGGGATTTTGAATTCATGTGCATAATTTTTAATGGTCATTATTATTGTACAAGTGAGTAGGTGACAATTCCAAGGTAGCTTTCTGCAACTATTGTCTCAATATCAGAACTCTGTGAGAGAGTTAATAGGGGTCTTGCAGTAGAATAAATTATTAGAAATGTAGTATACTATTGGAAAATCAAGTCAGAATTTATTGTGCAACTAATATTTGTCTTTTCCAGATTTAGCTCCTTGACATATCAGATTTGCATTTAATTATGACTGCTGCACATTTATTTTTGGTTGATTATTCTCCCTAATTATCTCTTGTCAGAGATTTTGTGTTGACTTGTAAGGCAAGTTTTTATGTAGGTGTTTATTATTAATAGCATCTTGTTTTATTGGGAGAAGTAGAAGGAAAAAGAAGGAGAAGAAAAGAAGAAGATAGAAGAAGGAGAAAAACCAGATTTGGGAGAAGGAGAAAAATGCGCAGTTCCAGCTCAAGTCTGGACTATTTTTGCTGATAGAAAAACTTCATTTCTCAGCTGTTATTATATGAATGAATGTTTTGTGTGCAGCTGTAGCTTCTTTCATTATTGACAAATATATATGTATTGCTGAAGCAATTTGAAGCCCAGATCTGTGTTATTTGCAGCCAAGAGTGTTATGTTATTTTGTTGTTATAAATTTATGTAGCTTCTCCTCATTTTCCCTTGTTTTGCATCATTTAAATCCGCTGCATTATATTTTCTATTGCTGCACAAAGATTCTGTAGATTCTATAGTTTTCGTAGATCCTCGCATTCCCTTCATCAGTATCAAAGCCAGGAAATACCTGTTTCTTTTCTTTTTCTCGGGTTTTTTTGGGCATCAATTAATGGCTTATACGTCTGGTGTATCATTGGTTAGTGTGCAAACTCCAATTTTCACAGAAAGAACTATGTGTATTGGTCTTTGACCATGAAAGCTTTGTTTTTGTCTCAAGACATTTTGGAAATGGTTGAAAGCAATTACCAGAACAAGCACAGGCAACATACAATGCTCTTACACAAGCTCAAAAGGACACCTTGAAGGAATAGAGGAAGAAGGATGGGAAAGCATTATTTTATATCCATCAAGTAATGCATGAGAGCATACTCCCAAGATTTGTAGCAGCAAAGCAAGCCAAGGAAGCATGGGACACACTTCGATTGCATATCAAGGTATGAACAAGGTTAAAACTACTAAATTACAGCTCCCTAAAAGAGAATTTAAAAATTTATCAATGAGAAACTCATATTCAATAGAGTCTTTCTTTACTCATGTTGTTGGTCTGATTAATCAAATCAAGTCCCATGGAGAGGTCATAGAGGATAGGAAGGTTGTTGAGAAGGTACTTAGAAGTCTCCTTCTAAATTTGATCCCGTAGTTGTGGCTCTAGAGGAAACCAAAGATTTGAGCTAGTTTAGTGTTGATGAACTACATGCCTCTCTTATCAATCATGAATATAGACTGAATAGATCAAATAATTCAGTTGAAAATGCATTTTCATCTCATATTTTTGTAAATCGTGGAAGAGGAAGGAGCAGTTTCAGTCCTAGAGGTAGAGGGATAAGTTCTCCTAGAAGTGGACATAGTAGTAGTTATGCAAATGCTGGTGGTAGACGTCAAAATCAGAATCTCGGTCACCCAAGTGGCCAAAGATTTGACAAATCACACATTCAATGTCACTATTGTAAGAATTTTGGGCATTATGCTCATGAATGCAAGAAAAAACAATATGATCAGCAGAAGCAAGGTCAAAATCAGTCAAGTAGCACTACTTCATGTAGCATGTTCATTACATGCATGAATATTGCTGAAGAAATCCCTACAAACTCTCCATTTGAGTGGAATGTTGTTCAAGAAATACCATGTGATATATGGTATTTAGATTTGGGCCGTAGTAATCACACGACATGGAATAAAGATTTGTTTTCTATATTGGAGGAATCAATTCAAACTGATGTTACACTTGGTAACAACAACAAAGTCACTATTTTGGGTAAAGGTACAGTGAATATTCTAACCAAAAAGGGGGAGCCAAAATTTATGCCTGATGTATATTATGTTTCGGTCTAAAACACAACTTGATGAGCATTGGACAACTGATACAAAAGGGCTATAGAGTGTACATGGAAAACAATGAGTGTGTTATTTTGGACAAGCTTCCAAGCAATATGCTTATTGCCAAGGTACAAATGACTGCAAACCGCATGTTTCCATTAAAAATAAGGCCAACTATAAAAGAAAAAACAGCTCAAGTTGTTCATGAGACACATACTATAAATTTTGGAGCAGCTTTTAAGGTAGAAGATACAAAATCAGTAGTAGCCAAAGACAACTATGGAAAAGTTCAAAACAGCTATGGAAATGTTCAAAAAAACCACAAAAAGGTTCAAGGCAGCTATGGAAATGTTCAAGACAGATCTCGAAATGGCCAAAACAGCACCAAAGAGGAAAAAGATGGTTCAGTAGAAACTCAAGCAATGTTTCAATCAGTGGTAAAGGATGAGTCTTGGCTATGGAATTTTAGATTTGGGAATTTATATTTTGGAGCACTGAAACTACTACATATGAAGAATATGGTGAAAGGTTTTCCATTAATTGAGAAACCAGAAAGAGTTTGTGAAGGATGTATTATGGGCAAACAACATAGAGAGTCATTTCTAGTTAGCAAGCCAAATAGAGCTACAACTCCACTTGAGATTGTGCATTTAGATATTTGTGGGAAAATGCAAACACCGTCTATAGGAGGTTGCACTTATTTTCTTACTTTTATTGATGATTTCATAAGAAAAACTTGGGTTTATTTCTTGAAACACAAATCTGATGCATTTTCTTATTTCCAGCGAGTTCAAGGCACTTGTGGAGAAGAAAATCGGTCACTACATCAAGGTTCTAAGGACATATAGAGGTGGTGAATTTATATCTAATGAATTTATAAATTTTTGCAGATCTCATGGCATACACAAGCAATTTACAAAGTCGCTATACACCTCGGAGAAAAATGGTGTGGCAAAGAGGAAGAACCAAACAATTATGGAGATGGATCATAGCATGATGTTAGCCAAACATCTACCAAATGAATATTGGATTGAGGCAAAGTGGCAACTAATGTTTACATCATGAATAGGTTCCGAACAAAGAGCATAAGAAACAAAGTCCCTCAAGAGGCTTGGACAAGAAGGAAACATGGTGTTTCTCATATGAAGGTATTTGGTTGCATTGCATATGTGCATGACCCATATGAGTTGAGAAATAAGTTAGATAATATAGGACAAAAAGTATATTTGTTGGTTACTCGGAGGAAACAAAAGTATATAAGTTTCTTGATCCTATCAATAGGAAAGTTATAATCAGCCATGATGTTCAGTTTGTGGAGGATGAAGCATGGGATGGAAGCATAGAGAGGAATGTCGAATTGTAGCTGTTGTCCCCAAATGATAATATGGTACATGAAGTGTTTCCAACACCAAATATATCTCAAACAACAATTCCTTCCAATCCCAGGATGGTACCATAAGTTGCAATTCAAGCTACACCTTCATTCACACCAAAGAGATCTTCAAGGCTGTTGTCCACACCAACAACACAACAAACTTCACAAGCATCTACACCGGCATCTACATCAATCGGTATCCTTGGAGCAACACCATCTAGCACTCCAAGTAGTTCTTCATCTCTGGATCCAACTCTAGCAAGCATGACGCCACGAAAAACAAGGAGTTTGAGTGAGTTGTATAATGTTGACACAACTAATTCATTTTTATTTTTTTCTTTATTTTCTCATATTGATGATCCATTAACATTTGAAGAGGCTGTGATTAGTGATATATGGGAAAAAGCCATGGATGAGGAGATTGAATCCATTGAAAACAACCAAACATGGGAGTTGGTTGATTTGCCAGAAGGCAAAGATGTAATTAGTGTCAAATGGATTTATAAGAATAAATAATATGCTGATGGGAAAGTGTAAAAGCATAAAGCAAGGCTAGTTGCGAAGGAGCTTTACACAACAACCCGGTATAGACTTCAATGAGACATTTTTCTCTGGTTGCTTAATTAGATACAATTAGGAATGTTTTAGCTATTGCTTCCCACAACAAGTGGCCTGCATATCAAATGGATGTAAAGCCTACATTTTTAAATGGTTATTTACAGGAGGAAGTGTATGTGGAATAGCCACAAGGCTATGAGCTACTGGGTCATGAAGACAAGGTGTATAGGTTGAAGAAGGCACTCTATGGATTGAAGCAATATCCAAGAGCTTGGTACAGCCGCATTGAATCCTATCTCATTCAAAATGGTTTCCAAAGGATAAGTTGTGAACCGACATTTTACATCAAGGTCAACAAGAAAGCTAACATTTTGATTGTTTGCTTGTATGTGGATGATCTAATCTTTACCGGTGATCTAAACATAGATTCTTTCAAACTAGTAATGAAGAATGAATTTCAAATGACTGATTTGGGTCTTATGAGGTATTTCTTGGGGATTGAATTCCATCAATCCAATAATGGTATATTTATTTCTCAATCTAAATATGCAAATGAAGTATTGAAGAGATTTAATATGGCAAGGTGCAAGGTATCCCCAACACCAGTTATGACAGGGATGAAGTTAAGCAAGGAAGATGATGGAGCTTATGTGGACTATACATTGTTCAAGAGGCTGGTTGGAAGCCTCATGTACTTAACATCCAAAAGGAAAAATATTGTGTACAGTGTAAGTCTGGTTTCAAGGTTTATGGAATCTACAAAAGACTCACATTGGTAGGATGGTAAGAGGATATTGAGGTATGTAAGTGGTACAAAGGATTTTGGTATATTGTATTCCACTTTAGATGATTTCAGTCTTGTTGGGTACACTGATAGTGATTGTGGGGGTAGCATAGATGATAGGAAAAGTACTTCTGGGTATACTTTTCACTTTAGTATAGGTGTTGTGTCACGGGCATCAAAGAAACAACCCATTGTGACTCTTTCTTCATTGAAGCTGAGTATGTGGCAGCCACTAGTGTTGTGTGTCAAGTTGTTTGATGCGAAGGATGTTGAAAGATTTGATGCATGATGAAAAGGAAGCCACTACAATATTCTATGATAACAGTTCAGCCATAGCATTATCTAAAAATCATGTGTTTCACAAGAGAACTAAGCATATTGATACGAGGTATCATTTTATCAGAGAGCTTGTAAGCAACAAAGAAATTTGTCTTGATTTTTCCAGGTCTTAAGATCAATTGACTGACATATTTACAAAAGCATTGGCAAAAGATACATTTGAGTACTTACAAAGTGGCTTAGGATTTTGTGACTTTACACAAGTTAGCAGCTCCGAAAAACTATCAGTTAGCTCCGGAAATGCTACAACAGTTTTTGAACAAACTTGATTCAAATTTCCATGATCTGCAGCTATTCATAATTAAGGGGGAGTGTTGGAAAATCAAGTCAGAATTTATTGTGCAACTAATATTTGTCTTTTCCAGATTTAGCTCCTTGACATATCAGATTTGCATTTAATTATGACTGACTTTGCACATTTATTTTTGGTTGATTATTCTCCCTAATTATCTCTTGTTAGAGATTTTGTGTTGACTTGTAAGAAATTTTTTATGTAGGTGTTTATTATTAATAGCATCTTGTTTTATTGGGAGAAGTAGAAGGAAAAAGAAGAAGAAGAAAAGAAGAAGAAGAAGAAAGAAGAAGGAGAAAAACCAGATTTGGGAGAAGGAGAAAAGTGCGTAGTTCTAGATCAAGTCTGATCATGTTGTTGTTGATAGAAGAACTTCATTTCTCACTATTATTGTATGAATGAATGTTTTGTGTGTAGCTGTAGCTGCTCATTATTGAAAAATATATATGTATTGCTGAAGCAATTTGAAGCCCAGATCTGTGTTATTTGCAGCTAAGAGTGTTATGTTATTTGTCTTTGTTATAAATTTCTGTAGCTTCTCCTTTTTCCCATGTTTTGCATAATTTAAATCCGCTGCATTATATTTTCTATTGCTGCACAAATATTCTGTAGTTTCCGTAGATCCATGCATTCCCTTCATATACAACATCAATGTTGAGGTAAGGATTAGATTGATCATGAATTATTCCCAACTACAAATAAAAGGAAGGGGTATACACCCTCTCGGTACATGTAGGTCCTCATTTTTGCCTATGGACAACATTTGAAGGTAAAACCCATTAAGTTTAAAAGGTTTAGATTCTGATTGTTGAAAAGGTCTTTCTTTTGGAGATACTATGCCATAATACAACATGGTTGTGGAGGCTAATGAAGAAAATTCAAGCAACAAATGCTTGGTTTCCTTGTACTACTACCTGAATCCTTAAATAATTTAGTATATAAGTCATAATATAATACAATCTTACTGAAAAATATAGTAGGGAAGGCGGCGATAAAAGAAATTATGAGTATTAGCAGAAATTTTAATACATGTGAAGATCTGAAAGAATTAAATCTTCTGTTATGGGTTTGATGGTTAAAAAAACATATTCAGAAACCCCCAATCTGCATTTAACACATCACAAGTATGAAAAAATAAAAACATTTTACAAAGACAAGGCATAAAATAATAACAAGAGACAAACCTTCTCTAAACTAGTGAGGGCGGTGCAGAGAAACCTTGTAAAAAGGAGCCGCAATGGAAGTCAAATGAAAAAATTGAAACCCAAACTTAATCGGAAAATGAAAAAAAGGAACACAGATCAGCATATCACCCCTAATAAGGAAAAAGATCTCTTGACCAAGGCATTCCATGCCCGTAACCAATGATAGGAGAAAAAAGAAGAATGGAGTGGGTAGGTGGTAACCCGCCATGAGAAGCACCTCTAGCTCCTGAGCATCATGATTGGAGACCAACTACAGGAAAAGTTAATGACTTCTATTAAACGGTAGTTGTCTAGGGCAAGAGGTTGTTCTGTGTAGACATCTATAAATGTTGTTGTATAATTTATGTTTGAATAGGGCTATGAAATTTTCCTGTAGATGGTTTTTCCCACGATAGTGTCACTAACTCTTGGCTGCATATTGTAACTAGTAATTTCAACAACATGTGGCAAGTTTCTTGTGCACCTATATCCCGATCAGCAATTATTTCTAAAAGGAGCTTGTTGTATGTTGTGTTGACATTTTTTACGGTTCTGTGGTTGTTGAGATTCTGACAAGCATATGGTGGTATGTTTCTGACTTGTGCTCAGCTTTGGATGCATATTTTTCTATGTATTTAAAAATAGCATGACGTGAAACCATGGGTTGGCAATCAATGTTGGCCTACTAGGCAGTTAGCATATCTTTGTTGTGGATATTTAACCTGTCATCGTTATGAGCTGGAGTATAAACTGCATGTCCTTGTGCATCTAGGCATAATGTTGATACAGCTTGTATTGGCCATGGGAATTTGTACCTACATTGTAATTGGTTTCCTTTCCTTCATAAGCATGTAGTTGTAGTACATTTGGTGTGGTGTTGAACCCGGTTAACTAAAGCTATATAGTCATTGTCGGTAGGCGTAAGTAGTATTTCTGATGAACGTAGAAAACATGGATCATCTATTGTTGCATGGGGCATGTGGGAAGCAACTTGAAAGCTTTGAAGAGGGTTCCAAGCTATGACCTGGTTTTCAAAGAATGATTTTGCTACTTGTACGGCACTGGGGTTCACCCAGTCTAGGGTGTCCATATTTGGAGTGTCAGTGAGCCATATGAAACCATGAATATGTGTGGAGCCTCTGTGTTTCCATTCGAACTCTGGTATAGTAATTTTTAGTATGAAACATGCCAAGAAAAAGAGCCCACAATAGTTGTAACCTTAGCTTTAAAAGATACATAAGTTTACATGTACTAGAAGTCTTTTGTGTGTAGGTTTTTTTAAAGATTTCTTCACATAATAATGCAAACCTCGCAGCCATGTATGTTGTTGTCAAGTGCGATATGCAATGATGTTATGGTTTCTCCATTTTTGGCAGCAGAAGGGGTGGAGGGGAAAGGTTCTGGCATGAGGCGGTGAAAGTATAGCCATTTAGTATCAACAATGCTGAGGGTGAAAAATAAGGTTGGCGTTCCTAGCTGGAAAATCATGTTGGTAAGCTTGTTTTTGCATTGTCTCCAAAAAGAATGGGTGCCTCTTAGGTGCGAGGAAAACTACATGAGTTGGTTGGCTATTTGTTCATCTAGAAGGGTTTCCAATAGTGTCTAGAGGTGTTCTATTTTTGTGGGCATGTTCTCTTCAATTTGTTATTTTGTGAAAACAATAGAAGTTTCTGGATTCTATTGCACATCATAAGATTAAGAAAAAAATATCGGAACCAAGGATGGCTTCCAAATAGGTTGTCATGGTAATATAGCAGATGAAGAGCATATTCATGTATTTTTATCTCTGAGGCGCGGGCATGTACAAACATAGTTGAGCCCGATGGGAATAGAGTTGGAAAGCCCATTGAGAATAACCCCTCTGTTGTGTATTCATTGATGGGATTTGAACTGATTTGGGGCCATTCAATTGATGATGGGTATGGGTTTGACATGGGTAGTACGTAGGCCCTAATTTAGGAAACCTCTATATTCATAGGGGGGAGACTTGCAAAATATTATGTTAGAAGGGTTGGGTCTAATGGTGTGGGTTCAGCCTCATGTGTTTGAGTTGGTGGGAGGCTTTGTGAATTTGGTTGCTCAAGTATATGGGGTAGGCTATTAAAGATGTTAGTTGCAGGTATTGGTAAACTTGAAAGGATGGCTTCATCTATGATGATGTCACTGTAGTATGGGTCATGTTAGATTTTGTAGGAAAGTGTATTTCAGATTTGGGCTCTGCTAACAAAACACTCATAAGATTTTCCTTCCATGCCTAATCTTTTGAGGATTAAAATGTCTAGGGTTTCGGGGTGGCGGGGTAAGAACCGTAGTATAGATGTAATGTCTTGAGGGAATATAATGTTGTGGCGGGTGTACATGTATTGGCCTCCATGGGCATGGGTGACTTGTAATAGTGGAGCTACTTTAGCAATCAATATTTCCTCTACTTGGGTTAAAGTTGTTAGCTCTATGGGTCCGTGGTTGCATGTCCATATTATTCCACAATGAAAAGAAATGGCCTTTTTGGTAAGAGCACATATAGAAACTAATTCCATCTGGGGTGAGTCTTGATTACATTCCTGGGTAGCGTTCCTTGCAAATATAACAAACTTCACCAGGAAGGAGAGATTCTAAGCGAGCTTGAAATGTGTGTCGAATGGTGTTAAAAGGAGGCAGAGCGGGGTTTTCATATAAGGGGAAAGTTTGGGTAAGGGAATAAATTTTGGTTTTTGTTTGTTGTGGCGGGTTGTGTTGAGGGTGTCTTTGTGAATTGCATAAGTTTGGCAGCACTTTGCATTTATAGCTTGCTTATTTTAGTTGTAGCGCATGCGGCATTGAGAACTATCCATTTTTGATGTGCTAAAGTAATACCTACAATATAAAAACATGAACATTAGATCATGTAAGGCATTTTACATTTTCTCGTAATTATAATTTTACTAATAATTGTTATCCAAAATTCACCCCTCAAGGTAATTTTGATAACATGTACCAAATTCTTCACCTTTGAGTAAGTAGAATTGATTCAAGGCCCAAAATCATGTTTTGGGGTCCCTTTGGTATCTCTCTAACTTCCCCATCCAAGGAAAAATCCAACAAGTTAGCAAAAATTTGAAAAAATCCAAAAATGAAGTCACAGGCTTGTTTTAATGCATTATGGGTTTGGAGGTTGTGGGTCATACCAAGGTTTGTCGTACCAAGTTTGGGGCCGAAATACAAAGGAATTAGCTAAATCATAATTTTATGTCCCAAGTGGTTTGCGAGATAGTTGGGACGTAGGAACACACGGACGTGTAATGCCAAAAGTATGCACGGGGACGTGAATCACCAATTTTCCACAATTCGGTCTCATGCGGTGGGTGCGAGAGATTTTTGTCCTGGGACTAGTCGAGACATCGGGATGCACAGGAGCAGAATTGTGAAAAGGCTGCAAAAGGGATCATGTGGCGAATGCATAAGTCAACAACACTCATAGCTCATCAATGACAAATGTGTAGGGACAAGGAATCCTGAATCAAGTGATGTGGATAAAATTTTCCGGGACATCTGGGACATGTGGACCTGATTTTTCCACAATACTCGCAATTCAAAGAAGAGTCAAAGTTTGACCTCCCGAACTTCAAACGGCCATAACTTTTGACTCCGAGCTCCGATTTTCATAAAATTGGACTTCCGAACGATTTCATAATTTTAACGAGGGTATATATATTTAAATAAAATAAATATATTTGGATTCACTCAGTTAATGCTCATTCTTGTCAAATGACAGAAAACACCTTCCAAAACCAAAATAGCTGCTCACACTCAGAAGGCCATAAAGTTTGCATTTCTCAACAAAATAGCACAAAATTGGTACCATTGGAATTACAGCTTTGATCTCGAACCACAAAATTGATAAATTCTATATTTGATGAGAAATAGATGGGAAATTTTCATAAAATGTGGACAGGTTCATCACAATGTTTTATTTGGTAGTTGGGAGTGCAATTAAGAGTCATGGTCATCATTCCTTCTCTTTGCAGCACTTGGGACAGTATGGGGAGCCTTTTGCAATTATCACACAATCACTTCACTCTATATAGTGCCTCTTACAAGTGGTTGAAGGATAGATTTCTAGATTTCCATGTTCCCCTTCTATATCTCTTCTCATTTTCCTATAAATTGACCTTGGGCTCATTGTAAAGGGAGAGTTTTAGTTGTAGCAAAGCTCTTTCAAAATTGCTTTGTGAAGCTAATGTGTTGTAGGGCCCCTAGTGGAATTGTTGTTATTAGGTTGTGTAACCTGTTTTCATGTGTGAAAGTGTTGAAGACTGTACACTAAGAGTACTTGTACACTTTTCATGTATCCTCATTGGGGTTCTGGTCGGATCGGGTCCCGAGCGGGTCCGGGGGTGGAATCCACCAAGGTAGTAAGGGGTCGAGGTGCAGCCCCGCATAGTAGGGGTTCGTGGTGTAGCCCCGAATTTTTTTTTTTGTTTGGCATAAATTGTTTTTTTTTCTCAAAAAATGCACCCAATATATCGGGAAACGTGCTCTTCTCATATGGATGACATTTTTGACCCATAGGTTTTTAGACTGGTTTTGGCCCATGGTTTTGATACCCATGGAATTGTAAAACTACTTAAGCATTTTCCTACTTATATGGTTTTATGAATATGGTAGGATATACTTGAAAAACATTATAGATGTGCTTCGAATTCGGTTGTGAACTCAGAGAGTTTGTTGAGCATAGCTCCAAATGGATCCGGTATTGTATTCGAGAGTGGTGGCTTGTAATAAAATCTGAGCAAGTGATTCTTGGTGGACGTAGCCCAAATTGGGTGAACCACGTTAAATACTGTCTCTTTGTGTTGTGTTATTTTATTTTGTAATTTTATTTGAGATCTGTAATAATTTCTACATATTAGTTTCTACTGTTGCAATTATGTGAGGGATTATTCTACATATTTTATCCCTTATTTCCTAACAATTGGTATCGATCTGGTTTGGTTTCAGTAAAGTCTTGAATCACAAGGAAAGTTTTATCTTGAGTGGGAGCTATGGCAGATGATGGAAGATGTAGGAATGATAAATTCAACTCGGCGTAATTTCAGTCGTTGGAAGATGTAGATGAAGATTACCTTTATCGAAGGATCTTTATACTCTGCTGTTTGAGAAGGTGAAAAAACCCTTGAGCATGATAGATGCGAGAATGGGATTTGCTAGATAGGAAATCACTTGGGACAATCCGGATGTTTCTTGCATCTTTGGTATTATTTAATGTTTCAAAGGAAAAGACTACAAAAGAAATGATGGATGCATTAGGTAAGTTGTATGAAAAAACCTCTACCTATAATAAGATATTTTCAATGAAATAGTTGTCTAATATGAAGATGTTTGAGAATGGTTCAAGAGTGTGCATCATCTAAATGTTTTTAATATGGTTATAAATATGCTAGCTTTGGTCACAATAGAATTTGATGAAGAAGGTAGGGCTTTATTAGTTCTATGCTCTTTACCTGAGAGTTGGAATAGCTTGGTAATGATAGTAAGCAAATCGGTTCTAGCTAACTCAAAGTTGAAGTTTGAGGATGTTGTAGGGGTGATTCTAAGCGACGAAATGTGAAGAAAAATCTCTTGTGAATCTTCTACTTCAGGAATACTTTGATAGTGGAAACTAGAGGGAGACAGAAGAATAGAGGAAGTCATGGAAAATCAAAGGATCATGAGAGGTCAAAATCCAAAAGCAGGATAGTATGCTTTGTACTATGGAAACTCGGGCATGCAAAGAAGGACTGTTGGGAGCTTCAGACAAGAAGAAACAACAGGAAGAAAACAAGGAGGAAAATGTGGCAATGGGTAATGTATGTCGATGCTTTGATTCTTTCTTTTAATAATATTACTCGAATCTTGGGTTTTAGATTCGGGGCTTTTTTCCTTGCTTCTCCACATAGGAATTATTTTTTTGATTATGTTCAAGGAGATTTTGCACATGTTTTTCTTGGTGATGACGAGCCTTGCAACATAGTTGGAAAAGGTTCTGTTCAGCTTAAGATGTAGAATGGGAATACTTGGCTATTGAAGGATGTCAGACATGTGCCTACATTAAGACAAAATTTGATATCGGTAGGGCAGTTGGGAAGTTATGGTTGTACTGTGATATTTACATCAGACTCTTGGAAGGTTACCAAGGGTGCTCTTGTGGTGGCAAGAGGTAAGAAGGTTGGAACATTGTATTTAACCACTTATAGCACTAATGTTTGTAATCTTATAGCTTCATAAGTAGATAAAACATTGTGGCACTATAGGCTCACCATATGAGCCATAAGGGCATGGAGATCATATAGAAGGATTTGCCCGGATATACGAAATAGGTTTGGAGTTCTGTGAGGACTACATATATGGAAAACAAAAGCGAGTAAGGTTTCTCAAGGTTGGACCTACAAAGAAAGAGAGTAAGTTATAGCTAGTATATTCGATGTGTGAGGGCCAGCTCAGGTATCATCTCTTGGGGGTTCAAGTTATTATGGTACTTTTATTGATGATGCAACAAGGAATGTTTGGGTTTATTGTATTAGAAACAAATCTGATGTATTTGACACTTTTGTTAAATGGAAAGCCTTGGTAGAGAATGAAACAGTCTTAAGCTAAAAAGCCTCTCGGTCGATAATGTAGGGAGTATTGTAACAATGAATTTGATGATTACTATTCTAATAATGGAATCCCCATCCAAAAGATGTTTCCGGAACTCGCAGAGAATGGGGTATCGAAAAGGATTAATAGAATAATAATGGAACATGCTAGGAGCATGAGGTTACATGCAAGGCTGCCTCTTTCTTTTTGGGAAGAAGTGGTGAGCACAACCGTACTTGATAAACAGAGGACCCTCTTTGATGGAGGCATACCCGAGGATGCTTGGTATGGTAAGAAAGTTGATTATTCACTTCTTAGAGTCTTTGGATGTGAGGTGTTTATTCATATAGACAAGGATGATAGGACCAAAGTAGAGGCTAAATCAGAAAAATTACTTTCATTGGTTATGGTGGTGATGAATTTGGATATAAATGTTGGAGTATTAAGGACAAGAAAATCATTCGATCTAGGGATTTGGTCTTTAATTAGAAAGTCATGTATAAGTAGCAAATTACAGGGAAAATAGGAAAGATTACAAGAAAGAATATGCAGCAATAGAGGATCTTCCGGATGGGAAAGTGACACATGAATCTGTTTAGGAACCCCCTCAACAGAACCCCAAACTCCTATATTGAGGACATCTTCTAGGGTAAGAAGAGAACTTGAACATTTTTCTCCTTCTCTTTATTATTTATTACTCACTAATAGTGGAGAGCCAGAGAGATTTGATGAAGCAATGTAGGTAGAGACCATAAAGAAGTGGGAGCAAGCCATGGATGAGGAGCATTAGGCTCTCATGGAGAACCGTAGACATGGGATTTGATGAAGCTACCCAAGGCAAAAGAGCATTACGAACAAGTGGGTGTGTAGAGCCAAAGAGGAAGAAGGAGGAAAGAAAAGATACAAGGCCCTATTGGTGGAAAAGGGGTTTGCACGGAAAAAAGGTATAGATTTTGATGAGATTTTTCTCCCTGTGTAGTAAAAATGACTTCTATTAGAACTGCTTCTAGGAATAGTTGCAGCGAAAGACTTACACTTAGAACAACTTGATGTAAAGACGCATTTCTCCATGGTGATTTGGAGGAGGAATTATCTATGCAAAGAACCAGAGGGATATGAGGTCAAAGGTAAAGAGAAGATGGTGTGTAAACTAAAGAAGATCTTGTATGGCTTGAAACAAGCTCCACGTCAATGGTATATGAAATTTGATAGATTCGTGATGGAGCAAGGTTATATTAGATGTGATTTTGACCATTGTGTGTATAAAAAGAAATTTGAGGATGGCAGTTATATTATCCTGTGTCTTTATGTGGATGACATGTTGGTTACAGGTAAAAACATGTAGGAAATAAAAGTAATCAAGAAGCACTAAGTGAATCCTTTGCTATGAAGGATTTGGGTGCAGCCAAAAATATCCTTGGTATGAGGATATCTCGGGGTGGGAAGGAATGGAAGCTAACTTTATCTCAGGAAGAGTACATTAATAATGTCTTGGAGAGGTTTAATATGCAGGATGCTAAACCGGTTGGGACTCCTTTGGTAGGCCACTTCAAGTTATCAAAGGAACAGTGTCCTAAGACAGAGCAGAGAGAAACCAGATGTCCAAGGTACCTTACTTATCAATGGTTGGTAGTTTGATGTATGCCATGATGTGCACTAGGCCTGATATTACCCATGCAAAGGGGGAGCGATGAGTATGATTATGAGTGATCGAGATAGAGATCACCGGTAGCGATAAAGTGGATCCTTCAAAGATTTGAGAGGGACCATGGGGATAGTTTTGTGCTACAATGGATCAAACACCACTTTGTGTGGTTATGTAGATTCAGATATGGCTGGAGATGTAGACACCAAGAGGATCACAACAGGTTATGTTTAGACTATAGGTGGTACAACAATAAACTAGATTTCACAACTACAGAAGTTGGTGGCTTTGTCAACCATGGAGGATGAGTATGTTGCTGCCACAGAGGCAAGCAAGGAAATGATTTGGTTAAACCAATTACTTGAGTTGGGACATAAGCAGGACGAAGGAAAGTTTCATAGTGATAGTCAGAGTGCTATACACCTAGCTAAGAACTCAGCCTTTCCACTCGAGGACAAAGCATATACAATTAAGGTACCATTTTATCAGGACAACTTTGGACGAAGAGAAGTTGAAGTTGGAGAAGATTCATACCAGTTAGAATCCTATAGACATGATGACCAAGGTGGTCACAAGGGAAAAACTAAAGTTGTGTTCATCTTTGGTTGGTCTTCATAGAGACTACTAAGGGTTGAGAAGCCTACTCAGAGGAAAACTAGTCTCCAAGTGGGATATTATTAGGTTGTGGAACTTGTTTTCATGTGTGAAAGTGTTGAAGACTGTACACTAAGAGTAATGTACACTTTTCATGTATCCTCACCAGTGTTCAGGGCTAGGCCGGCCCCGAGCGGGATTCGTGGCGGCAGCCCCAGTAGTAGGGGTTTAAGGCTGCAGCCCCCAAATTTTTGTTTTTTTGGGCGTAAATTGTTTTTTCTTTTTTGCCTCAAAAAAATACACCCGATATATCACAAAATGTGCTCTTCTCATATGGGTGAGATTTTTGACCCATATTTTTTGGGCTAGTTTTGGCCCATGGTTTTGATACCCATGGGATTGTAAAACTACTTAAGCAGTTGCCTACTTATATGGTTTTATGCATATGGTAGGATATAATGAAAAAAATTATAGATGTGCTTTGAATTCAGCTTGAATTCTCAGAGTTTGTTGAGCATAGCTCTAAACGAGATCTGGGTATTATATTGAAAGAGCGGTTGCTTGTAATAAAATCTGAGCAAGTGATTCTTGGTGGACGTAGCCCAAATTTGGTGAACCATGTTAAATCTTTTGTCTCTTTGTGTTGTGTTATTTTATTCTCGCAATTTTATTAGAGATTTGTAATAATTTCTTCATATTATTTTCTACAATTGTGATTCTATGAGGGATTATTCCACATATTTTATCCCTTATTTCCTAACACTTGTATGGTGATCCAAGCCCTTATCTTGTAATAAACTGAATTGTGCATATCATGAAGCAATAAAATACAAGTTTGTGGATGCATATTCCCTATTGTGTTTTTTTTTCCACTCTCATTTTCCTTTCAACCTTAATTACCATAATATTGTGTCTATTGATATGCTCTTGCAAGGATCCATTATCATTGTGTATGTTTGAGATGTTGTTGTGAATACATTTTGCTAGATTGTGGAGAATTGTCATCACCCCTTCTAGTGTGCACTTTGCTTTTGTATCTCACGCATTGGAAGACTACTCTCACACCCCTCCTTTTCTGGTGTATCACCGATTTAGTGTAGGCTTTCATTTTCATGCATTCTCTCTCCTTGGTCCCTTGGAAAGTTAGATTAGGAAAGATAGTCTTACCTACATTAGAGTAGATTGTGGCAGGTAGTTTAGGAGTAAGAACCAACTTTCTCTGGAGGTCTATCTCAAGTAGAAAGTCCCACAACTTGAAGAAAGTACCCATATTACCCAATCACACTTTGTGAGCTCAAGTATATGCACTTGTGTAAACATAAGGGTGCTGTGATTCAGTGATAACAATAATAATTGGTACAATTTTTTTTGTTGTAGGCTATTTAAAAAAATACAAAATAGGAAAGAGAAATAATTTATAAACCTTATCCCTACGATTAGGTGTTAGATGATATTTTGCACACTTTCTTTCATCGACGCTGCTAATTACAATAACAATAAGTGTTATAAAATTGGGGGATCTATGCTTAAAACCAAACCCTGACACGAAACTATCTGCAACTTTATATTTTCGACGGGAATATTTACAAATTTGTGTATGGCTAACTTTTAGTGTCTGAATAGATATTTAGGTTAGATGCCTTTATGTATGTGCATATGTTGTTGGTAAGTTGTTTGTTAGGTGGATAACTACAGTTTATGATATACAAATCTGTTTGTTTAGAATTTTTTTAATTGAAAGCAACTTTTCCTATGCTTACACTAAGCATGATGTAAATATGCTTTTAAGAATTTGGGTTTTTTGTTGTTGTAACAAGTGAAGGTCGCAATAAATTGAACATATGTTAATGATTTGACTTTTTAGGTTTGCTAGTAGTTGTTGCCCATGGAGATTACATTTTGTTGTTTTATAGAATTTGGGATTATGTTTTTTTTTTTGTTGCAACTTATAATTCTTAATATTTTAGTTTTGGTTTAAAATGGGTAGTTTATAATTGTTGGTTCCAATTTTGTGTAATTAAAAAATGTAATCGGTGTTTGTTTTTTAAAACATGTGCATAATTATTTGGATGAATGTATTGGAACAAGCAACAATCAAATGTATCTAAAATGACATGTAAAACAAAAGGTGTTGGCTTGTACCAAAAAACTTGTCTTTATAGATATGGACATCATATTACAATCGAGTGTAGTGTTTTTAAACAGACGTAGATATACGTAATATTTACAATTGTTGTTTTTTCATTTTGTGCCCTCCAAAAATTCAGCTACCAGCTCTGTGTGATCTACGTCCTGCTCGGCACGCAGGTCATGCTATGTATTGTACAAGAGAGTTGTGCCTTTCCCTTATAGATAGATGGAGACAAAGAAAATGAACCTGTATGTATGAAACAGTACCTATTTAATAATGTTCCATAAGTCATTTGTACTCCTTTTTCTCTTTAAGAGCATTAACAGATACACCAAGTAGTGGTAATGCCACATCATCAAAAGTCGTCACCCATATAGTCCCAATTTGGTCTTCCACCATCATGTGAAGTGCATATCTATAATCACATGTAGTTGTGGGCAAGTTGCATTTAGTGCAATGCCATGTAGAGTCTAAACCTGAATTTAGTTTTTTCCAACATTGTTTATTATTAACAATCCGTGAACAAGCAGGATAACAATAGTTTTCCATGTTGAGATGTATAATAGTTGCAATGGTAACAATCTGTTGGTTAGCATTGGGGGTGCTACAAGCATGAATATCAACAATTTTCTTCTCTGTGGGTGCCTATGTAGTGAGTGGAGTTGAGCTAGTAGATGCTTCTATGTGGTTAGCCAAATTTGTAGCCTTTCTATCTCCTCGTACTAGCGGTGCTAGAAACAAATGGGAGAAGGTGCTAACATTAGGTTCTCCTCTAAAATTTGTGGCTTTAGCTTTTCGAACATCAAGTACTAGCATTTCAATTGCAGGTTGACCATGTTGTGGTTGTAAAAAAAAAAATTACCATGTCACGATCTCACCCCATAGAGTTATGGTTATGCAATATCTCGGTGTGATCCTTTACAGTGATTGTATAACACTATGTGCTACTTCCATCTGTTCGGGTTGTTATAGAAATATCAGAGTAAGAAGTTACAGCGCCCATAACATTCACTGTGGTTCCGAGATAAATTTTTTGTATTGCACTAATTGGTGTGAAGTGGAAAGTAGTTGTCGGTATGAATGTAGAAGGCTCTATACATATCTCCAAAATAGAATCCATGCCTAATATGATTTCCCATAGGCTATTGGAATCCCTGTAGCTTATCTTGACATATTTGAGAGTCCCCTTCGAGATTGTGTAAATTGTGCCTTGCTGTATTTTTGCATGGTAAAACACTGCAACTTTGCCAAAGCATCTAACATTTATGTCGTCACCAAGAGTGTCAATTACATTGAAATTGAGAACCCTGGACTTTTCCTTTTGCATTGTTGTAGTAATGTATTGTTCCTTTGCGAATAAATCTTGCTTCAAGTATCCATGCCATACAATATGGATGTAGTTTATTAAAAGTTGTTGGCATTCCAAGTGCTTTTCCTGGGGCAGTATTTTCCATTTTTAATAGGGCGTAGCACTTTTAGGTTAACACTGCCAAAAGTGTGTAAAAGATTAGTATCTTATATAGCTGTGAAAAGTTTAACGAGAATATACACAATAGTTTAAATGACAATAGCTGCTTAAAATGAGAGCAATAATGTAGTGGGGGCTATATAATAATGAGTGGTAACTGGGCTTCTTATCAATCAAAATAGTTATATTTGTTTGAGCAATCTGGTTATTATGATCGACCACCTGTTTCCTATGTCAAATAATAAGGTCTACTAGATTGGAAAGTGTCTCAAAAGTGTGGTTACCTATTTTGTTTGTAACATGTATACCAACGCTGATTTGGACACCTAGAATTTGAAAAAAAAAAAAAAAGCTATCTAGGCATAATTCAATCCGAAATTAAGTCTTATAATTTTTACCCATCCTCAACACACAGGACCACTCTGTCAAACCATTGACTTGGCCTGTGTACGCTTACACAATTTTCATACAAGGACCAACTGTTTCTAGAATTCTATGCTATATTTCGAGTCAACTAATGGAAAAACATGATCCAATCAGCAAGTGGCTAAATGCACGTCCCTTATTTTTCATTGCAACCTTGGTTGGGAATTTTAAGCAAATGCGAGTGGTAGTTGTAAAGCCTTTTGAGCTGGATTCTTAAAATTCTACAACTTATGCTCTTTTGTCAAACATCTATGCAGATGTGGGCAGGTGGGTTAAGGTTGAATTTGTTAGGGATGGTTTTCATTATCTATTGTGAGTGTTTTGTTTATCCTTAGCTATATATTTGAGGGAATTGTTCCTATTGATGGTCTTTTCATTAGATGGAAGAGGAATACTTTTACTTTCCCGTTTACTCATTACATGTTCTGGAACTAAAAAAATTGTTACCTGTATCGCTCAAGACATTTTCTCCAACTCTACATAGGTCTCTTGTGCATGTGGGTGTGATCTTTCACCTACACAAAAACCATGCACCATTTTATGACCTTTTACCTATCCTTTATCAATCTCCTATTATTTGAACCTCACCCCACATGCACACTTCTGCGTAGATGTTTGATAGGACAACATAAGTGGCAACTCAAACAAAGAGTTCCTGTAAATAATAATGACCGCATATGTTTTATGTGCTCTTCAACGACCAAGCAAACACATCCAGAAAACCACCTCAGGTTTAATTGGCACATTGATGATACAGTTTACAGTTTCCTAAATATAGCCCATGAGGTTCCATGAGACAACATCTCTTCGAAGCATTTTGTCAAACAATTGACTTTCCTTGTGTATGCTTCCACAATTTTCATACATGGACCAACTATTTCTTGAATTCTAGCCTACACGTTGAATCAGTTGATGGAAAAACATGACCCAATCAGCGAGCACCGTTTACTCATTATAATAAAAATATTATAGAGAGAAAAAGGTACAGTAGACCATACCTTCCACTCACTCCACTGCGTTCACTTTATACAACTATTGAGACAACAATAAGTGGGTTTTAGTTTTCATCACTGTTTTGATTTTTCAATACAAATGTTTCTGTCTCCCTCTCACTGACCCATAAATTATATGTGCAATGTATGTTGGACCTTAAAATAAACCTAACTTATTCCTGAGTTATCTTTGGTAGTATATAGATTTTATGACAATTTTTTTTGAGATAATATTGTTAAACTCTGTATCATGGGGACATTTTTAAAGATAAGTAGTCTAATCAATTCTGATTACTGAAAAAAATAGTAGTTTGAACATAAAAAGAGATTATCTCCTCTAGTCTATTATAAAGTAGTTGTTGTACTTTTACAATCACATTTATTGATCTATGTTTTTCTTTATTTTACTTCTTCTTTCAAAACTATTATCCGGCAGGCTGATCACCCTACAGCCAATACATACATACATACATACATATATGTGTGTGTGTGTGTGTGTGTATTTTTTGGGGATTCCTGGTCGACCAAGGGAATAATAACTACCTCCCATCTATTTCAAGGTGTGACTATAGGCCTTATGGAGTCGATTATCCATAGGGTGCCACTGAAAGATTTTGCAATGGAAAACTTATTTTAGATTTTATCAGTAAGTGTCTCCATCAATTCATGTATGGGATTCTTAAATCTTAAAATGATATATGGCTTCTCGAATCTTACATGACTAAGGTGTAGATTAGATTCTTACTTAAATTATAAAAAAATCACAGCATTCTAGATGACACTTCCTTATTATTGTAAATCTATTATGTGCATGATGTTGATTCAGACACTTCTTAAATTAACCAACTGTGCATTATTAGGGATTTCTGCATTAATGTGCATAATTTTTAACGGTCATTATTATTGTACAGGTGAGTAGGCTGACAATTCCAAGGCAGCTGCAACTGTTCTCCCAATATCAAAACTCTGTGAGAGCATTAATAGGGGTCCTGCAGCGGCAAAACTGATTAGAAATGTAGTGTACAACATCAATGTTGGGGGTAATGATTTGGTTAATAATTACTTATTCCCCACTACAAATAAATGTAAGGGATATACACCCTCTTATTACATCCAGGTCCTTATTTATACCTCTGGACAACATTTGAAGGTAAAACCCAGTAAGTTTAAAAGGTTTAGACTGTGATTTTTGTAAAGGGATTTCTTGGAGATATTATGCCATAATACAACACGGCAGTGGAGGCTAATGAAGTAGATTCAGGAAACAAATACTTGGTCGTCTTATTCTTCTACCTGAATCCTTAAATAATATAGTATATAACTCATAGTATAATACAATCTTACTAAAAATACAGTAGGGAAGGAAACAATAAAAAAATTGTGGGTATTAGCGGCGATTTTAATACGTGTGAAGATCTAAAAGAATAAAATATTTTTTTGCGGGTTGGACGGTAAAAAAAACATATTCAGAAACCCCCAATCTGCATTTAACCCATCACAAACATGAAAAAATAAAAACGTTTTACAAAGATAAGGCATAAAATAACAGGAGAAGAGACAAACCTTCTCTGAACTGGTGGGGGCGGTGCAGAGAAACCTTGGAGCAAGGTGCCAGAGAAGAAGTCAAATGAAAAAACTTATAAAGCCCAAACTTAATCGCAAAATGAAAAATAGGAAAACAGACCAGCATATCACCCCTGCCAAGGACAGAGACCGCTTGACCAAGGCATGCCACGCATGCAACCAGTGACAGGAGATAAAAGAAGAATGGAATGGGTAGGTGGCAACCCGCCATGAAAAGCACCTCTAGCTCCTGAGTGTCATCGTTGGAGACCAACTGCAGGATAGCCACGCCTCAGGCGTAATTATTGTTTTCAAAATCTATTTTATATAAAATGATGTGTAACCGTAAGAATCTTTTAATTAATTTCTATTGGCATGTGTAATTTTTAAAATGTTATGGTTATATATCAGAAATATATATATATATATATATATATATATATATATATATATATATTAATTAAAAATTCTTGAAGGTCCCTTGGTTTATTAGTGATTTTGTTAGGCATTCAATGAGCCCATCTTAGATAAAGTCTTGTTGACTGTAAGGCTTAGAGATACTTGATATAGAGAGTCAAAACAGTTGAGGCGAGGAGCATTATGTGGGTCATATTAACAGTGTGGATGCCCTTTACACATAATTAATTAAGTTGAAGGTGATCACAAGTTCAATTGTACACTTACTCGTAATTGTAAATTTGGTATATACTTCCTTCAAGCATGAGCAGAGATGCCAACAATCTATGTAATCTAGTGTCCAAATAAGTGTGTTACTTATGAACAAAATTATAAATAAAAACTATACTTCATCTAAACAATGAGCAGAAATACCGAAAATCTATATAATCTAACGCCTAAATGAATTCACTACTCAACAAAAATAATTTATTAAAACCTCATACATAACATATTATTATTGTAAGCTTATATATTACTATTAATTAAAAAATCATAATAATATTGTAAGTTTATTAAGAATATTCTTTGATGCATATTTTTATTATGTTTATTATACATATTATTAAGAATATTAAAAAATCATTAAATTATGCAAGTTTATGTATTCGAATTTTCTCTACAATATTTCAGCTTTTGAAACATATAATTTCACACAAATTAATATCCATTAAATGTTTTATAGGTAGTCATATTTGCATGTCTATGTTTTGTGTTTAATAAATAGTCTATGAATCTACTATTCTAATAATAAACTTCTATATTATTGAATCAAATAATGAAACCATATAAAGTTGAATATTATGGCTGAAGATTTGTAACTTTCATAACAATCACATTTAAATTTAAATGAGAATTAGAGAAATAATTTCAATTTGTAATTTACATGCATATTAAATCAAATCATAGTTATTAATTTACATGTACATGTTTTCATTTTTCAACTATAACTTATCTTATATTCTTATAAGATTTATTACATTAAGCTAATGTCATAATTTTTCTTTTTTTTGGATATAAACAAAAACTGTCTACACAATGAATAAAAAGATACAATTGGATAAATGTATAAATGGAGTAAACGAAAAAAATAATAATACATACGATGGCTTCATGACACATGGAGAAGATAATAATATTTGTATGAAATAAACGTATCATCAAACAATTAATCAAGTTAAAGAAGACATTAATGCAAATCATTAGAAACAAAAAGTAAAATGAAAAATTAAAATTTCATATGGAATGGTTAGGATATTTTGTATGGTTGAGCTATATCACCGTGTGATGCCAAAACTATAATTGAATGTATTTATTGTGAGAATTATAATATGTCTAGTCTATAGGTTATGAGAGGGTTTCAAAATTTACGAGGTGATTCTTTTATCACCCATGAATATTATGTGATGCATAATGAAGCGTAGGAGAGATGGAACAATGCATTATAATTAAAAAAGATATAGACGATTTTAGAACATTTCTCGAAATTGCAGATTTTAGCATGGGTAGAATGATTGAAACTAATGAAAAAAATTATTTTCTCTCCGAGGGTAATTTAAGTGTGAGAAATTTTCTCATCTTCTCATGGATGTAAAAACTCGTAATATAACAAAATATAAATATTACTAAAAAAATATAAATTTTCAATTGTCATTTTTTTATTGTATATAAAAACGCCTTGAAAAAAATTAGATAACTCCAAGACTATTTGAAGATTAATATGTTGCATAAACATAACGATGCTTCTCTAAGGTTAAATCAATACTTTCATCAACCAAAGACATATTTATACATTTATGAAGGTAACAAGTGTATTAGATGGGAAGGGGGAACAATATATAATAATGTCAATCAATTGATACATCTTAGAGGTATTTTCGATAATAATTTGATAGTTATTTTTTAATAATATTATTGTCCATAACCTCAAATCACCATAAATCAATCATATAAAAACCTAAAATGATTGACAACATTGAGAAGATTCAAAAGCATTTTTTTGGCATGGAATTGAAGAGAGATTCAAATATCATTTGGTTGCATGGGATTAGGTTTGTATGCCTAAGAAAATAGGTGGCCTTGGTATCAAAGACATAAGAAAAATGAATTATGCTTTGATAGCCAAAATGGGTTGGAGACTTTTAAAGGAGGAACAACCTTGGACTGAGCTAATCAAAATAAAATATTTGGCACAAAATCATGTTCACACCTTCCTATTTGAAGATAAAATTCCCAATGGTTCAATTTTCTGGAAAAATCTATTGCAAATAAGACAAAACCTCTCAAACGGATGTATATGGAGAATAGGAAATAGCAATGACAGAGGATTTTGGTAGGAGAACTGGCCTAATTACACCTTGAAGAATATGTTTTGACCTATTAAGGACATTTTGATTAAGAAGTATGAAAACAAAGTGAAATATTATATTGAGTTGAAGGAAAATAAGAGGACTTGGAAGCAAATTACAGTGGATAGTTCTGAATTAGAACCAATCACCTCTTCTCTTCAAGAACAATTAGATCATATTCCTTTAGCTCAAACTAAATCTAGGGATGAGCTTATATGGGTCAACTCTTTTGATGGTGATTATACTATCAAAGATGGTTATAACACCTTTTTTGAAAATATTCAGTGTGACTTTAATTGGAATAAAATATGGATGCCTAAGCTCACTCCCAAGATAAATCATTTTCTTTGGCTAGTGATCAAGGGGAAGATTTTGACCAATGAAAATCTTATCAAGAAGGGTTTCATCATGCCAAACATGTGTTGTATGTGTAAAAATGAGGCTGAAGATATGAAACACTTACTGATACACTATGATTATGCTACCAAGTTATGGGGTCTAATATTTTCAAAATTAAATTTGTGGTGGACTTTTCCTAATGATGGTTTCTAGGTTTAGGCACAATGGAACCCACTATAAGCATTGCATGGTAAGAAGACTATGAAAGTGTATTTTTCCACACACAATTCGAGACTTTTGAAATCCAGAATGAGATCATATTTAGATACAATAGGAAATAATCCAAAAGCATACTCAAGGACATTGCTATTGTTGCCAAAGATTCAAACCTCCAAAGAATAAGAAATACCTTAAGGATGAAGAATCTATTCTATCATTCTAAAACATTAACATTGGATATTTGCAAAGAAAAGACCACACTAGCATAGACAGGTCTTTAATCCATTAGATACCACCTCATATTCTCTGGTTCAAGCTAAATTTTGACGGCACCTCTAAGGGAAATCCAGGGGCTATTGGGGAAGAGGTATAATCGGGAGCATAGAGACTACACAGCAGTTGCTTCTTATGCTCAAATCATAGAACATCACCAAATCATTATGCTGAGGCTTTATCAACATTATGGGGTATTATAATGGCTAAGGAATGCATTATTTAAAAATCATAATATAAGGGGACTCTGTGAATATTATAAATCATTTAAATCAGGTACATCGCCCTAACTAGACAATTAAGGATTTTATATTTGACTCCGTAAATATTTACAAATCCTTTACAAACTATAAAATAATTCATTCCTATAAAGAGGGGAATAAATTTGGAGACACCCTTTCTTATCATGGGGTGAGTAGTCAAAAAATGCATATTTGGCATAACAATGAAGACTTACCTAGTCAAGTATAGCGAGCTATTATTAATGATAAGAATGATCATATATTTTAAGCCTAAAGACTTTGCTAAGTTGTCTATCGTACCTATAAGGGTACCAATATTTATAACTCTTCTCCCAAAGCTGATCATAATTCCTAAATTCCCTCATACTTATCACCCTTTCTATGTAGGAAAACGAGATGATAAGAGGAGGTTTTTGGGAAGTAGAATTGTTATCAAAAACAAGACAAAAAATTCCAGCAACTTGACAAGCGATATGGGGGGAGAACTATGTCAAGTAGAACTAACCTATGACCCAAATTGGAAGAATAATACTATACTTTGGAACTAACTTTATATTGGAGGGGTGTTCACTCTTATTGAAAGGATTCAAGGCCACGGCCAAGATATTTTCATCCAGCTTTGTTTAGGGATATGAAAATAGAATTGTGACCTACGAGGGTAGAGATATCAACATAAATGATGAACTCATTGAAGAAATAATAGGCCTCAACATGGAAGGGAATAGGTTTTTCCACAAAAGGGTACACAAGGAGGTAGAAACAAATAAGATCCTCAAGGGGGATGAATAGATGGATTTTGTCACAACTAGAATCAAAGTTACCTCTATCCCAGCTCCGTTTGATGAGATTACAAAAATGATGGTAAGATACATTTCCTTGGAAGGGAGATACATTACAATACCCTCAAGCATATTGTCTTTCTTGATCATTTTTGATGAATTACAAAATATGTTTCCTCATTTAATTCTAATTTCTCTTGAGCATTCTCTTTTGGAGGTTCGAAGCGGATTATGGCCATTCCCTCAATCGGGGAATATTTTACTTCTTCATAAGAATTGTATTATTAAAAACCCTATTCTTTATCAAACCCCTTCCCCTCCTAATTCCACCCCTCTCTCTGACCCTTTCATGCCCACCCCTTCTAATCCCATGGGTCAAATAAAGTTTAGATTGAAAAATCCTTATTAATCCCTTAACTCCCCCCCTCCAAAGAGAATCCTCCACAACAACACGACAAAGGAAATTGAGACTGCTCATATTCTACTTCATATGGGAGAACCTCTCGCATAGAGATACTCCTTTGGAGAAGGATGGAGAGATGGAGAAGATGATTGTTTTTATTTTGAAGGAATTGAATCCTCTAAGAAAGATATGAAGTAACTGATCATATAGGAAGGGAAGCTTAAAGTTGAGGAGGGGCTTGGGCTTGCTGAGGATAATATTTAAGAAATATACAAGAAGCTCAAGTCCCTTGACAATAGAATGGTTGGGGGAAATAGGAAAGAAATTATTATTGCAGCTCTCAAAGTTGTTTACAACTTCCTAGAATAGAAGGTTAAGAATGTGTGCATGTTAATTGATGTTCTAGGAAGCATATGGAGTGAAAGTACAACTCAGATCAAGATTTTACTTAGGTGTCCATAAGAATGAACACACACTTGTCACACCAATCACATTCTAAAGTGCCCTTCAAGGAATGAAGAAGGTTATACAAAGGGCCACCAAGTAATGTAATACCTGCAGTGTTACTACAAACTCCATGTGTAGTTGTCGCTTTTATGCTGATTTTTACTACTTTTGACGTAGTATGTTGTTACTCGCACTTTTATGAGTAGTCTATTTAACTACTAATGGGAAATATTGTAACATCTAGATATTGAAATTTTTTGCTATGTTTTTACTCAAACATTTGGTTTTTGATCCTTTTTTTGTACAAGGGCATAGTCCCTTTTCAAAATAGTATTTACCAATAATAATAAAAATACCTAAAATCTCCATGGAGGCTCCCCGACGACATTCACAAACACTAAACCTAAAATCATAGGTTACGATGGAGACTTGGTTATTGCTTTGGTGGAGACGGCCATTGCAATGATTGAGTTCCTCTCCTTCACACAAGACACGAGATAGAAAAATTCATTTATCCCTTTGCATTTCAAAGACGACAAAGTGAAAGATATTTTAGAGAGGATCGTGATGGTGGTAGAGTAGGGATACCCAAAAAAACCATAGAAATGGCTTTGCGTAGTTTGACAACAATAATAGTGAGGCTTGGGAAGACGGAGGATTTGTTGGCATATTTCGCCGAGCGCTCGTAAGTGGGGATTCAAAGGCTTCCGAGGTAGGGTCTTTATGGCAACAATTCCAAGGAATTTAAGGCAAGCCCTATTACTCAAAATAATAATGGAATCATGCAGAGATGTTATAACACCCTTGGGGAATTTATAAATAGAGGTTCTATTTCTTTGACCACTATACCCCTCTTTGTAGCCCTAGCTCGCTCCACGGTCTCAAGGGGAAGGCTGGAGGAACAACCGCTAATAATGGAATGTCATAGTGGAACCTCACCCCTGTTTAGAGCAATAAAGTCAAATCTTTACCTCCGTAAACCTCTAGTGGAAACCCTAATGTTATCAAATTTTTCCCCTCAGGTAAAATTGGGAAAATAAGAACTTGCACACAACAAAAATGGAGGAGTTGATTCAGTCACTAGAGCTTGCATTTCGAGGTTGGTCGAGAAAGGAATGGGCCAAGAAAATTGCAGATAATTTTGGGAAAATAAGAAACTTTGAAGTTCCAAATTTTCAGACTTTGGAGGTACCGCGTTTCAACATTTTTGAGATTTTGGTGGGCAAAAAGGGATCATAAAATCCCAAAATCCAAAATTCCAAACGTCCAAATTTCTAACTTTCGTGTTTCGGAGGTTTCCGCGGTGAAATTGGAAAAAATGAGGAAAATTTTCTCAAAACTTGAAATTTCAAAAGTCTTAAATTTCAGACTTTCGGGTTTCTGGTTTCGTAGAAATAGAATCGTCAGTCGATAAAAATGAGCCCTGAAGCCCAAAATTTCAGACTTTTGGGTTTTGGAGTTTCAGGATTTATAGTTTTAGTCTTCCGTAACAAATCAAGAAAAGTGAATTTTTTTTTTTTGAAATCCTAAAATTCTGAATCCCGAAAGGGTTCGGATTTTGGAAGTCAATGAATGTTTGAAGGTCAACACATCGTAGTTTTAGGTTTCAAAGTTTTGGAACTCTCGAGGCAATTTGTGTGATGAATAGTGAAAGGGTCCAAAAGGAAAAATGTCTAAAATATTGAAATTTCAAACTTTTGGGTTTCGAGTTTTAGAGGTTTGGGCCTCGGAGTTTCAAAAATCTCAAGAAAATTTGGCAGATGAAAAATGTTTCAATCTCGAAAATGGAAATGTTTAAAAGTCCAATTTCAGTATTTCGACTCAAGAGGAAGATCAAGAGCTCACATTTTTTGAATGACACCCCAACCTTCAGATTGACATAACTTTTGATTGGGAGCTCGGATTTGCACAAGAAAGGACTTTTGGAAATCTTACACTCTCCTCTTCATTTGAGTGGGAATAACTTCTTGAAAATGAAAAGTACAGTTCACCAGCTTTAAAGGGTGTTAGACTTCTCACCTACCAAAATAATGAAGCTATGGGCTTCCTTTCTTTCCCAACAAGGAATAGTACATGGAGGCATGGGTTTTGTAGTGGAACCCATCATTGTGGAAGGTAAATTCAATTCATTCTTGGGTGGTTGAAGCAATAATTTGAATTCTTCTCTCCCCCTTCTCTCATTTTCTTCCTATATATTGTAAGGAGGGGCATTTTTTCAAAAGGTTGGACAATTTTTATTTGCACCCTCCCTTCTTCTCTTGTCTGTAAGTGGATTTGTGGAGTTAAAACCTCCCATCAAAACTGTAATGAAAATCTTTCCTCTTGGCCATTGTAGTGTACTGTATCAAATTTGTGGAGCAATAATACATGTCTGTGGATGATTTTCAACCCTCTCTTATGTTCATTGCACCTCTCTGATCTCTCATTGCAATCTTGGTTATCTGTGTATGGTGGTTGTATTACATTTCAATGGTTTGTGTTTAATGGAAAAGCAAGTGTTCGAATTCCTTTGGTGCATCACCTTTGTTAGTTTAGGTTTATTTTCTTGCATCTTCTTAACCCTATCTCCTTGGCAAGTTAGATTAGATTTTAGAGTAGATCCTCTACAATTTGTATCTCAGCATCGAAAAGAGGAATAGGAATCGGCCTTCATCCGGAGAGATTTCCTGATTACAAATTCCCACACTTTGGGAAAAAATCCATGTTATGCAATAACAAAGAGAGTTTCAACCCATCGAGTTGTAGACATCCATGGGTGCTATGATTACGCATCAACACCTACCTCAATAAGTTAACAAGTACCCTACAAAATAGAACTAATATTTCGGGATGTGGTATATAAGAGCTCAATTTTCGTTCTCATACCGTCAACCTCTATCACAACTTGTGTCGCTTTTTTGAGAGGATTTGATTAAAGTCGAGTCTTACCTCTAAGAGCATGGTTTGATTTTCAAATTCTGTGGATGGTGGAAAACACTTTAAGATCTACATGTGTGGATTTCAAAATGTCATCTTCCTCGATTGAAGGTCGGTAAAAATTTATCCTTGTGCCAATGGAATTTTTGTTGTTGTTTTCAATGAGGTTAGTAATAATAATAATATAACTCAAACAATTTGGGTCAACCAACCTCATTAGCTGATTTGAAACCTTATTTCCCATCTTTCAACCCACTTACAAAATCATTCTCAACCAAGATGGTATAGATTATAATGCCACATTTTATGCTTCAATTTTCGGCACCAAATTGTCTTGTTACCATCGGTAACTTTATAGGTAACATAATTTATATTGATGAACATACTAGTTCCTATATCCATTCAACTTATGCTAGGATCCTCTTTGAACTTGAAACTTAAAAATAAATTCTAGTAAATATTGATCTTAAGGTTCAAGAATGAACTTGGACTTAGCCACGGATTATGAAGGGCTTCCTTCGATGTAGGAAGTGATTTTCTTTGGGGCATATTGTTGTTAATTGTCATCTAGAAAAGTGGAAACATGTGAGATTTACTTGGTGGAAAGATTCCCACCCAAGTCATACTATGATCAATGAAAAGAAATTAAGTGATCCTGACTCTGATTCCTATTTTATAGAGGATGTTCTAGAAACTCCCATATGGAATATTGTGGTGCCTCTAAATGCCCCAACCCCAAGTGAAGAGAAAAATGAGAATCTACCTCTTACTTATCCCAACATTGATAATTCATATATTTCGATCAGCGATTTTGAATTTCTTCTTCTCATTGAGAATGAGAAAATGATTCAAAAGTGGTACAAAATAAAATAATTCACCGAAAATCCATTGTTCCTTAGTTTCTCCTCTTCTCCTTGTGCTACAGGGAAGATGTCCTTTTTTTCATGTTGGTTTTATTATAATATCTAGGATTAAATTTCTTATTTGTTGCAATAGGATAGTGTCCCTAGAAAAATACTTCATCCAAAAATAATAAAAATAAAAATTTAAGAATGGAGCTTTAAAAATATCGGGCACGAAAATGTACTTGTTTCATTTTTTTAGAAAAAAACACCCTAAATATTGTTCTAGTGCATTGTGTAGATCATCGTGAATCATTATCGTAGCATTTGATTATAATAGGATACCTACTTTATTATTAGTGAAAACTTTGGTAAATAAATTGCATTCATGTGTTAATAATTCACCAAAAAGAAACAATGAGTTTAACACATTATTGAATTTTTTGTAGATTTTTTATTTTTTATGTTCTATAAATCCACACAGTTAGATGGTTATCAAGTGTAGAGGTTATAATAATGAATTTTAAAATTATTCAAATATTCTAACTTTGTGGAAAATTTAATATAAATGTTCATCATGGTATGAGAAGGAAAGGACTTACTATATTCATTTTTGTTTACATATGTTTGATGATCTATTGAGTGAACTAAATAAGTTAAATTTGCTGCAGTAGTAAGAGGCCATCACTTCATCCCATGAGAAGTCTCGGGATAAATCCTTGTTCTCAAAGCCATATCGTGGCCAAGAATCGAAAGGGTCCCCTAGAGAATTCTAATCAAGCACAACCAAAAGAACACCGAAAGATAAAAATTCAAAGAGGTGGTGTCACATTTGTAGAACCAGCACTCATGACATTGATCACTGCTTGTACAATAGCTTGAAACAAGTGTCTTCAAGTTAAACAAGAACATCAGGGCACAAATATTTTCAAAATTCCAAACAATGTCGTCACTAAAGAAAGCAGAAGGGACATCTTGCAGCCCAAGAAGATGATGAATTTGATGAGGAGACATCAAAAGGATCCCATTGTGGTAGGAACCTTGTACTCATCTCTCAAACTTCTCGTCCCACAAATAAATTCCAGTTGATAGACTCTGGTGCAAGCAAACATATGTCATGTGACAAGAAGTTGTTTAATTCACTACATGAAGAACCAACTAGAGATTGAGTTCGGATAGTAGATGACAAAGAGTACATTACAGAAGGAATAGGAAATTTCACCATTCCTCTGGGACCACAAAAATGTACACTTACAAAGGTACAATATGTTTCTAGCTTGACTAGCAACCTCTTGTCTGTTACTCAACGCTTGAATCATCACCTTAAGGTATAATTTCTTGTCCAAAATGGCATTAAATCATGTTTAATCTCTAGAAAAGGTACGGTTCTTGCTAGAGAATTTGTAAAAGATAAGTTATTTGCTTAAGATACTATTTCATTTTCTCTGCAGAGCTTTATCTCGCATCTACGTGTAGAATCAACTACCCTATGGAATTTTAGATATGGACACTTGTCGGTTAGTTCATTGCACCAGATGAGTTCAAAATAAATGGTCCATGGACTACCCAAATTTTCCAGTTCCTTACCTATTTTCCCTAGCTATCTTGCAGGAAAACAACACAGAGATCCATTTCAGGTGAGCACCTTCCATGCCAAGAAGCGTCTAGAGGTAGTTCATACTGATCTAAATGGCCCATTTCCTGATTTGTTTTCAGGATACAAGTACTTCCAACTATTTGTGGATGACCACTCTCACAAGATGTGGGTATATTTCCTAAAGAAGAAAAGTGAGGCTCTTTAACATTTCCAGAACTTCTATCATTGTGTTGTGAAAGAGACCAGACAACCACTTCTTCTACTTCACTCAAATCGAGGGGGGAATTTACATCAAAGAAGTTCTTGGCCTTCCTGAACCAACAAGGCATTAAGTAGAACCTAATTGCTCCCTACACACCCCAACAAAATGGCATTGTTGAGTGTTGTAATCACATAGTGATGGAGATGGCTCGCTACATGCTAACAACAAAAAAGCTAGAGGAACGTTATTGGGATGAAGCAATACAGATAACTATATATCTTCTCAATAGGGAACCGACAAATATTCTACAAAATAAAACACCATAAGATGTATGGAGTGGTAGAAAGCTATCAATTTCTCATTTATAAGTATTTGGTTACATAGCATACATGCATGTCCTAGCTTAGAAGAGAAAGAAGTTTGAGCCAAAGTCACTCCCGTGCATCCTACTTGGCTATAGCACTACCTTGAAGGCATACCATCTCATGGATCCTGAGACAAAGAAAATATATGAGAGTCATGGACGTGGTTTGTGACAAGTCATCCTTTAACTTAGTAATGACAATAGAAGATCCATTACCAACCACCTCTCATCTATTAGTCTTTGAATCAGATGATGAGCTAGAGGAGACTCCTCAGAGAAAAGAAATGCTGTCCGGAGAGCTATTTGTTGACCTTGGAGAACTAGAGAATGTGAATCCACATTAATCCACATGGAAACAACACAGTTCTTCTCAAAAGTAGCCAAGTTCTCGTCAAAGTGGATACAAATCACCATCAAGGACTCACATTTGTAACAACTCCCAGATACATCATCCGGAGTCAAAACAAGGAGTCAAACATGAAATGAGGTAAACTTTGCACTCATGAGTTCATTGATTTATAACTTCGAGCCTGATAATGTTCGTGAAGCACTCAATCAACCTCAGTGGAAGGAAGCCATAGATATAGAAATTGACTTACTCAAGAAAAATCAAACTGGGAACTTCTCAATCACCTACGGAAAAAAATGCATAGGATGAAAATGGGTTTTCAAGACAAAATATAAGGTAGATGGATCCATCGAAAAACATAAATCATGACTTGTAGCAAAAGGATATGCTTAGAAATATGGCATCGACTATGAAGAAACCTTTGCACCCACTACGAAGATCAAGACCATTAGAGTTGTTTACGCAAATGGCGACACGAAAGGATGGAGTCTTCAGGTAGATGGATGTTAAGAGTGCTTTCCTAAACAAAGTGATTTGAAAGAAGAAGTATACATGACCCAAACTAAAGGATTTTTGATGAAGATAATCCTAAGAAGGTGTGTCATCTCATCAAATCACTATATAGACTGAAACAAGCTCTAAAGGAATGGTATCTCAAGATCGATAATCACCTTTGCGCAACAAGGGTTCACTCGTAGGCCCTTGGAATCAAATTTGTATATAAAGAAGGTAGGCAAAGAAATTGTCATTCTTGTTGTATATGTAGATGATCTTGTGATCACTGGTAGTTCAAAAGATTAGGTTGATATTATGAAGAATGATCTCAAAAGAACCTTCGACATGATAGATTTTGGGCTACTACATTACCGTCTTGGCTTGGAAATATGGCAAAATGAGCATCACATCTTTGTCTCCCAGAAAAAGTACGCCAAGAAACTCTTGGAAAAGTATAGAATGTCTAACTGTAAACCTATATCCACTCCCATGGAGAAAGGCTTGCAAATTTCAAGATTTCAGGACTCACCTCAAGTAGATGCTACTCTCTATAGGAAATTTGTTGGAGGGCTCATCTATTTGACATATACCAGACCAGATCTATGCTATGTTGTTAGCTATCTTTCCAAGTTCATGCAAGAGCCAAAGCAATGTCACTAGACAACGAAAAGCATGTTTTGAGATATGTCCGAGGAACAATTTATTATGGTTTGGAATATAAGAAGAATTTTCAATTCCTCTTACAATGATAGGTCAACTCGGACCACGCCGGTTTGTTGATGACATGAAGTCAACTACAGGATACATTTTTCATCTTGGATCTAGACCTATCTCGTGGATAAGAAAGAAGTAGAAATTTTTTTGATCTCATCCATAGAGGCGAGAATATCACGCCGCACGAGGATCTATGTGTGAAGTGATATGGTTACATCACATTTTGGATGACCTAGGAATTCCTGAAAAATAGTCACCTATTCTCTATTGCGATAATCAGAGTGTGTTAAAGCTTGTGTAGAATCCAATCTTTCATGAATGAATAAAGCATATTGAAATTGACTGTAATTTCATTTGAGAGAACATCTTGAACCATCACATTCAGCTCCAGTACTATCCTATGGAAGCACAAGTTGGTGACATTCTCACAAAATCTCTTGGAAAAGTGAAATTTGAACTTTTCAGGGGTCACATTTACAAGAATAATGTAATAAGGGGGAATGTTAGCATACATAGCATAGCTTATATTTTAGGTGTGTTTGTTTTATATTATCCCTTATTTCTCTCTTCCTTTTTTTATTCCATTATTCTCTCACCTACGTCCATATCTTCCTCCTTCAGTTTAGGGGAATGTTGTTTATTGTTTCTCCTATAAAATGTACGTGCTTCTCCATAGTAAAATAAGATGTAGAGATTGTGAGTAGGATAAACAATTGATTGATGTCGATGTAAGTTATTACATTTAGTTCAGAAAATTTCCTACATATGATTCACTTGGATTTGAGGAACACCCCTAAAACCCCATTGTATTCTATTCATAAAATGACCCTATTCAAATCTTTAGGTAGCTGGATAAGCTACAAAAAGAAGTGTAGAGACAAGAAGATTGTAGGCATCTAGTTTCCAATCACATTGGGTAACTATACTTGCAGGACTACTTTGGATGCCCAAAATGTGGACAGAACAATTTCTCCCCTCACTCTTCATTATTTCAAACCAAGGACTTGCTTTGATATCAAGGGCTTTATTGCCAATAATTTTAGAATGGGTTTCCATCATCTTGCTTTGATAGTGAAGACTACTGGGTTGACTATTTTGATGATTATGAATCCAGAAGAAGGTATTATGGTAGATTGTCTCTTCAAAAAATTAAATATTTTGATGTGTACAAGGTACCAGATGGACTACAAGATGATGATCAGGAACTACAGTCCCTTGAATATGAAAGGTCTATCAGACACACTCCCATTGAAACCATTGATTGGTTTGTTAAGGAAAGGATGATTTGAAGGAACTCATAAACCCTGTCTTGGTGAGAACCAAACTTTGGTTTGACAAGAAAATGAAGATGTTCGAGCAGAAATTCCGGTATTCCTCCAAGAAAGCCTCCACTCCTCGAATGAAACACCCGTGGTGACCCCTATTCCATATGTACAATTTTTTCCCTCTCCACTTGAACCTTCAACTTTGGTATACATGAAGAAAGGAAAGGCTAAGAAAGATGAAAAGATGGAGGAAGTAATTCAAGAAAGTGAAAATTTATCTCCTTAAAAGAAATTAGAAGTAGTACCTAAAGTTGAACTAGTTATAGATCTATGTGATGATGACAGTGAGGAGAAAGAACAAGAAAAACAAGAGGAGGGTAATCTTGAAGGAAATAATAGGGAGAAAGAAGAAGAAAATGATGATCAACTGAAGGATCAGACTTTAGAGATAGAAACAATGTGTGTCTTAGAATCATCTTCCAAATGAGTTCCTATCAAGGAAGTTTATAACTCCTAAATTGAAGCATCCATGTTAGAAGTATCATTTGTACAAAATTTGAGTGCAATGGGCACACTTACACTTGGGCCCATTGATCCATATACTTCAAGTTCTTCTTTTTCTTGGGTATAACTATTAGTGGAAAGAAATAAAATAAAAGCCACATCTCATATTGTTGCTCAAGTTTGATAATTTCGTAGCTCTTCTAGGTAATACTCCTCCCCCATCTACAAAGAAGGCTAAAATCACATCCAGGTTACCATTTGATTATCAAGGAAAACAATTCATGGAGAATTGGTAAGTGATTTGGAGTTTAAAATTATTCCCCTTGGAGAATCTACACCTGAGAGTGAAGTGCACAATTTGAAGGAAACAATGTCAAGAGTAATTGAAAGAGTTGAGAGAGGCAATCAAATAAAGGAGCAATTGGAGGAAAAAAATAAAATCCTTTCAAATTTCATCAGGTCCTTATTGGCAGAAGACAAGGTACTTGATCCAACTCCCTTAGCCTCAATTCCACCACCTGCTATTCTAACTAATGATGAAGTTCAAGATATCAAATATATTCACAAGCATGCCACTTATGGGAAGGCAATGGAGGCCTTGGTTGATGATATGATAGTCACATGATTAAAATTCATTGAGGAAGCATATAAATCATATGATAAATTCACTAAGACACAACTGAAGTTTACCACAACACTTAGTGGTTTGGATAGAGAATTGAAACTATGGAGTGAATGCATTCAAGATCTCCGACTGATGAGTGACACAGATGTGCAAGTCCTTTTGGAAAGTAAAGTATTTGATGATGCAAAGTTGAATTTTTCTAAGTAATGGGTCTTCAACATTGATTGGAAAATAAAAGTTCTTGAGGAAGCCATTGGTGAGCTTAGGAATATGTTATAGAAAGGAGAGGATTTTAAATCCTGTGTCATATCTTCTTTTCATGATATCCACTACCAAATATTCAAAGAAAATTCAAGGGATAAATTCACAGTCCAAGAGATCAAGTCTTAGTTTAGGGAATTTGTTAAAGAATATTTTTAAGCAAGACACTATGTCTAAAGATAAGATGAGGGAAATTTTTACACTTCAAGTAGCCATCACTAAGGCCAATAAGGATTTTCTAGAGAATGTGGAATTTGGAAAAGAAATTAAGAAGTGCATGGGAAGTTGGACTTATGTAACTGAAAACATAACCATTCCTTAAGGAATGGACATAGTAGAACCATTGAAGAGATTCAAAACTAAAGGTTTAAGTAAAACAAAGGCCACAAATACACCTTCGAGTTTCCCAGCTCCTAGTTCTTAGTTTCTTCTTTTAATTAAAATGTATAATTAAGGTGGTTATTTTCTTTCTAACCATACAATATGTAAGTAAAAGAAAACCAATGTTAGAATTCATAATTAGATATAAATATTTTTATTAAAAGAAGGAAACTAAAAATGCTCTTTATTAACCATCCATGAGGATATTTCAAGATATTTTCCCCTGTCATTTGGAGCGATTGGATTTTTGATGCCTTGGAGGTAAAACTACTGAATTACTAATCAATATAGAAGAAGTTTCATCCTTTCATGTGCTCTTTCTATTTCTTCTCTCAATATAATTCATGAAAAATTAGGTATATTTGAATAAGAACTTTGTTTCTTTCATTTGATGTTGTTCTTAGAAATTTGGGTCTATTGCATGCATTTTTTATGTTCATATATACATAGTTTTAATCTTGTCATTTTTACAAAGCATAAGTAAGATACCATTCTGCAATCTATGTGTCTAAAAGTGCTCTTCTCTTTATTTTTTGAATACTAATTCTTCTGTTCCCTTTTCCTCTATATTGAAAATTTTATGAAATGAAGGCATCTAAAGCATCAAAATCCTCATTGAGATATTAATAGTTGTACATATTGTGAATAAGTAGATTTACTTATTTTTGTGTGTTTAATAAGGGAAATTCTCCCACAATGAGGAGGGACTCATGTCCCCTAATGCTTTTCCTCAAGGTTAAATCCAACAACCAACAGTTTTTGGTGCCCACCGTGGGAAACATTTTGTGCATCCCACCAAAACAACTTCAATTAGACCAGCCAAAAAAAAAAAATCAGTCGTGGATACAAGATATACACAAGTCTAGAGAGCACAAGGTATTGAAGATCCATATTTTCATTTACTTGAACAACAAATCTTGATTCGACTCTATAAATAAGGAAGAGAAGAACAATCTCCAAAAGCACTCCTCTGACTAAGAGTAGAGTTACAGAGAACGTTTATTTGCAAGCACAATCAAGGCCTAACATCTGATCTTTGCTGTTGGATAGAGTTATAGTCCCTTTACAAATTTTTTTAATAAGAATGACAACAACTCTACCTTGAGGAAAATGAACTAGACCTTTGTACCTTGCTCAACCATTGCATGATATCCTAAAAGGAAATAAGGAATTTTCCTATATTCGGAGGAAAAGGAAGGTACACCAAGATGAACACATTGTTTTATTCATCATGGCTTGTGGAGTTCTTGTTTTTTATCGAGAAGATGTATCTGACAAGATATTTTTAGAAATAATCCAGGAAAATTTTGTGGACTGGTTCTATCATCTTTCGTATGGTGCTATCACTAACCAGATACCATGAGGAATAAATTGTAAAATCAGTTCAACCCCACCGAGGATGTGCATGCTCTCCTTGCCCAGATTTCGAGATGAAGAAAGAACCATATGAGACCATGCGAGAGTTTGTGGAAAGATTTAACAAAATGGTAAATAAAAGTCCAGTAGCCACTCATCATGTGTATAAAATTTAGAAATGTTTCTTCATGAACGATCAATTTCCATACGTAATCTATGGAGTGAGAAGGGATAATATTGGTACTTTGGATGATTGTCAACACTTGGCCATAAATTTCAAAGACAATCTCATAATTTATTGAAAATTAAAAATGAACCTCCTTAATCTTATAATTTTTCTTCAGAACTAACTTTGATCAACCGGTAAATAAATTGGTGAATGACCTTATAGAAATAGAGAACAATTTTCTCAAAATACTCCTTATAAGTATATTCGAAGGAAAAAATTTCAACCCCAAAATCATTTTCCATGTACTTAGCCAAAAATAGAAATTGAAGCACCTCCTCTGAAGGTCCCACCAATGTAGCATGGTAATTTCAAGAGATTGAAGATGAGGTAGGGGCTGAGGAGTATTAGTAACCTAAAGAAGAAGAAGAAGAGGGTCTAGAAGAAGAAAGTGATTCTCGAGTTAATTTCCTTACGACTTAAGGGGTTGAGGATGATGAAGATAATTATGATGAATTAGTGACAGATATGAACAATGAATCATATGATGTTATGACCAAAGAATAGACGAATAAAATAAGGAGGTGACCCATCCTACAAATAAATCTAAAGAAGTTCTGATCACTATTCCAGCTGTCCCTATCCCTACTCCTTCCTCCCAAAAGGGGACTAACTCCTCTACTTCTTCGTCATTTGCACTTAAAGATAATATAACTTCAACCTTTTTATCCAAAACAACCTCAACCAATAAAAATGATAAGCCTAAGGCCTCCACCTCTTCTAGTGTAGATGCCTTATCTACATCTCGATTTTTTGACATAATTGATCATAAAAAAAACAACTTTCAAATTTCTAAAGCCAAATTCTATCAAACTCACTCTAATGACTTTCCCCAGTAGTCAAGTTTGTAAAATCCAAACCTAACTCATCATCTACTACTTCTAAAGGCCTATTGCCTACTCCCATCTCATCACCCCAACAAAACTTGATGGTTGCAACACCTTCTAAAACTGAAAATATTGAGCCCTTCTATGTCACGCTTCTTATAGCTATCTATAGCCTTACTAATTGTGTTATTGATTTAGGAGCATCAGAAAATGTGATGCCTGCTAAAGTTTCCCATGCTTTAGGCTTGAATTTGACATGCACATTTGGTTCATGTTATTCTATGGAAAGTAAGGAGGTGTCATTGGTAGGAAGGATCAAAGATGCACAAGTAGCCTTTGTTGCTTTCCCAGAGAAAAGGGTCAAAGATACTATTTTAGTAGTAGATATTCCTCCATCCTATGGTATGTTGCTAAGTAGAAAATTTTTCAAAGAAGTGGGAGGATAAATTCAAATGGATTTGTCAAACTATCTCATCTCAGTTAATGGAAAGATGAATAAGTTGTTACCTGAAAGAAAAACTGTGTATATTGTGTAGACAATAGATGACCCTAAAGCACAAATTCTCTACGATGACATTGGTCATGGTAATTACATGATCATGTACAAATATGAGATAAAGACTCCCAAGGGTGTGATAGATGATCCTAATGGTGTTTGGATTCTTGAATTTGATGGTTTTTTCTTTTGATCTTGTTCTAGAGTGGGCGTAGTTCAGTTTTCTGCTAAGAATAAGTCTTACCCTTTCTCATATAAGCTGAAATTTTAAAATACAAATAATATAGTGAAATATGAAGATATTATTTTAGGTTTGTTAATGGAAAGATACATGGGAATTAATAACCTTTGTGCTTGAGGAGATGTGGAACTCATTGTTACAAAAGTCGACGTGTTTATCGTAAAAACTAAAAGTCTAAATAATTAGAGAAATATTTTATGGGATTCAATTGAATTATTGGATGCTTTTTCTATTGAAGTCATACCAAGAGAAAAGAATGGTAGGGATGATGCCTTAGCTATATCAGGGTCTTTGTTGATCCATCAACCTAACTTTTCCCAAGAAAAAATTATAATTGAGATGATACACATGTAAATTGTGCCGGATAATGTCATCAATTGGCGGTGTATTTCATGATGTTTAGCACTTTCTCTCTTTTCTTAATATTAAATACAATTTAAGTCAATTTTATTTTGAAGGAAGTGAGTCTACTCCATGTGAGTATGTACCATCCATCGTAGCTAAAGAAGGAGTCAAAGAATAATCTAATAAGGATGGTTGCATAAGACTGAAAGGTAACAAAATACCTAGAGAGCTAGTTATCCTAGAGGATTTGTGTGACAAACATGACAGGTATATCAAGTCAAAGGTATCACATAGATCTCATCAATTAAAAGAGCATGAAAAATTTAACATTGGAAGATAAGAAGATCCTAATCTTGTTAATATTGGTAAATACTATGATAAAGAACAAAAGAATAGAATGATTAAATTGTTAAAAAAATATTTTAATGTTCTCACTTATTCATACGATTATTTAAAATCCATAAGAATAAGGGAAATGTAGCACCACATTTCTATAAAGCCAAGAATTAGGAATTTTAGACAAAAACAAAGGCGCAAGACAATCCCAAATTTTCGATACCATTCACCGGGAGATTCAGAATTTTTGAACACAAGGATAATTTTCCTATTCATTATTCATCCAAGATACAAATTATAGCCAATTCACAACACCCTCTAATTTGCACAAGTGTGTGTGTGTGTTTCAGATCATGGTGTGAATGGGTAACATGGGTACTATCTCCAAGTTGTGAGACTTACTTTGCTTGAGACAGGACCTTTAGAGAAACTTGGTTCTTGCTCCTAAACTACCCGCCCCAATCTACTCCTAATGTAGGAAAAAATATTTAATGCTAATCTAACTTTCCAAGGCACCAATGAGAGAGAGAGTAAATGAAATTAAAACATATACTAAAGAGGTGATACACCGAGAAAATGAGGGTATGAGAATATCTTTCCAATGAGTGAAAAAATTAGGCAAAGTACATACGAGAGAGGGTGATAACAGTTTTCCACATATAGAAAATGCATTCACAGTAATATTTAATACACATACAATTATAAAGAATCCCTGCAAGAGCATAAAATAGACACAATATATTTGCAATGATTTTGAAGAGGCAAGAATAATTCAAACAAACACAACAAGGGAAGATACATCCACAAAAATGTATCTATTGCTTCATGATATGCACAGTTCAATATATTACAAATTTAAGGCTTGGATCACCATGAAAGAAGTCCACTATAAGGGCCTCAAGCACATTGGCTTCAAACAATCAAAATGACATTTTTCTACTCGAAACTATCCCCCCCTTTACAATGTGCCCAATATGCCAGTTTATAGAGTTTGGAAGAGGGAGGCTTAAAATCCCAAAATATTCCTTTTAACCACTTCTAAGGGTTAATAAATGAAGTTTAATAATGCTATGTTTCTTTCAAAAATCTCCCCATACTATCCCAGAACCTACAGTTGGAGAAAATGATGACCATGCCTCTTAATTCCACTCCCAACTACCAATTAAAACACTTTGTTATGAACCTAGAACTTTTTCCTAAAAATTATATATTAAATCCCTATAAAATTCTATATTTATTAATTTATGTGGGTGGTATTAGACCCATGATTCCAATGACACTAATTTTACATGATTTCATTGAGATATGCAAAAGATATGGCATTCTGAATGTGAACATCTATTTTGCGTTTACTGTGGGGTTTCTTTAATTTTATGGGAATGAGAATTTAAATTTTGGGAGTAGGATATGTTTCTTTTCTTTTCACTTACCTACCCTCATTTTATAGTAGGAATCAACATAGAGGATATCGTGTCATTTCCAAAAGTCAATTTTTGTGAAAATCAGAGTTTTGAGTCAAACGCTTTAAAGTTCAAGGATCAGGCCTTCCACTTTCTCTTTGGGTTGTGGGTATTGTAGGTTTTTCAGAATTCACATCCCCACGTTACTTAGACCTGTGTGTGGACCTCCTTTCTCCCCATCACTCGACTTGGGATCTTCTTTCCTCGTACATCCGTTGTTGACCAGGGCTAGGTGGGTCGTTAAGCACCAACTTCTCTACACCACTCATCTATGGATATTTCATATTTTTTTTGGTCAGTGCATTCCACCTATCTGGGACATTTTTCTCCACCATCTCTGCACTTCATTGGCATCGGCTATTTTAAATTTTGGGGCCCATTCATACTTTCATTCCAACTATCCTAGGACTCGCTCAAGACATTCTTTCTACCTTTGACACATTGAATCAAGCTATGACTAAATCAGATTTTTGAGCATTTCGGTATTTTGGTCCCAAATTGTCTCATGGATAGCACAAAAAAAATCTTCCACTTTTTCTACATTTAAAAAAAAATCTAAGTATTGCCTCTTTCTTCTCTGCAATTCCCCTTCAATCAACATGTTGTCTCCATTACACCAGTGCAGATTTTCTAGCCTTCCGATTATCAATTTCATTGGGCAAGGGAAATTCAATAGCCATAGCCAACATTGTGCCTGTAAGGAAGAAGAGAAGAGATATCCTTATTTGTGTGGATTTTCAAACATAAAACAAGATTCTCTCAAGGATAACTATAGACTCCTGTGATGGATCAAATCTTGCAAGTTTTCACTAGCTCGGAGATGTTATCTATGTTGACGGTTTCTCAAGGTATAATCATATTGAATTAGATGTCCCGAATCAGCACAAGTGAACTTTCACAACCCTCGGTGTAATTTTTAATATAGAAGAATGTCAATTGGTCTCATCAATGTTGGTGCCACTTTTCGAGGTCTATGGATTTGGATTTTGGTTATTTAAAGGGAAAGTGCATTGTAATATATCTTCATGACTTCATTGTTTTCTCTAAGAAGAGGGAGGATAATTTCCAACATTTTGATGTTGTTCTCAAGAAGTGCATGAAGCATGGGATATCCCTAAATCCAAAGAAGTTCATCTTTGGTGTTATGGAGGGAAAATTGCTTGGACATATTGTTTCCAAAGAAGGGACCAAGATAGACCTAGAGAGAGTCCAAGATATTTAGAATATTCCCCTCCCCACAAGAAAAAAAGGTGTGCACTCTTTCTTTGGAAAAATAAATTTTCTAAGGAGATTTATCCCTAATTTTGTATAATTGACTATGAGTATAGCCCAAATGATGAAAGGAAAAAAATCCTTTTGTTGGACACCAGAAGGGAAGGAATATTTTGAAAATATCAAAGAAATTTTTTCGAACACCAGTCCTTACCTATCTAGACTTTGAAAAGGATTTCATAATCTATTGCTATGCCACTGAGAATACCTTGCAGCCATTCTGACACATAAGAATCTTGAAGTATAGAAAATTTGAGAGGCATATTTTTGTTGTAGTTAAGGAAGTGAAGGAATTCCTCTTCTATATCCTTAATTCTCAATCCATTGTCTTTGTGCATAATACAACTGTTAAATAAATTGTCACACAACAAGATTTTTGGACTAAAAGAGGAAACTGGGTGGAAAAAGTGCAAGAGTATGATTTGGATATCAGGCCCACCAAATTGGTCCAAGGCAAGGGTCTCTGAATTGATTGCTAAAAGTGCCAAAGGTGACTCACCCGAAGAAGATGCTCATATTCCCATTGTCCTTTTCCTCAGTTCAACTGATGAATGGTATGTTGACATTGCTCATTTTTTGACATATGGAGAATGTCCATCCCATCTGAATGCTAAGGAAAGAAGATCTATTAAGCTAAGATCTGCACAATATGTGCTCGGGAAAATTCCTTATTCAAAAGAGGGATTGACGGAAGATTTCTTAGGTGTGTGGATAAAGAACAATAGAAGAGGTTACTCAAAGCATTTCATGATCAAGCTTGTGGAGGACATTTTTCATCTGCAGTCACTGCTCATAAGATTCTTCATGCAGGCTATTACTAGCCAACATTGTTCCAGGATGCAACTAAGTGGGTAAGCAAGTGTGAATCTTGCCAAACCTTTATGGGAAGACCCAAGCTAGCTACCCTACCCCTCAAGCCAGTAGTAATTGAAGATCCCTTTCAACAATGGGGGTTAGATTTTGTAGGAACCCTCAATCCTAACTCGAGTGTTGGGCATACTCATGTTTTGACTGCTACTGACTACTTCATGAAGTGGGTAGAAGCTATTCCGATTAAAAGTACAACTTCTGAAGTAGTATGTAATTTTATCAAGGAAAATATCTTGATCAGATTTGGGGTTCCAAACAAAATTGTCACCGATAATGCCTCAAATTTCTCATCATATGAATTGATGGATTTTTTCTATGGATATGAGATTTCTCTTCGACATTCCTCGACTACTATCCTCGGGAAATAGACAGAAGAATAAAAAAACATGAAAATTTGGTGACTATTATACAAATGTTTGTGAACGAATCCTAAAGGAATTGGCATAAAAATCTCTATGATGTTGTTTGTGCAGATATAACATCACTCCTTAAAGATAAATTGGGATGTCTCCTTTCAAGATGGTGTATGGAATAGAATCTCACTACTAATGATCAGGGAAATGCTATCCTTAAAATTAATGAAGGATATTAAGGATTGAAATTTCACTAGTGCCTTCAAGAAAAGAATCATTTACTCGTAGAGGTTAATGAGGACATGTTCAGTGGTGGACGAAATACTAGACATCCATTGCTTAACCCGGCTAAAAACTCCAAACTCCAAAATTTCTGAAGCTCAAATTTCGTCTTGAGAATTTGAATTCCTTCGATTTTTTGAACTCACCATTTCGGGTTGATCTTCCAAGCACGAACGCTTATATGTCATAAATTCAAATTATTCGGACTCGAAAGTGTATATTAAAATGTGCATCCTTCGACTCTTAATATCTCACCACTTTAACCCACTCATCTCGTGCCCAAAATGTGAGCCTCCATGCCCAACACAATCCCTCCATTTTCTCTGTGGAAGATCACATTTATCCAATTTCACCTTAGGGGTAAAATTGTATAACAATTCACATTAAGTAAGTTCCTACCGCCAAATTAAAACATCTATGTTGGAAGTCTCACATTGTAGAAATCTAGAGTGTAATAGTAACACTTGCACTTTGGCCAATTGTTCCCTCTACTTCTAGTTCTTATTTTTCTTAGTTACAACCATTGGTGGAAAACAAGAAAATAAAACCCACATCTCATATTGTTGCTCCTAAGTTTGATGTTGTGGTATATTTTTTAGGTACTACTCCTCCCCATCTACAAAGAAGGCTAAAATCACATCCAGGTTAGTATCTAATTCTCAAGGCCAACAATTCATGGAGATTGCTAAGCCCAAGCTTGATAAGGATGAAAGAGACCTGTTGGTAAGTGATTTAGAATTGACAAGAATTCCCCTTGAAGAATCTAAACCTGAGAGTGAAGTACACAATTTTAAGGAGACAATGTCAAGATTAATTTAAAGAGTTGAGAGAGGAAAGAAAACAAAGGAGCAGTTGGAGGAACAAAATCAAATCCTTTAAAATTTCATCAGGTCCTTATCTATAGAAGACAAGGTTCTTGATCCAACTCCCTTACCCTCAATTCCACCACATGCGATTATAACTAATGATGAAGTTAACGATATCAAATATGTTCATAAGCACGCCACTTATGGGAAGGTAATGAATGCCCTAGTTGATGATATGATAGCTGCATGATTTAACTTCATTGAGGAAGCATATAAATCATATGCTAAAGTCACTAAGACACAACTAAAGTTTACCACAACACTTATTGGTTTGGATAGAGAATTGAGACTATGGAGTTAATGCATTCAAGATCTCCTACTTGATGAGTGAAAAAGATGTTCAATTCCTTTTGGCAAGTAAAATATTTGATGATGTAAAGTTGAATTTTTCTAAAAACGGGTCTTCAAGATTTATTGGACAATTAAAGTTCTTAAGGAATCCATTGGTGAGCTTAGGAATATGTTGAAGAAATGAGAGGATTTTAAATCCTATGACATATATGATTTTCATGATAGCCACTCCCAAATATTTAAAGAAAATTTAGGGGATAAATTCACAATCCAAGAGATCAAGTCTCAATTTAGGGAATTTGTTAAAGAATATTTGTTTAAGAAAGAAACTGTGTCTAAAGATAAAATGAGAGAAATTTGTACACTTCAAGAAGCCATCACTGAGGCCAATAAGGAGTTTCACGAGAATGTGGAAAATAAATTGACAAGCTAGTGGATGAGATGGAATCACACGACCGCAAACACAACCATTCCCCAAGGCATGGACATAGCAGAGGCATTGAAGAGATTCAAACCAAGTACTTAAGGCGAAGAGTGCCACAAACACTCCTTCGAGTGTCCCAGCTCCTAGTTCTTAGTTTCTTCTTTTAATTAAAATATCTAATTAAGGTGGCTATTTTCTTTCTAGCCATACAATATGTAAGTAAAAGAAAAATGATGTTATAATGCTTAATTAGATATTAATATTTTGATTAAAATAAGGGAAACTGAAAAGACTCTTTTGTAACCATCCATGAGGCTATTTAAGGAGATTTTCTTGTCATTTGGAGGGATCTGATTTTGGATGCCTTGGATGTAAAAGTACTGAATTGCTAATCAATACAAAAGAAGTTCCATCTTTTCTTGTGCTCTTTATATTTATGCTCAATCTGATTCATGAGAAGTTATGTATATTTGACTAATAAATTTGTGTCTTTTAGTTGATGTTGTGCTTAGAACTTTGTGTCTATTGCATGCATGTCTTGTGTTCATATATACATAGTTTTAATCTTGTCACTTTTGCAAAGCATAAGTAAGATACCATTTTGTAATCTATGTGTCTGAAATTTGTCCTCTCTTTATTTCCTAAATACTAATTATTTTGTTCCCTTCTCCTCTGTATTTAAAATTTAATAAAATGAAGGCATCTAAAGCACCAAAATCCCCATTGAGATATCAATAGTTTGTACATTTGTAAATAAGTAGATTTACTTGTTTTTGTGCGTTGAATAAGAAAACCTCTTCCACAAAGAGGAGGGACTATTGTCCCCTAAATTTTGATTTTCCCGAAGGTTAATTCAAAAACCAACATATTTCCTAACATTTTTCCATCTCTCCATCTCTATTAGACAAACATCCAAGAATAGGTCATCCAACTGGACAAACCAACCATTCGAAATGATGCGCAACAAGCACTCTCAATGGATGACCATCTAACATAGGTTGGACGACCTTCCTAACTTTGTGTTGTATGCCTACCTAATTTGTGTTGGACATCCACCCAAACTTTGTTGGATGGCTATCCAACCCGTGTTGGACGGCTATCCAACCTATGTTGGATGGCTATCCAACTTGTGTTGGGTAGTCGTCCAATCTATTTTGGTGTTCCGCCCAACCTATGTTGTATCCCACCTATGTTTGATGGTCATCAAACCTAGGTTTCACGGGAAACCAACATATATTGAAATCCACCAACACCGTTCTAATACCCATCCAAACAAACAAAACCGTCGGAAATAATTCCTCGCAAATTATCCTTCAGCAACGAATCACTTTTTCGAATTTTAGCCATCATTTCAAATTACATTTCAGAGATTTGCCACTCATTCTATAATAGATTTTCCCAAGGGGTATTAAAATAAACCACTGATAAATTTTCACAAAATATAATAGAGTTAAATTTATTTTTTAAAATATAAAACAATAATCTTTTATATTAATTGTGAATGTTAAATAAAATACAATACAATAATGTTGTATTGTATCTAAATTTCCATTTATATATTTTGTAATAATTAAATCTATTTTATTTTAATAATATAACTCATTATCTTAAACTTGATATAAATTAAGATTATTTCAAATGTAATTTTTTTAATCTAAAATATTAAAAATGTAAGTTAAAAGGTGCATAAATTGAAAAAAATCACATAGTTTACTTTTTTATAGGAAGGGGTGGACAAAAAATTCTAGACTTGATTCCTTATCTTCCTCTATTTATCTTATCTTCCTTATGTATATTTGTATTTCTACAACAAGGGTTTAAGAAACTAGGCCAACTTGGTAGTTTCTTAGGGTGTCAATTGTGCCAATTGTAGAAAAGCGTGCATAAATGAAAATATTGTCCTTGTTAGGTTATTTGTTAAAGCTAAAATTAAAAATTTGATTTGAATATTTAATAGCCTAAATTGTATTTATACACATCAAAAGGAATTTTAAAATGGTTCCTAAAAATAAATTTGACATATTTATGAGCTCATATAATTTTTTAATTTTTTTCCCCATTATTTAATTCTTCATTATGCGTGTAATGTTCTCTTGGAAAAGGTTCATATATGTTAGTAATGTCATTGGTGTAGACAATATAAGTGATTATAATTGAAGGAGTGAAATATTCGATTATCTATTCCTAAATTTTCAAGGGGAAACTACTATTATTTGTTATGGAGAAATTGATTGGCCTCATTCTAATGTTACTCTTCCCAAAACCATTGGAGATACATAAGAACATTTATTTCTTTGTAATATAAAGGTTCTCTATTTACGTTTTCATCCAATTATCTAGTTGATATTGGTAATTTGGACATGCAAAATTCTTTTCATCTGTAATGATATTTTCCACCTTCTAAAAACCTACAACAATTAATTCACTCCATCCTTAGAATTTTTCTCATCCTTATATGACAATTTCATAGGATTTTTTATTCTTTTTATTTAGCATCTTATCTTAAATATTTTATTTATTATGACCTTGATGTAAATTGCAAAATATGAAAATGTGAAAAGATTTTATTTATTTACTTTATTGGAAAATATTACTAACTCAAATTGTGAGAGGGCATTCATTTGTTAACCTTTAATTAGCTTCAAGTCCATGGTAGATGCAGATTACTATTTACGAGCTTCAGTTTAGACTCTTAAACATTCCTTAAGGTGCATGGTCCAGGTTTTGACATGTTATATTCATATATGTCATTTAAGTTTTAAAATTATTTCATCAATTCGTGTGTTTTTTATTGATTATATTTTTAATTTGTGTCTAGTATATTAGACAAATATCTTTTAATTTCTTTATTCAATTTACTTTTATGATGTATGTGTATCGTTTCTTGAAATTAGATTCTATATGTTTGGCTAATTAGTAAAAAGTAGAGTAGTCTCATGTTTTTCATTTATACATTTTCACAATTATCAAAACTTGTCTCTCACTTAAAAAAATAATTGTAGGTCATGTTAAAGTGTTTAACAAAAAATAAAAAGCACATTATTTGTAAATTGATGTATTTTTTTGGTTATTTAGTCATACGAGATTCACATAAAATTTAAGGGGGTATTTTATATTCAAATGGAATGAAACTATTCTTTATATACCAATAATCTATGTAAGTAGCCAATTAAATGAAGTATGGAAGTAAACGAGTTTTGAAGACAAGAAATACCATCTCATTACCTCCTAATGACTATATTTCATATAGTGGAAGATATTTACAAATGCTCTCCAACACATCATTTCATTATTTCTGAACAAATTCAATAATATTTAATTTGAACCATTTATAATCCCAATTCCATGAAATACCTTAATGCTATACCATATTTATGTTCATGTTTCCAGCAAGGCTAAAAGGTCAATTTTTACATTGGTCAAAAAGTTTAGGAGGCAATGTGCATCCATCGTACTATGTCGACTTCAGAGGAGTTTAGATGAAATGTATATGATTTTCCACTTTGAAAAGCAAGATGATTCCAAATTGGGCTCCCTTTATTTTTTAATGTAACATTACAACCGTAATCCCAAAAGAGACTTTGTTTGTAGTTCCAATTCAAAATGTGATTTTATTTGCATTTCAAGAAATTCCTCAACAATCTATGTTAGATTTAGATGAATTAAATATAACATGTTCATCTAAAAGATTACAAGATTATTCTAAAGTGTCTCTTTACATAACATTCTCTTAATTGAAATATATATAGAAATTGATTTCACGATATCCTATTGTTTTATATTATACAAAACTATTCTATTTTTTTGGAATTGAAATGTTTAGAAAAATTGATATTATACATTGATAGTGAGGGTGATAAGTTACAAAACAAATCCATGTCCATAAATTCTAATTTTTTTCATAATTTCTCTTAATAAATCACCTAAATAATTTTTGCACTAAATTTTCCATATTTTAATAATATCTCCATTCATTTTAATGTCAATCTTCACATCAGCAATTTTATCTACAAAACCATCTCGCAACCCTCCTTTATGTGTTTTTAAGAGAAAAAGATTTCCATTTATATTATTTTATTCAAAAATAATCATGCACATATACACATACAAATCCTCCACTAAGTGTTCATCATGTTACAATAATTTTTCTACTCATCAATATACAATTTTATCCACTAGTAATCATAAAATTTTCCTTATTCTCTAAATTATCTACTTCTCCTTATCTCCTCCTCACCCAAAAAATTCATGTGAATATTACGATTTACCCATAATGATATCAAAATGGGAAAAATATAATTTATTTTTAGGATATCAACCATATAATATATTATTGACCTTCAACCATCATTTTTCTCACCTTCATACAAACATCCAAATTTGAAAAAAACTTCTATATGTTTCATTTCGGCTTCAATTCTTCTAACTATTCCTCCTTTAATTTTGTTGATATTCTCGAAGTAAAATGAATATACCTCACCTTAGTATATCCAAATATTTCTAGATCAAATAATATAAGGACTTCTTGTTTTCCATAATTCTAGAAGCTTAAATTTAACTTACTTAAGTGGAAATGAAAAATAATGAATATATAAATATTTAAACCGAGAGATTTAATTTCACAAACTCATGACATCATAAGAATAGTTTAATATCTGGTAAGTACATTTTTTTCATATCTTGCAGTCATAAAATCTTTAATATCCTACAACAATTTAATAATAATAAGATTTTATGAGAAATCACTTTATCATTGTGAAATGGATCTAATGAAAAATATCATGTAACCCCCACAAAATTATACTCTCAAATAAAAATAGAAACTAATAATTTAATAGTCAAAATCACAGTAATTTTTTTTTGTTTTAAAAGGGTTTGGAATTAAATTAATAATTAAATATTATTAATTTACTTCCTAAAAATATTTACAGTTTAAAACATTTACCAAGTTCCATTAGTTTACTTAATTACCATGCACCAAGTTTACTTTATTTCCTATAACAAAAGTTTAACTATTTTTTCTAGCCACTAAGTGGCCCCATTCACCCCATTACCCATGCACTTTTATTTAAATTTCATTCCCACAAAAATACCTCCCACTTAAGTGATGTAGGGTTTAATCTAAGCCATTAGATCAAATCTATCCTAGCCATTGGATTTGGGTTTCCCTAAATATCCTTATAGGTTTATTTTTATTTCTATTTTCCCCAATTTCATCCTCATTTGTTCATTCTTGTTTTATAGGTTTGGAAGAGGAGAAAGAGGAGAAGCCATGAAAGAAAGAAGTGAAACCATGGAGAAATTTTCTTGGTTCTAGTTGCAAATGGAGAAATATTCCTCCATTCTTCTCTTCATAGTTTAGTTTATTCAAGGGTTTGCTATTGTAAGGTTCCTCATTTGCTTATTGTAGAGATTCCACCATGAATCTATTTTTTTCTATTTAATATATACATTCTTTGAGTTCAATATTTGGGGAAACCCCATTTCATTAGATCTAAGAGATTTTACACATTTGGATGCCCATAAGAGGATTTATATGCTTAAAAAATGAGTTTCATCATGAATTTTTAAAATGTATATTTTCTTTAAATTCAATCCATATTTTTCACATCTTTTTTAATTTTTCCATCAAAAGTGATGAAACCACCACCCTAAGTAGGCTTATAGTCATGTGACCGCCGCGTTAAGTAGCTTGACGGTCCTATGACCACCACCCTTCTTGGTGGGTGGTTCATCGACCACCACTTTGTGTTGGGTGGAGGTTCGAAACCACGCTTTTGCATAGGGCGGTTCTGCTTTTGAAACTAGAACCTTAAATTCAAGCATTTTTCAAATTGTTTTCTACTTAAGTTGGTTTTTAAGGCAACATTAACTTTAATTAAGGTGTCTAAAATTCATTAGTTGATAGGTTGATGTCATATCTTCATTTCATGACTTAAATTACCAAGTACATAGCTTTTCCATTGCAATAGTGTATAAGAACAATTACAAGATTTCTTTTTCAATAAAATTACTTATAAGCTCTAAAAGAGAGAAAATAAATTCAACCAATTACTAAGTACCATTTCTTTTCTTTACACAACAAAAGTGATAGCCATTCCAACAAGGAAAATCAAGCATAACTTTCCTACATTCTTCTTTCACCCTTTTTAATACAACAAAACTTGATATTAAACTCTACAAGAACTTCTATTTTTACAATAATACAATTTTCAACAAGGAAATAATACACCCTTTTTTCTCAAGAGCATAGTTCATTTTCCTTCAATACAAAAGTTCTTCTTTCCAACAATATAAAAGAATAAGTTACAAGTTACAACTTTCACTATTTCAACATTGAAACAACATTTCAAAGGTGCTTCTTTTGGCTCCAACATAGCATGACTCCTTCAAACTTAATTTTTTTCTCTTCCACCTCTTCAAATTCTTCAAATCATTGAAAAAAATACAAGAAAAGGGGTATAGGTGATGCTCCACACCTAACCTATAATCCAATAAGAGGATAATCCATCCTCTTATTAGCCCCTGAAGCCCCAACCAAAGAAAAATAAGGGGTATTATGCAACATTTGACAAATTTCACACAAGGCTTCCACAACATGCATTCCAAAAATAACACATTCAAACAATACACTCAAATAATATACTCAAACAATATTACAACTTTCCCAACAAGCACAAAGGCTTGACAACAACAAGCCAACAAGGAGCAATGGAATATGGGCACCACCTCCTTTTGTCTCCCAAGTGATGTAGGAGTTCCACCCAAAATCCTCCATGTGCACAACTCAAAACATAATCAAATCCTTATTTCTACACTTGCAAATATGTAAAATATATCCATGTTATCCTTTTCACTCCCCATAGGTGGAACTCAAACTCACACTCCTTAAAAATACATGCCTCATAACTCACTTTTCCTCCCCAATGGTCCCATAAATCCATCTCCCACACAAAACTTAAGGTAAGATACCCATTCACAATCAAACATAACCACAACACTCATACAATATACAAACAAACACAATTTCTACATCAAAATACATTAATACAAAAATGTAAAAGGAGGAGAGCCTACCTCTCCATCAAGCTTCCAATTCCTTTTCTCAACAAGCTTTAGAATCCTTCACACCAAGCTCAATCCAAGATGCAACTCCAAAAGAAAACTCCAAGTATGAAAAACAAGACCAATTTTCAAAAGTGCAAGAGAAGCAAATAAGGCAAGTAACCCAAAATCCATCAAAATCATCCAATAAATAGAAAAGGGATGTGAGGATGATGAGGTGGCTCCATGTAGGATTCCACTTCACCATCCATCCATTCCAAAACACAAGTCAAACACCAAGCCCAAAGCAATTAAATGCACATGTAAGACTTATGACATGCCCACATGACACTCTAACTTACACACCATGCAAATCAAGGACAAACTTAAATGTGGTAAGTAACAAGTGCAATTATTGACCCTTTTTACACTAAAAAATGCATTAAAATGGTCAAAATATGTCTCATACTTCATAAGTAGGGTTGGTAGGAGAGTTTGAGATGTGAGGGACAAGGTTAACTTGTCCCTCAAGTCTCTAAAAGTGGCCAACAAGGAAAAATTCGAATTTTGGAAGGATGGTGGAGTACACACCACCTAAATGCATTTAATTAAATTCACATCATGTAACAAACAAGGACTATCTACCCAATTTATTTCCCACATGTCATATCTTCCTTTTAATTCAAATTTAAGTTAAACTAGTTAATTAAGATACATTAGCAAGTGTTAATAAAGTAACAATATTTCCCCAAATAATTAAACACATGCACAAAAAATTAACAACAAAATTAAAAGAAAGGAAACACATTACACCCATGGCAACATAAATGAGGTTACCCCCCTATGGAAATATCCAAACAAATCATGCAACAACACAACATAATATTAGAGACAAGTTTTCAAATCTTTGCCATATTTCAAAACACCCAACATCCTTCTGTGGTTGGTTCCCTATCCCCTTTCGATGTATGTGATAAAATGTCTTTACAATACATACAAAATACCTCTCTGGCCTTGTGGCCATATCCATAACATCGACAATAATATACATATAGAAATCAATAATCATCATCCAAAATTAGCAATTCTATCATCTATCATCATACAATTTAATTCGATTTTAACATCCATAAAATCATAATTCTACTCAAAATATCCAACATAGGAAATGCATCGAGGATATAAAATTTTAGTATAAAATTATAAATATATATCTTTCCATCATCATCGTCTAGTACATCATAGTAAAAATGTAAATCACAACATGTCAATAGTCCAAATATCTCAGTATAATCTATCATCTACTGATCAAGATATAATAGTAAAAATGTTTAAGTATTAGTCCAATAGTAAAATCATCATAATTAAATAGTGTCTAAGAAGAGTGGGAATTACATCCCCCTCCCCTTAGACTCGAATTTTTCCTATAAGTCATTGAAAAGGTGTGGAAACTAGGCCCATAAAAAGGTAGCATCCTCCCATGTGACTACAATCTCATCATATTTATCCCACTCGACTCACACCGGTTAATCTGACCTCAAAGGCCCAAGGTCCCGTGGTCTATGATGCACATAGGCTCAATAGTCACTTGACCCATCTCTTGCACCTGTAATATGGACCAAAACAATACATGAAAGGGATATGAAATAAATCTCCTAAGAATAGAAACATGAAACACATCGTGGATGCCGGACAATGGGTGGTAAGGGTAGATTGTAAGCTAAGGGACCTATCCAATCCAAAATCATGAATGGACCCATGAATCTAGGAGCTAATTTAGAGCCTTTTCCATAACATGTAGGGATCTTATGAGGTCTCGACACTAAGAACCATCTTCATTCCCACCTCATATGTACGGTATACTCTTGTCTAATATGCATATTTCTTCTATCTATCATGTGCCTTCTATAGTCTCAATCTGATCAAAATAACCTAGTACTCCATGTCTTGAGCACTCTATTTTGGAGGTTTAAAAGTAAACTAGGGTCATTCCCATCAATCAAGGGATTATGTTTCTTCCTCATAAGTACTATATTATTAAACATCCTACTCTTAATTATACCCGTACACCTCCTAATTTTGCCCCTCTCTCCGACCCTTCCATGCCAACCCCTTCTAATCCCATGGGTCAAAGAAAATTCAATTCCAAAATCCTTATTAATCCTTTAACTCTCCCCCTCCTAAGAGAATCCTCTGCATCATCACGAAAAAGGAAATTTAGACTGCTCATAGTCTACTTCATATGGGAGAACCTTTCCAGAGTAATATTCCTTTTGAGAAGGATGGAGACATGGAGATGAGGATTTATTGGCATGATAAGGAATTTAAATCCTTAAAGAAAGATATGAATCAACTGACTAGATAGGAAGGAAGAAGAAAGTTGAGGAGGATCCTAGGATTGTTGAGAATCAAATTCAAGAAATATATAAGAAGCTCAACTCCATTGACAATAGATTAGTTGGGGGAAAAAATACGTAGGGAATTATTATTCCAAATCTCAATTTTTTTCCAACTTCCTAGAATAGCATGTTAAGAATCATGCATGCTAAGTGATGTTCCGAGAAAAGTATATGGAGTGAAGGTACAACTTAGGATCAAGCTTTTACTCGTGTGGATAATAATGAACCCACATAGGTAACAAAAATCACACTCTACAGTGCCCTTTAGGGGATGAAGAAGGTTATAGACAGGGCCACCAAATAATTTAATACCTATAGCATTGTAGCAAACTAGTTGTATAGTTGTTGTTTTTTATGAGGATTTTTTGTTTTTTTGAGATAATATGTTGTTACTCTCGGCACTTTTTTAGTAGTATTTTTAACCGCCAATGGGTAATATTGTAACATCTAGATCTTGATATTTTTCTATGTTTTTACTCTAAAATCTTGATATTGAACCTCTTTTTGTACAAGGGTGTATTCCCTTTCAAAAAACTATTTACAAATAATTTAAAAAAAAAAAAAACCTAAAATCACCATGATGGCTCCACCGATAACATTCACAAACACTAAACCTAAAAATGCTACGCCCTTAATCATATATCTTATATTGGATGTATATAGTTGACTTGTGGCAATCATAACTTCTTATCATTATGTATCTCTTTCATATATGTTATATTTTCATTAGTGGGTCGGACTTGGTGTTGGCCATACCATAGGAATAGTATATATAAGGGTTATTAGGTAGTAGTTGATCATCATATTCAACATTTGAGTCTTATTGTCCGGTTTGGGGGTTGCCTCCTCAAAGTGGCTAAGCTATTCTTCTTGCACATTGAGATCATTTATCTGAAATATTCTATTCATTGGTGTTATATTTCTGCTAATAATCAGATTTATACAAGTAAATACATTACAAGTGGTATTAGATCTTGAACTCGGTCATCACTGCGTCAAACCCTAATTGTGAAGGTTCGTCCATATCTCAAAATAGGTAGTGAAAATTTCTACAATTTTTTTGTGTTGTGGAGAAATCAGTCAAGTAAGCTTCCCTCCAAATTTTAATAATTTTTGACTTGTTTTGCAAAAGTTATAGTGGTTTTATGTTTTTCATAATTCGGCTATCTAGGGTGCAATTTGTGGAATTTTTCAAAGTTATTTACATTTCTAGAAATAAGATTAAAAATTATTTTGAGTTCGTTCTTTGAGTTTTATTAAATTTGGCCGAATTCCTATTAAAATACCAAACCCTAAATTTCAACCTTGATCCTTAAATCTTACCATTTTGGGGTATCATGGTTGGGCCTTCCACAAGAGGCAAACATAATCCCATCACTCCGGGTAAAACCCTTGATAAGGATGAGATTATAGTTGGGGAGTTAGAGTAAGAACAGATATCTACAGAGTCCTCATTGTTAGGGTTTACTTTAACTAAATATAATGTCGGTATCTTGAGTTAGAGTTGTGAAACCTCGAGGGTAGAGTGGCCAGTAAAGAATATGTAGAAAATATTGGAAAAAAATTGGAGGATTTCATTCACCAATTTAGTTACTATATCATGGGTCATCATATCCTTCCTAATTAGCCACAACTCAATCATACTCATATTAACCGTGGTGGATCTTTAGGTCAAAGTAATAGATAAACTAGCCAAGGTGGATCTGCAAACATGACCAATCCAAATACAAACACTCTAGAAACCCGTAACATGATTCCAAAAGTGGAAATACATAATTTTGATGGAAAGGATCCACTCAATTGGATTAAAAAAATATAGAATTTCTTTGATCTTCATTAGATTTCATCAAGATAAAAGGTTACCATGGCATCGTTGTATCTTTTACCCGACCAATTCATTTGGTGTCGATAGCTTATGTGCTCAAAGGAAAAAGAGTGGCCTCAATGTTACATGGAAAATATTTACCAAAGATCTTCAATTTCACTATAGTTTTAGTGTGTTAGATAATTATTTTAGTCAATTAGTAAAGCTCAGAAAAATTACAACACTCAAAGATTACATCCATAAATTACAAAACCTTTCCTTATGGGTGGAAAACATTTCTAAAGATAATTTGACTGACTTATTTCTTAGGGGTCTTAAGGAACAAATTGAGACTAAGGTTCGTATGTTTAATACGCATAAGTTTTTAGACTCTATGATCATGACACATGGGAAAGAGGAGAAGTTTCTTTTGAGTAGGAAACAAACTGTCGAAATATCGAGATCGTAGCACCCTTCTACCATAATTCCCTCGGCCAACGAGAATGACACCTCAACAAATTGAAGAAAAGAGAGCCAAAGGGTTATGTTTTAATTGTGACAAGAAATTTGGTCTAGGACATAAGTGTGATCAAAAGAAGTTGTTCTACATTGAGGGACCTATTGAAGAAGAGAAAAATGAAGAATACGAAGAGGTAGAGCCAAAGGAGGAATTAGGAGATCCCTAGCCAATAATATCATGCCACACAATTTTCATTATTATCACTACCCAGGACTCATAAAGTAGTTGGATTCTTTAAAAAATAGAGGGTAACAAAGTGTTGATTGATTCAGAAGTACTCACAATTTCATCAATCATAAGTTTGCGGTACACTTGAACCTCTTTGTTTATCCAGCTCCGAATGTCAAGTCATGATCGCTGATGGGAAAACTCATGTTAGTTTTTTAGGAAAATGCCATAACATTAATCTCTCCATGGGAGGAGTAGACATTGTATTAGGATTTCAAAGGTGGCTTACCATCTTTGGAACAATTGAAATTAATTTCCAAGAGTTGTTCATGAAATTTCAAATCGGAAGGAGGACTTTTAAAATAAAAGGACTAAGAGAAAAGTCCCCATAGATGGTAAGTTATCATCGAATGCAAAAATGCTTAGAAAGGGTGAAGAAAGTTTTGTGGCACAACTATTTTCATTGGAATCACATCATTCAAATACATTTATACCCACTAATATGCAAGCAGTTATAGATGAGCACTCAGTGGTGTTTGGAGAAATGCCCAAGGGTCTACCTCCGAAAAGAGACCATGACCATGACATCCAACTAGTATCAAGGAGTCAACCACCCAACATCAGACCTTATAGGTACCCCTATATGTAAAAGAGTGAGATTGAGAAGATAGTTTAAGATATTTTAGAAGCAGGACTTATTCATCATAGTCAAAGTGATTACTCTTCTCCTCTAGTGATGGTATAGAAAAAGATGACAATTGGCGCATGTGTCTAGATTATAGGGAACTCAATAAGTACATAGTTAAAGATAAGTTTCCTATTCCTATAATTGATGATTTGCTAGATGAGTTACATGGTGTTGTTTACTTTACAAAACTTGATCTTCATTCTAGATATCATCGATTATAATCAGGGATGAAGATATTCATAAAACAACCTTTAGGACACATGAAGGACACTATGAGTTATTGGTAATTCCTTTTGGACTAACAAATGCACCCTCTACATTTCAAAGCTTGATGAATTCCATATTTAATCCATTTCTTCAAAAGTTTGTTTTAGTGTTCTTTCATGATATATTAATTTATAGTAAAACATGGGAGGAAAACCTACATCATGTAAATAAGGTGTTAGAAACTCTTTAACAACATCAACTTTATGTAAATCCTTCTAACTATTCTTTTGGTGTCAAGGAGGTTGAATATCCGGGTGATATTGTCTCTTATGAAGGCGTTAAAGTGGATCCTAACAAGATAAAAGCCATGCTTGAATGGAAGGTTCCCAAAACCCTAGAAAATCTCTAAGGATTTTTGGGGCTTACAGGTTATTATCGTAGATTTGTAAGGAATTATGGTAGCATCGCAGCACCACTCACAACATTATTTAAGAAGGACTCTTTCCATTGGAATGAGCAAGCTACTATGGCCTTTGAGAATTTGAAGGAGGCCATGTGCACCACTCGAGTTTTAGCCACCCAAGATTTTTCAAAAACATTCATTGTTGAATTTGATGCTTCAGTGTATGGTATGGGGGAAGTACTCATGTAATAAGGGCAACACATTGCATTCAAGAGCCACCAGTTCAAAGGTAATAATATCTCTAAACTGGTTTCGGAGAAAGAAATGTTAGCAAATACTTCATGCAGTGAAGAAATGGAAACCATATCTAATGGGACACCATTTCAAAGTAAAGAAAAATCATGATAGTTTGAAATACTTCTTAGAGCAACGTTTCTCATGAGAAGAAAAAAATAATGGGTCTCAAAAGAGTTGGGGTATGACTTTGAGATAATATACAAGAAAGGGATAGAGAATGTAGTTGTTGATGCTTTATCTCGAAGGATGAATCTACCTGTGAATTTTTGTGTGCCATATTTGTATTACACAAGGATTGGATAGAGGATGAAAGGTCTGAATGGAAAAATGACACAGTACACAAAATATCATTTAGAATCTCTATCAAGATCCAAGCATGTGAGAATTTTTTTATGGAAACGAGATGTTTTATGGTATAAAGATAGATTATATCTATGTAAGAGTTCAATCCTTAAGAATAGGGTTCTATCCGACCTTCATGCTTCTCTAGTAGAGGGTCATTCGGCTTCTTAAAGAATTATCATCGAATCAACCATGATTTTTTCTAGGAAGGGATAAAAGGATATGTCCAAAAAGTGTGGCATAATGCATGGTTTGTCGAAAAATAAGGGTGAAACAATTAATTCCCCAAGTCTTTACAACCTCTATCTATTCCTAGCCGAGGTGCAAAGAGGTTTCCATGGACTTCATCACGGATTGCCTAAATCGAAAGGTTAAAATGTAATCATGGTGGTGGTGGACAACCTCACCAAATATGCCCATTTTTTTGCTTTATCACATCAATTTGTTGAAGTACGTAGCAATGACCTTTAGGGATAAAATTCGAAGATACATGGGACACCAAATATTATAGTAATTCATCGAGACAGTATCTTCACTAGTAATTTTTGGACGAAGTTGTTCTTGTGCTTGGGAATACAACTAGCTCCTAGTTCCTATTATCATCCCCAATCTGATGGGCAAACAGAGGTGGCAAACAAGTTCTTGGAGGGATATCTTTGTTGTTTTACATCGATAAGCAAGCGAGATGGGTCTAATTGTTACCGTTGATGTAATGGTGGTATAACACATCCATTCATACTTCACCTAAAATGTCTCCTTTCTTGGCATTATACGGGTACCATTCACCATCTATCACTTCATATTTGAGAGTCCAAACAAAGGTTCAAGTAGTTGGAAAACATATTCAACACCAAAAGACATGCTTTCTAGTCTCGGGGAGAGTTTTTCCATGTCACAAAACTGCATGCAGGAGCAAGCAGACCAACATTGCAGTGAAAGACATTTTGAAGTCAGTGATTGGGTTTTTGTTCATTTACAACCATAGAAGAAAATGTCCTTAAAAAAACAAAAAAAGGATAACAAGCTTTCACCTAAGTATTATGGTCCTTATCAAGTGTTATAGAAGATTGGAAATGTAGCATACAAACTGGAACTTCCTTCGGCTACTCGAATAAATCCAATCTTCCATGTACCTTGCCTAAAGAAGTTAATGCGATAGATAGTATCAACCCATATAGTGTTACTTGAGCTTGATTAAGAGGGAAGAATCATCCTAGAATCATAATGCATCCTTCAGAAACATACTAAGTGATTGAGGACAAGGGTCATCATTGAGTATTTGATCAAGTGGAAAAATTTAGACAACGAAGATGCAACTTGAGAGGATGCAAATTTGCTGCACCATCATCCATATCTTCTCAACATTGGGGATAATGTTTCTTTGAAGTGGAGGGCATCCTACGCCCTTAATCATATATCTTATATTGGATGTATATAGCCAACTTGTGGCTATCATAACTTCTTACCATTATGTATCTCTTTCATATATGTTATATTTTCTATAGTGGGTCACCTTGGTGTTGGCCATAACATAGGAATAGTATATATAGGGGTTAGTAGGTAGTTTTTGATCATCATATTCATCATTTGAGTCTTATTGTTTGGTTGGGAGGTTGCCCCCTCGAAGTGGCTAAGATATTCTTCTTGCACATTAAGATCATTTATCCGAAATATTATTTTCATTGGTATTATATTATTGCTAATAATTAGATTTATAAAAATAATTACATTACATAAAATAACATGTTATAATGGAGACTCTCCTATTTGTGGTGGCGATGGCCATTAAAATTGTTGAGTTAATCTCCTTGGCGCAAGACACGGTGAGACGAATTCATTTCTCGCTTTGCATTTCAAACACCTCAATTTAGGATTTGTTAGAGGGGCTCGTGATTGTGCCAGAGTAGTGATATTCTGAAAAAAACATAAGAACTGGATTCCGGTAAATGACAACAATGGTGAGGCTTAGGAGGATGAAGGATATGTTGTAATATTGATCGAGTGGTCGTCGGTGGGGATTATGTGATTCTAAGGTAGGCACTTCATGGCAGAAATTCCAAGGACTCTAAGGCTATATTAGTCATAAATGCAAAAAAATCTTATAAATTTGTTGTAACACCCTTATGGAATTTAAAAATAGAGGCTCTATTACCATGATCATTGGCCCCCTATTTTGTAGCCCTAGCTAACTCCACGGTCTCAAGGGGAAGGCTAGAGGAACAAAGTATAATAATGGAAGGTTCTAAGGGACCCCACCCCTATTCAAATTAATAAACCCAAATTTGTTCCTCCAAAAACTCTAGTTGAAACCCTACCTCGTAAAGTGAACATTCCCTTGTAAAATAGAACTAATATTCCCGGGATATGGTACATCGAGATCAACTTTCATGCCCATCGCCTCATCCTCTACCGCACCGTGTGTCAATTTTTGAGAGGATTTGAAATCCAAATCTTACATCCAGAGCATGGTTTCATTTATAAATTTAGTGGATGGTGGCCACAAATTTTATATCTACATGCATGGATTTCAAAATGTTGGATTCTCTCAATTGAAGGTCGGTAGGAATTTATCCTTATGCCAAAGAATATTTTTTTATTGTTTTTAATGAGATTAGTGATAAGAATAATATAACTGAAACCTTTTGGGTCAAACAACCTCATTATCTAATTTGAAACCTTATTTCCCATTATTCAACCCTCTTATAGAATCATTCTCAACCAATGCGGTATGGATTAGAATACAAAATTTTCCACTTTAATTTTCAGCTCTAATTTATCTTTTTACCATTGGTAAGATAATTTATATTGATGAACATACTAGTTCCTATATCCATACTTTGCTTATGTCGGGATCCTCATTGAACTTTACACTTCAAAGGAACTCCCAAGTAAATATTTATCTGAAAGTACAAAATATAACTTATACTCACCTACGGATTATGAAAGGCTTCCCTTAAGATGTAGGAAGTGATTTTATTTGGTGCATATTGTTGTTAATTGTCATCTCGAAAAGTGTAATCATGTGATATTTACTTCATGGAAAGATATATTCCCATGTCATATTGTGATCAATGAAATTTTAGTAAGTGATCTTGACTCGATTCTTATTTGGTAGAGGATGTTCCAGTGAACTTCCTTAAGGGATCCTAGTGGTGCCTCCAAATGCACCAACCCCAAGTGAAGAGAAAAGGGAGGATCTACCTCCTACTTCTATGAACATTGATAATTCATATATTTCAATCAAGTATTTTGAAGTTCTTCTTTCATTTGACAATGAGATGAAGGATTGGAAATGGTACAAAATAAAATAATTTTGAAAAGCCACTGTTCCTTAGTTGTTCCTCGTCCACTTTTGCTACAGGGCAAATGTTATTTTTTTATTTCATGTTGTCCTTATTGTAATATCTTGGATTTTAGGCCTTTTTTTTGTAGTAGGGTAGGGTCCCTGGAAAAAACCTCCATTTACCAATAATCAAAACAAAAATTTAAAGATGGAGCTACAACAAATATTGGGAACAAAAATGTACTTGTTTACATTTTTAGAAAAATACACACCAAATATTGTTCTAGTGCATTATGTAGATCATCGTGGATCATTAGTAGTAGCATTTGATTATAAAATGATACGAGTTATTATTACTTAAAACATCGGTAAATGAATTGCATTTATGTGATAATAATTCACCAAAAAGAAACAATGAGCGTAATACGTTGTTGAAAATTTTTTAGATTTTCATTTTTTATGTTCTATAAATCAATGCGATTATATGGTTATCAAGTGTAGAGGTTATAATAATGAATTTTAAAATTATTCAGCTATTCTAACTTTGTGGAAAATTTAATATAAATATTCATCACGGTATGAGAAGGAACGGATGTATTCTATTCATTTTTGTTTCCATATGCTTGATGATGTATTGAGTGAACTAAATAAGTTGAATAAGAATTTTCAACAAAAATCATATGCATTACAATTATTGAGTTGGCTCTTGGTGAAGTAATAGGAAACTTATACAAATGGATTTTTAGAAATGGTGCTTTTGTGGAGGGTAAAACTTATCTTTAAAATTTTTAATTGGTTATGAATTTGGATGTTTTAAATGAACTAGGAAGATATTGTGGTTGATAGACAAGAATTAAATTGTAAATCCATTATAGTAAAGAGGATTAAATATAGTGATGCATGTAATCATGATATGAAACCTCATATTGTTGAAACATAAGATAGTTTTCATGTACTCATTGAACATTATATCTAGACTCTAATAGATTTCTTGAATGAAAGATTTCTCGACCTTCCTCTGTTAAATGGAGAAAAAATATTTATTCAATTTTTTATCCATCATATCATAAAATCGAGAATATAAATCATAAAAATGGTTTGAAGGTCTTATTACAAATTTTCAACACACCATTTCAAATTACTTTTACTATATAGCTCTATGTAATATTTCGGTTATATAAGGGATTTAAACTCTTCGTAAAATGTTTGCATTTAACTTGTGAAGGTTTTAAGATGAAAGATGCATGGAGAGTGTCTTGTGATAAATCTAACATTCTAATTAAATTTATCCTCATATGATGAATGTTTCACAAGGTGTTATTACGATTCTTTCAAGTACAATGGAATGTGAAAGTGTATTTTCTAAACAAGACATTATCAAATATTTTTAAATATTAAATCCCAAAGATATATATACTAGGTGTACTAATGAGAGTATATTTAAATGGAATAGAAACAAGTAATGTAAATTGGGATGAAACATATAAGATATAAAATTATGTACAAAGTCAAGAAAATATCATGATCTTTGATATATTTACTATATTATGTGTCTAACACATTATTGAGTTCTTATATTAATATTACAATTTCTTTCTTTTGGAAAGATTGGTTCGGTTTATCATGATTAACTTATATCTGCTAAGTTTTTATTATAATAATTTAATTTTATTTATTTATTAATAAGAAATTCAAATATGATAAATTTTAGGGAAAAATTTAATGGTGATTTGTCGTAAACTCACAAATATTTAGGTTTTTATAAATAGGAAATTACAAATAATCAGTAGTTGGTTGTCGCGATACTTTGCCGAGAAAATTCCACCTAGTAGGTCATTTGTATGGGTTATTTTTCCTAGGATTTACCAATATAAATGAACTTATGTATGTAGTTCACCAACGGTCCTCGTACACCCTCCCATATTCACTTAAGTATATAAGGTATAAGGTATAATACAATAAATATACAAGCGTCCAACATTTCTTAGAATATTTGTCATGGAAATCGAACCACAAACCGCCCAACCTCTTGCCATCACTCAAATCATTGCAGCTCGACCCAAGCCATCTAACAGAGCCGCTCAAACAATCCATCCGACAGAGTCATCCAACTAGGCCATCTAATACAGCCATTAAATAGTGTCGTCCAACAAATCCATCCAAAAAGTCTTCCAACACAGTTGTCCAACCAATCCATCCAACTGATATGTTCAACACATACATCTAGCTAATCCATCCAACAAATCCATCCAACTTATCCTTCAAACTAAGTCATCTAGTAGAATTTTCCAAGAGAACTGTTTATTGAGATTCATGCAACTTTAAGTCATCCAACTCGATCCATCTAAATCAAAGTCATCATACTCAAAACCCTACAACTCAAATCATGTCTATGACTATCGTTGTTTCATGCCATTTCCATAGATTCGGGAAGCACAAGTAAGAAGGTTGCCGCAGTTCAAAAAGAGATACAAGACATTTTTTTCTATTTTGGAAACTCACAAAAACCACCGATGTGTCCAAATCTTCCGAAAATATAGGTATGTATTAACTACTATTTTAAAGACTATTTATTACTATATTTGTCACCGTATGCTTCAAATACTCTTTATACTCTTTAATTTTTATTTAGTGTTGTTAATAATACAAGTAATTAATACTATTATTATGCTTTTAAATGTAGACATTTTTAAAACACCTTAAAAAAATATCAATCTTCGATCCTTTTGGTTTTAATGATCTAACTGATCAAAACATTCGTTCACCGGATGACATCGATCTAACCGAAGATTCATCAAATTATCATCCAACATTAAGACATGAAGCTTGTCTTCCAGTGTCTATTTCCGGAAGAAGAACATGTGAGGATAGAGATATTACTGCTAAGGAATCGGATGCACAAGTTAAAGTTGATGAAATTTAAAATAATATCTATCAAAAGAATGAGAATAATCTGGATGATAGGAAGGATGTTCGAGTTTTGACTAGGTAGAAAAATATCCTTTTATTGAACTAGTAAGGATGAAAAATAGTAATGATGTTCCAACTCAATATTGATGTAAAATATGTAGTTGGAAACCAGTGAAAAGAAAACACAATGTAGTTAAAAGCTGTACACCATTTAAAAATACTGGGGAAAATATATATTTCCAAAAATAAAAAGGATGGGAACATAGTAAGAAATCATAAATGGAAAGATGTAAAATATGCGAGAAGAACATGGAATAGAACAAAAGTGTTTGAAAAATATAACTAAAAAATGTGGCACAATTTTTGTAAAATTGAGAAAAGCTAAAGAGATTGAAATGCATGCAAAAATATTCTATTTACTATTGTATTCCATATATTGAAAAGGGCGAGAGCCATTTAAGATTTGTTAGAAAATACAATTATGTATCAGTAATTGGCTCACAAAATGTTTCACAATCACATTAGTCGAGATACCAAATGGTGGGAAATAGAAAAAGTTCTTTCTCTGGTGGAAAAGGAGGATTTGAAAGAGGCTATAAAAAATGCAAAATTTATTTCCCTTTCAATTGATGAGGTTACAACTGTGGAAAATACCTCATGGGTTTGTATTCATGTATACACATTTGTAAATGAAGTAAAAAATCCCCATCTCTTAGAAGTTCATAAAATGAGTGAAAATTGTAATTCTGAAAACATTTATAAGTTAGTGTTATCAAGTTTAAAGGATGTTGCAGGTATGGATGATTTTTCCATTGCAACAAAGTTGGTTTGCATTGGAACAAATGGTGTTGTTGTAATGCAAGGGCCCAAAAATTTGGTCTCTATGTATGATTGCGGACAATTTTTTCCTCCTATATGATTGAAATCCATTACATGGCTCACAGAATGAATCTGGCCTATAAAATTGTGAGCAATTTTGAAACTATTGCCAAAGTGGAGGAGTTGATCAAAGATTTGCATGCATATTACTCTAGTAGTCCAAAGATATTTTTAGAATTTAAAAATTTTGCTATTGGATTGACAGATGGAAAAAATATTCTCAAAGATGTAGATACCAGATGGATCTCAATGTATGATCCTTCTTTAAAGAATATTTGAAGAATATCCTTCATTGACAGGTTTTATGTACAAATATCGCAGGGATGTGGATAAAGCTAAAGACTTATTGTACCATCTTATAGATATCAAAACTTTACTTACACTCTGTGGAATTTTGCCAATGTTGAAGGAGATAAATGTTTTGACAAAGCATGTGCAAGAGCATTGCATTTACATAATAGACTTCATAAGACTCATAAAACATGTGTGTTTGAGTTTAGATTGTTTATATTTGTCAGATGATAGTTTTAAGGGTCCTATTTTTGATAGTTGGAATGCATTAACAGACCTTAAGAATGTAAGTTGCTTCTTAAAATTCAATATACATGATCATTTGTGTATAACAGCACATGGAAAAGAGATACCACTTCATACTTTTTAGAAAAGAGTAGATTTGGTTGGGTCAAAGATGGAGGAAGTAAGAGTGACATGCATTTTATATGAAACAGTATTATCTAAAACTCGAAAGCGAATATAAAAATATTTCTTTATCTTTATCAAAAGAGATCCAAGAAATATTTAAAAAGGGATAAATTACTTGAAGCAATGGGAATTGTCAATCCACAGTTTTGGAATACACGTGGTGGCATTCTTGATACATCCATCAGTGCTTTATTTCTCAAATACATGACTAGTCTTATTGAACTTTTTTGCAAGCAAGAATAGATAAATGGAGTTGATGTTGAAGGTATTTTGTAGAGAAACTTGAGTTCTCAAGTCCCAAGATTTTACCACTACTATGCAAGAGCAATTTCACTTTCTAGAAGAGTCAGATGAAAATGATTCCATTAGAAGACTTTGGAAGAAGATTTATTCTAGTAGTATTTTATGAGAGGATTTGAGTGAGTATATTCAGCTATCTGAACTATTTCAAACAATGATTCTTGGTTCTGTTGAAAACAAGAGGGTATTCATACATTTTCCTTTGTAAATTCAAAATTCCAAAAGGTATTAGATAGAAAATTTAGAAATTTGTCTTAGATTATATGTATCTAGTTACTCTGTGGAAACTTTCCCTTATGAATGAGCACTTGCATTATGGAATATTATCATAGAAATAATAGGTGTTAGTAAAGTTTTGAGTGATCTAGGGATCTGTACACATCTATAGAATAAACTTTCGATTTTGTAGTGTTCCAAGACACAAATGAACGGTTGCGCTAAAACTTTTTAGTTGCCTAAATTCTAATTTCTTTTATACATTCTTGACATTATTAACAATGGTCAATGATTTGATACTGATATATTTCATATTCATTAATGATAATAAATTGATCTTAACAGACTTTTTTTACTTGTAAAAATTTATATTTTATATTTTGCTTAATTAATGAAATAAAGACTTATTTATTTGGTTGCATCGTGTTATTGTCGATTAATGTTTTATCTATGCATGAAAGAAAAATATTTTCAAACATTCACAAACTATGCATCTTAAACCATCCTTTTTGTTTACATGTCTAAGTAGTAACATAAAAACATTCATAGTGAGTAGAAATCCAACAAAAAATTTACATATTAAATTGTTGAAAACATTTAACAAATGTAATACAACAATTAATATAATTCCAATTCAAAAATTCTTTTATTCATAATTCATTATATCAAGAGCCGTAACACTTTATGTAGACATGTTTTCATAAAGCAATTTTGACCAATACATATACAAATTTGTGGGTTTTAAATGGTTTTCAAAGCTTCCGGGAAAGTTTTGTCATATAAGAACACATTATGAGGGAATCCTCTTTTCTTCCTATGATTCTGAATCACGGTTGTCCTTATATCTCGCCACACAAAAGAAAAAAGGAAAAAAAGGTTGGCCACTATCTTTTAATTCCTACGTCAGTGTCATAATTGTGACAACACACCTTTGACATGGTGAAACTAACTAATTTTTTCAATTTTATGTTACGGGGAAAGCTTGTTATTTTTCATGTGCAAGAAAGAGGCGAGGAATTTTTCATTCGTAAAGTGTTATCTGTTAAAACTATAGATGCACACAAATATTGCATTGTGGTATTAATATTTATGGATCGATATTATTCTCCTTGATTATCCTTCTCGATGTATTATTTTGTTTATTTAATACTATGATTTTTTCCTTTACTGTATAAATGAATTCAATATTTTTCTATCATTTTTCAAATGTGCTTCAAATACAACTTCTTCTTTCTTAATATTTTCACCTTTTTCCTACAAAACAAAATATAAATGTATTAGTCTATTAGATAAGGTGAAAAAATATATTGCGGTGCTCGTAATATTAGGATTTTGCATGTAAAATATTACTTAACACATCTTTTTATTTTTCTACGTATTCTATTAAAACATTTCTATTGTCTTGATCCATTTGTTGTAGTAAGCATGTGCTTCACATTAAGATTCTCCAACATGTTTAACATGTTGTCTATAATATCATGATCATAATCACTATTATATGACATTGTGCTCGACTGAGCTTCTTTTACCAAAATGTTAAGCCTTTCCGGTTAGCTCTCTATGGAAGTAAAAAATGAATTATTTTTAGCATGATTATGGTATTAGGTATTTATTTATTTAATCAAAATTTAATCCCCCACTCCTAAGTGTACACTAAATCCACATCAAGCATTATAAATTCTTGAATTGTTGCCCCCACACTATGTGATACAATATTTTTAAATGTAAAATGTGTCTTTCGTCATCTATTACTGGATATTTACTTAGAGGAGGAGGAGAGTCTAGTACTTCATGCATATTTTTATGTTGTTGTCGTTGAGGAGTTGTAGTAAATTATATCATATCATACATGTCAAGAAAATTAACCTTCTCGTATCACTAGTATCGAATCCCAAATAATCATTGTCAAACTCGATGTCGTTCAAAACCTATGTGCCGATTATACTTAAAACAACAACTAGTGAAAATCCAAGAAATTTTTGGTTAAACGATTAATTTTTCCTTCCGAGTCTACAAAACCTTATATTCTTACCTAAATAAGTTGTTGTTTACACTATATGTTTTGGCGGTATCGGTGTCCTGCTTGGAAGGTCTTTGAGAAGTTCTATTAACTGCAATAAAAATTCTCCAAAATATTAGAAAACTAATCATTATACCCTTGAGCCTTGTAATTACTAAAAAAATAGTCACTAAAAAAATATGCTACATATTATACATTACCTTACATGTTAGGAAACACAAACATAACAATTCAATCTTGAAAATGAGAATGAGTTTTCTCTTTATCATCAAACTCAAAACTTTATGAACACAATACATTTCGAAATATTAAAATATTGTACTACTTGTATAACATAGGTTGATTTTGTTTTGTCTTATTACCTATACTAGTAGGTTAAATTAGTCAATTATAGAAATACTAAAGTGTATATTTGTAGACAAATGTTATGGTATAGAATGTAGGTGTGATTGAGCTATCAACCCCTTATGTTTGTGACGAGGAACACATATTGGTGTTGATTCTTTTGAATCCATGTTATAATATGCATATACCTCTAGAGGGGATTTACCTTGAGCAATAGCCTACTTATGAGATATTGTAGTCATAATTCTTCTCTATAAAAGATAATATTATTATATTAAAATATAATTAATGCAAAATCGTTATACTGAAAACCTTAAAATTAATTGTTACATGTTAATCTTCATTGAGGAGACCAATCACTTTATCATTAATTGTAGTTGGAATTTTTGTGTGTTGTAATTAGTAATATGCTTTATGATAGAAAGTAAGTAAATTATTGGTAGAAAAGAATAAAATCTTAGATTTATCGGATATATTCATACTATAGGCGTGGGAGACAAATGTTTTATTTGATTAGATAAATATGAGCACTAATCAAATTATTGCCCTTATAGCCTCCACAATAAATATTGAACGCCCAAAGTGCAATGTATCGTAAATCACCCCCTGTAACACAATTATGGCCTAAAAAGTTATACAACTACAAGAAATAATTTGTGTGACATACCTTGTATAACAAGGCCTCTGTTTGAACAATTAAGAGGAGCTGCAACAACAGACAAGAAATATTACATTCTTGGGTAGAAAATTAATATTAAGAAAACAATTAGTTGAAATGATATTTAACTTACCATAAACCGTCACAATATAACGATACTCCAACAAAAATTTGTCTTCATCTGTAAGGATCAACTTTTTTTGTCATGGGAAGCTGGTTTTGGAATGGTAAACAAGTTAAACATTGTACGTTTATGGGATTGATTGTGAAATAAAATGTATGATCGACGAGAATAACAAAACCCTCTCCTTGTTTCCGGTTGTAATGAATGACCAAGTAATCAATCATAGAAGTATCATTTTCAAAATGGGGCAAGTTAAAAACCCTTTAAATTGTGTTTTTGCAACCATTCTTATGGTGTGTCTTTCGAGTTTCATAAGTGTTGCAATATTTGGGCACATGAGGATTTTGTATTGGAATTTCAGGTGTATGAGCAAACTTGGTGCTTTATGTTGTTGAAATTTACAAGAGAGGGAGGAATGAATGGTGCGTGTAATTTTTGCGAAGATTGAAGAGCTTAGAGTGTTGTTAAAGTTCATGGAAAATTGAAGAAATTAAACTCGTAGGGGTATATATAAGGCTCATAAGGGTTTAAGGGACATGTGGCGATAAAAATTGTTGTTAAGTTTGAGGCAACCTCCTATGGACATGTGCAAAATTTGCTCGTCCTTCTACTTCGGGGGTAAGGTTTAGTCTAGACGCCCAACCAGCCAACATAATTTGTCCAACTATTATTAGAGGGACTTCTATCATGATTGGATGACCAAACATTTGGCCATCTGTCCATCTATTTTGGATGGACATCCTAGAGTAGGTCGACCAAACATTTGGCCACTATCAATCTATGTTGGATGGACATCCCAAAGTAAGTCGACCAACTAGAACAAGCTGGCCGTTAAAAATAATGTGCACCAAGAACTCTCAATGGATGGACATCTAACATAGGTTGGTCGACCTTTAACCTATGTTGGACAGTTTCTAACTTGTGTTGGATGACCGACCGAGTTATTGTTGAACAATCATCCAACCAGGTGTTGGATGGCCATCCAATCTATTTTTCAGTCTTCCCAACCTATGTTTGACGGTCACCTAACCTATGTTGGATGGCCTTCCAATCTAGGTTTGATAGGAAACAAACATAGATTGGATGTCCATCCAATATCCTTCCAATACTCATCCAACCATAGGAAATCACCTGAAAAAAACTCCTTGCAAATTTGCCTTTGTAACAAATTTCTTTTTTGAATATTAGAATCGTTTTGAAGTTTCATTTTAGAGATTCGCCATCCATTCTATAATAGTTATTCGTAGGGGGTCTTAGAATGAACCCTCATAATTTTTCACAAAATATAATAGAATTAAATTAAATTTTTAAAATATGAAACTCGTAATCTTGTATATTATTTGTGAATGTTAAATAAAATACAATTTTTTTTTGAATTATATCTAAAATTTCAGTTATATATTTAATAATAATTAAATCTAATTTATTTTTAAAAATATAACTCATTATCTTAAACTTGATATAAATTAATTTTATTTAAATTGTAATTTTTTTGTAATCTAAAATATTCAAAATGTAAGTAAAAATGTGTATAAATAATATTATTTATATTATTTACTTCTTATAGGAAGGGGTGGACATAAAATTCTAGACTTGATTCCTTAACTTCCTTACGTATATTTGTATCTTCTACAATGAGGGATTAAGAAACTAGGCCAACATGGTAGTTTCTTAGGGTGCCAATTAGATTGGGTGCCAAATGAAAATATATTCCTGTTAGGTTATTTTCAAATGCTAACATTAAAAATTTATTTGAATATTCAATAGCATAAATTGTATGTATACACAAAAAGAATTTTCAAATCGTTCAACTAAAAATAAATATGACATTTTATGAGTTCATATGATTTTTAATATTTTTCCCTACTCTTTAACTCTTGATTATGTGTGTAATATTTTCTCGAGAAAAGGTTCAGATATGTTAGTAATGTCATTGGTGTAGATAATCAAAGGTAATTAAAATTGAAGGAATGAAATATTTGATTCTCGATTCCCAAATTTTCGGGGGGACTACTATTATTTTTATGGCAAAATTTATAGGACTCATTCTAATGCCACTCTTCCCAAAACCATTGGAGATACATAAGCACATTTATTTCTTTGTAATAGAATGGTGCTCTATTTACATTTTCATCCAATCATCTAGTTGGTATTGTTAATTTGGACATGAAAAATTCTTTTCATTTGTAATTATATTTTCCATGTTCTAAGAACCTCCAAAAAATAATTTACTCCACCCATAGAAATTTTCCCATCCTTATGTGACAATTTCATAGGATATTTTATTCTTTTATTTAGCATTTTGTCTTAAATATTTGATATATTATGACTTTAATGCAAATTGTAAAATATAAAAATGTGGGAAGCTTTTATTTATTTACTTTATTGGAAAATATTATTAACTAAAATTGTGAGAGGGCATTCATTTCTTAATCTTTAATCATCGTTAAGTCCATGGTAGATCCAGTTTACTATTAACGAGCTTCACTTTAGACTCTTGAACATTCCTTAATGTACATGTTATATTCATATATGTCATTTAAGTTTTAATTTTGTTTAATAAATTCGTGTATTGTTTTATTCATTGTATTTATAATTTGTGTGTAGTATATTAGATAGAGAGTATTTAATGTGTTTCTTATAGTTTTGTTTCTTTATTCAATTTAATTTTATGATGTATGTGTGTTGCTTCTTGAAATTAGATTCTATATGTTTGGATAATTAGTAAAAAGTAGAGTAGTCTCATGTTTTTATTCAAACTTTTTAGAAATTATCAAAAAAATTCTCTCAGTTAAAGAATTAATTGCGGGTAATGTTAAAGTGTTTGAAAAAACATTTTATTTGTTAATTGATGTATTTTATTGATGATTCTGTCATATGATATGCATATAAAATTTAAGGGGGTATTTTATATTCAAATGGAATGAAACTATTCTTTATGGACCAATAATCTATGTAAGTAGACAAGTAAAATGGAGGATGGAAGTAAAGGAGTGTTGAAGACAAGAAATATCATCTCTTTATCTCCTAATGACATATATTTCATAAAGTGGAAGATATTTAAAGTTGTTCTCAAGACATTGTTGGTATCCAAATTTGTTCTCCTTTTCAGTCTGAGCATCACCATAGATATGTCATGGAGCTTAAAGACACATTATACCATGTTGTATGGCATTGGTAGTCAGGGATATAGTTTAGCTAGAACTCGGTTTGTGGAGAAATAGATAGCACTCCAATAGGACTTGATCTTTTCCTAAATGTTTTAGGTTGTGCCTTGCAACCAAGGTAAGAGGATCTATTTTGTAACCTTGTAATGGTGAAGGAGATGAATATGTCCTTCTCTTTACTTGAAATTCTATGATGGATACCTTGATGAAAACATGATCAACACCCTAGATCTGAACTCTCACAAGTTGTCACTTCTCAAAACATGGGTATGTTCTCAAAACAAGGCAAAGGTTACTAGAGACATTGGAAATCTTGATCTGTTATGCATAATTTTACAAATGGATTTTGATCTTTTGTGGGTATAAAAATGCAAATCAGGGATAGTACATGATAGGATATTTGTTGTTTAGATGATTTTTGGTGGGGATTGACAAGAAAAACTAGGATAGATCAAATCTTTGACAATATCTACAATACTTGAACAACTATCAGATGAAATGCCTCAAATAATCCGGATGTTATTTCAACCGGAAGAGTCACAAATAGAATCCCGGGTTGCACTCTTCACATAATATTTGAGAGCTTACCACAAATGCTTGAAGTAAAGAACTCAATTAAACACAATAATCCTTGATCAAACCACGCCTAAGGTATCCCCAAAGGCTTACAAGAAATCTCTGTAGTCAAGAAAGGTAAAGTGTTTTTAAATTTGTTTATCTTCTTATCAAATAAAGGATCTTTTGAATATGAGATTGCAAATGCCACTAAACTATCAACCAGAAATGGAGATCATGTGTGATTTATAAATAATTTCAATGCAATATTGAAACAAGAACAATTAAAACTATTTACATGCATTTAAAAATGATAACAAACATCATATAGCCCAAAGAAAACAGATTTAATTCAAAACTTGTCATATTCAACAATGGGTGAGAGTTACATGAACAATCTCAGAGCTGTGTGATGGCTATACACTTGTAACAAACTCACATACATGAATTTCCAACACATGAGACATTATCTTGGTTCTTTGGTGGATTTATTTGAAAAACTGAGCTTTCTCTTAGAATTTTCTCATGATTTTCAACTCCCAACACTTTACAATTTCTCCAAAATGCATTATATACCTGATGCCACATTGGAGCCTTCTTTCCCAAATAAATTAATATGCCATGAGATCATGTTTGTTACATCTATTCCTCATAATTCATTGAAAATAAAATCAAATAGAAAAACACTCGCATGTTTCCAAGTGTGCCAAAAGATTCAATCATTACAAATATCTGAATCATTATCCATCCTGAGGCATGTTTTTCATCATTGAGGCATGCAAACACCTTTTACTCATCATTTTTATCTTTTCACCTTTTAAAACTAACTCTGCAACTTTTGATTTTGACATTTCACATGTTTTCTTGGGATGAGTAAAAATTTATTACAAAAACACCTCAAATCAAAGAATTGAGCCATGAAAGTGATGCCAATGATCCTGGAAGGCCAAGACGACACAAAATCACTATAAATTTGATGAATTTTGATGCAAAATTCATGATTCCAAGCTTCCTAGAGGAAAAATGGTAGCCAAAAATGAAAATGCATAGTTGCCCTTGATCTACTATGTGTCAAACTATGATTGGGAACAAATTCGGGCTTATTTTTGACTTTTTGACATCTTTGAAAAAATGGAAAAATTGACTTTTTTCCCCACCCCTCCGCCTTTGAATTTTGGAGCTGACACGTGGCACATGGTGGGTCCCATTGAAATCACGCTTCAATTCTGCGCATTTTGACCTTTTTTGGAAATTGGGAAAATTTTCACTTTTCACCCATGAGCCCGCACCTTTGATTTTTCCCTTGCCCGTGTCTCCTTATGATTCACTAGCCATCCAAAGGTGCATCAAATTTTGATTTTGAGTATTTTTGGAAAAAGGGAAAAATAGGTTCCTGTCTCTCGACCCACCAACCTGCCTTTCCCTCTGCAACACATCCATCTCTAATTTGTTGAGGACCCACAGATTAATCTTCATTTTATTCCCTTTAAGCCAAGGGAAAATTTTCCACTTTGTCTCTGCGGGCCTGCGCCTCCGAAACTATCCCTACCATGTGGCACTCTTCTATTCGCTGTGGATCCAAGTCTTCCTTTCTTCCTTCAAACCTCCCTTACAAATTTTTGGAAATTCACAAACTTCAACGTTCACCAACGCCCCCCTTTAACCCTTAAAATGTTACACGTTTCCACTCGTTATTGGCCACGGGCTTTCGGGCCAAAAATTTTACTTTAACCTTTTTGTGAAAAAGGGAAAAAATCCCCTTTTCCCTCTGCCAGCCCGTCGACCCGCTCTGCGCCGCCGTGCTGCCATGTGTCCTCCTCTGATTGGAGTAGGGGAAAAATTGGTTTTGAAACTTTATAAAATTAGAGTCAAAAAAATGTAAGTCCCCCCGCCACCCGCATCCCCTCAGCCAATGAAAACATGCCACATAGGAAATTTGGAAAAAATAGGGCCTCGGGCCAGAAAATGCCCCATTTGCTTGAAAAGGTGAAAAATGAAAAGTTAGGGCACCTCTCAACTTTCCTCAGCCAATGTAAACCTGCCACGTTGCCAATACCTTTTGAGGATGAATTTGACGGGAAAATGATGCCCGTCGATCGTCAAAACCTAAAAAATTCCAGGGATGCCCTAGAATTCAATCTTTTCACCAAGGATGGCGGTTTTTTTTTTTTTAATCAACTAAAGCATGATTTTACATCATTTTCTAACTTGGGGTGTGATTTTAAATTACAAACAAGTATGATTTGATTAATTTCAATTTTTCCATGATCTGGAAAGGGAAAAAGACACAACCCACAAATTTGGAAGAACTAGGGCACAAAAATGGGCAAACTTGGAATATTCCTTCAAATTTGGGAAAAACAACAAGTTTGTGAGCATTTTTAAAGCATCAAATTGGAGGGGAAGAATTTTAGACCATCAATTCAAAGGGTAAAACATTTTTGAGCAAATATAGACTTGGAAAATTAGGGCAACATGGTGTTAGCTCAAAAATGGCACCAACATCAGCTCTTGCTTGGGGATGGGCACTCCCAGTGAGTGCCACAAGGAAAAAACATAGACCAAGTGCCAAAATATCCATTGGGAAAAGGAGTCACAAGCCAAAATCACCAAAAACCAGTTGAGAATCTGACAAAAATGGCTGCCACACAACAAGGCAAACCACAAAACCAACAAAACACCAAAAACAAAGCAAAAACCAAACACTATACACTATACAAGTTGTGCATACCTCGAATTTGGGGATTAATCAAAGAAATGTTTTAAATGTCTGCCATTAATAGGAAGCTCTAGCAATTCCCCATCTAAATCCTTGAGAAAGAAGGTATGTTCACCAATTCTAATATCAATGACATAAGGGTGCATCCATAGTGCATCAAACTTTACATGCTTGCCCTTGTCTTCATGTCTACTTTCCCATAACAAGACTAGATCTCCAACATTGAAGGCTTTAGGAGTGACCTTCTTGTCAAATAATCTCTTCAATTTTCCCTAAATCTAACATGACTTTGATGGGATGCTCTTTCTCCTCACGAAGCTCAATAATATGATTGATCCTTGATTCATATGGGCCAAGCTCTTGATCTTCCAACTAGTGGGAAAACTGAAATGAAGATAATTGTAGGTGCTAGGGAAACAAAGCCCGAGTTCCATATACTAATCAAATGGGCTTTTACCGGTGGCTCTTTTAGGAGTTATCCTATCATCCCAAACTACAAATTTAAATTTTTCACCCCATTTCTTCTTGTTTTTCTCCAAGGTTCTTCTAATGATCTTCAACAAATTGTTATTCTTTGACTCGGCTTGTCCATTACCTTGGGGTTATAGTTTGAAGAATAAGTCGATTGATTCCATATTCATTGGACATTGCCATTAAAGGTTTGGCTCTAAAGCACATGGCATTATCAGCTACAATTTTGACTGGGACTCCAAATCTACATATTATTTGATTCAACAAGAAGTCCATAACTATTTGTTGTGTTGCTTTCTTGGTGGGGATTGTCTCTATCCACTTTGTAAAATAATCGGTGGCTACAAGGATCCACTTATGGTCGGTCTAGAAGGATCTGAAATCTCACCAATGATGTCCATCCCCATTGCTTGGAAGGAGCTTCAATTGATACAGGATACAAGGGAAGGGAGCCTCAATCTTTTAGTCTTCTAGAGAAATGTTGGAAACTATCATAGTTTCTAACCACTTGGGTTACATCTAGGAAGAGAGTAGTCCACCAATAACCAGCTCTCAAAATCTTATGTGTTGTTACTCTTCCAACAAAGTGTCCTCCACAAACTCCCCATGGAAATCAAAAACTATCTTAGAAGCTTCATCTTCATTATGCATTTCAAGAGGAAACCTTCGGGGGTTCTTAGAAGCCAGACCCAAGGCCTATGATGATATATTTTTGAGAAGCCAGCTTGAGGTCTCTTTTTTATTTTTATTTAAGTGACTAGGGAAACACAGGTGTTTGAGGTAGAAGATCACATCTTTGTACCACTCATAACTTACCACCTTTGCAAGCACATCTACCCTTTCTTCTTCTAGCTGATTCGCTTCCACATTCTGCAAGTTGTTCTTAGCCATGACTTAGAAAGACCCAAACCTCTTACCAACCTTGTTGTTTGGATGTCCATATCATACTCCTATAGTTTTTTCACCCATATACATTTTTTTCTTGATACCTCCATCTCTAATAAGATGTCTTTCACCATGGTGTGGGGAACATAAGCAAGAACTTTTGAACTCAATATATAAGGCCTGAAAACTTTTGATGCTTTCACCAGGAAAATTCTTTTTTTCCATGATTGTATACTTCATCTCAACTACTTATAAAGCATTACTAAAGAATACAATAGGCATCTCAGCCCGATTCTCATCCTTTTGCATCAAAACGAAGCAACGGTATACTCGGAGGCAAAGGAAAAGATTTGGAAAGGCCTCTTATAGTTTTCGGCTGCTAAAACAGGTGCATGTTTAAGTGCATCCTTAATTCCTTCAAAATATTGAATGACGACCTCCTCCTATTTGATAACTTGGTCCTTCTTTAGCATGCTTGTGATTGGAAGATTCAACTCATCAAAGTTGGAAACAAACCTTATAATAAAATTAATCTGACCAAATAAAGATTGGATTCCTTTCTTTGTTCTTGGGATAGGTACTTTGTTGATTTCTTCCACTCTCTAAGAGTCTATCATAACACCATCTTTTGACAAAATGTGACCAAGTAGCTTGGCCTTTTTCATGCCAAAATGACACTTCTTTTGATTAAGAGAAATTCCATACTCCCTACATCTGATCAGCATCTTCTCCAAGTGCTGCAAATGATCACTTCTCTACCTTTAAAACATATTCACATCATCTTCGTAGACTACAATGAACTCATTGATGTAACGAGAAAAGGAAACATCCATTTCTCTTTGAAAAGTCACACCAGCATTCATCAAACCAAAGGGCATCATAAAAAAACATAAGTTCCCAAGAAGTAGTGAATGTTGTCTTAAGTATTTCTAATTTTTGACTACCAGTTGATTGTATCTAGAGAAACCATCTAATGTAGAAAGTAGCTCATCACAAGATGCAACATATTTTCCACATTTGGCAAGGGATAGTTTTCCTTTATGGATGCTTTGTTCAGATTTTTGAATTCTACACAAAGTCTGATATCTCCATTCTTCTTTTGACTAGCACAAGGTTTGCAACCCAAGATGAATATCTAGTGGGCTGAATAATACCTCCATCTCTAAACTTCTTTTACTCCTCTTACATTTTCATGGAGAGAAGTGGATTAGTTATACATTTCTTCTATCTGAATGGCTTAGTCTTATCCTTAAGAGGGATCTCATGTTGAAACAAGTCTTCTCTATATGCTTTTAGCTTAGAATAGGACCAAGCAAGGTAGTCTTGATATTTTTTCAAGAGTTGGGCATAGGACTATTTTTCTTCATTACTTAAATTTATCCCTAACCAAACCTTCTATTATTTTTACTTTTTCCCGAGTCATGCTCTTTGACATCCCTTGAGGGAGAAATGTTTCTATTTATGATACAATCCGCATTGTTAAAACTTGACTCAAGTGTAACAAGACCTCTAGGAATGGTGTTTGGTTTGAATTGGATGATATCTTTTCAAAACATAGTCACTCTTCCTTAAGTTATACACAACATTGGTTCCCAATAAATATTCTAATTTGCAAACTCACCTTGCTTTTGCAAGAACATTAGCACTTGAGAATCATCATAAAACACTTGCCAATGTTTGATGTTGTGAGGGACAGCTGGCCTAGTTAGCACTTCAATGTTATATTCACAATAATGTGAAAAGGTGAAATTTCCAAATCTAGAACCCAGCACTACCAACTTGTGAGCAGCAACATTCAAACTTTTGTCATGGTGCATAATATTGAAGGAATCAAACATCTCAATTAAATCCCAAACTGCATGCTTGTACTATTTCATACGTTGATTTTTTGTAGCATATAATTTTCTTATTTGTTTGACAATTAGCTCTGAATTTCCCTTTAAAATGATTTCCTTGACACCATACTTCCATGCAATTATCAAACCTAAAAACAATGCTTCATACTCAACAATGTTGTTAGCACATTCAAAATTAAGCTTGAAGGAAAAAACAAATTCTTCCAAGCTAGGAGAAATCAAAATTACACTAGCACCATTTCCAAATTTGGAGAAAGCTCCATCAAATAGCAAGGTCCAAGGAGAACATACCTATTCAAGGCACTTTGACTGACCCATTTTGTGTTCTTTTTCATCAGCAAAACCAATGAAATTATCAGCATCAACATCAGCAAACAACACCTCATAGGAAGCATTATTTTGATCGTCAATTAGATGTAACATTTTCTTTTCTCCATAGATCTTTACAAGGATGCCCTCAATGGGAATAGTAGTAAAATACTTGTCCATTTGGACACTCCCTCAAACACTTGTAGCCCACTTTCTTGACAAAATCATACCCCATTTGGTAGGGCAATCAACAATCACAACATCTAATTTTAAATTCCTCTCAGGATAAGATGTAAGCTTCACAACCAAACCTTTTACACAACCGACTACATGCAATTCTCTTGAGTCCATAGTAGTACCCATTCCATAGGCTGCTATCACTTTGATATCCAACTCATTCATGACTTATAGAGGCATGACATTACATGATGCATAGGAATCAAACATATAATTGTGAAATAGCCTATCCTTTATAATCAAAGTTGTGAAAAATGGATCAACATTCAATTGGAAATCAACCAAAGATTTCCACAAATATACCTCAGTTGTCTCTCCAAGCTCTTCTACTACTTGGTGGTGTTTCAAGGTTAGCAACAATTTGAGGAGTCTCAACAACATTTACATTTCTTTCTGTAGTGATCTTCTCTTCCTTTAACCCCAAGTACTCAAATAATCTCTTCTTATGCTAAGGAATTCTAAGCAACTCAATTATTGGAACAGTCACTTTAATTTGGCTCAATAGTTGGTCTATGTCATAGGGGACATTCTTTGGAAAAATAGAATTGGAAGGGAGACAAGAAGATTCATTAGATGGTAGTGGATTCCTCGGTAGTTTGGGCATGAGGAGGACTGTAATTTTTGTTTGGGACAAAAAAATTTTTGACAGTACTTCTCTCTAGAAGCTTCTTTAGGAATTTTTATGAGTAAGGGTGTTTTAGGTTTGGATTGAGGCCCAAATCCCTCAACAAATTTTCTTCTAGTGTTAGAGTCTTTCTCTTGAGATACAACAACATTCATAAACAATTGTCTATCTTCCTCTCAAGGGATACTGCCATCACACTTCTTAATCATCAAATCTCTTAAGTATTCAAAGTCATTATTAACAATTTCAAAATCCTGCAATACATCAACTTCAAGAGCATGAGGGGGGAGAAATACTTGTACCCTTTTGATGCAATTCCAAAAGGTAGCAACAGTCCTAGCACTTATTACTTCAGTAGATGTTGCTCCTCCCTATGAGCTTGAAGAACAACCCATCATGCAAATATTATCATCAGTTCCATTCTCATTATCAGCTTCATCAAATTGTTGGTCCACTTCATATGGAGGATGAGGAAAAAAACATCCATCACACCAATCCATATCAACAAATTCATCAACAACAATAACCCTAGTAGTTAGAGGGTCAGGAACCAATCTACTTTCACGTGCTTGGGGTTGTCTATTTCCCCCTCCCATAGGTCCTTTACCTCTATCATCTTGTCTTTGATCACCCCTAGGATGATTGCCAAATCTATCTTGTGCTTGCTGCCTAGGCTGACCTTGTGAATTCTGCCCAATTCCCTTCTCAACTCTCGCCAACTTGTATGAGATTTCTTTGACAGCCCCTACCAAATTTTTCACAACCTCTTCTAAATCAGCACCTTTTCTAGCTTGAGGTTTTTCAGGGTTTATCAATTTTACACCATCTCTCTTAAGAGGTTTCCCAATAGCCTTGATATTGTTTTCAATTTGAATTACCATGGTGAAAGATTGTCTTAGATTGGTTGGGTTCTTGTCTATTACTTAGTAGGATGCCTTCTTATCAAATGCATCTGCATATTTTATTAAACAAGATTCATCACAAGGCCTCAAACCAATAAGAAACCTTCTCAAAGTTTTTTTAAACCTTGTGTTCAAGTCATGGACTGATTCATTAGTGTTATTATTGATATTCTCAAACTTAGATAAAAGAAATCTAGGATCGAGTCTTGTCCCCATATTGCAATCTAAATGCATTTTTCATTTCATTCCATGAATTAATAGAATTATCAGGTAGATCCTTATACCAATCCCTATAATCCTCTTCTAGTGTATGAATAAACAATTTGACATACACATCCTCAAACTCTATCTAAAAATATTCCATCATATTATCAAAAAGCTTGAGATGCTGATCACCAGTAATGACATTGTTACCCTAGAATTTTGGCAACCTATTTATAACATCTTGTGGGACAACATTTGGGTAACTAACCATTCCTCTAAAATTTATGGGATCAAAGGTGTTAACAACAAATGGAAGTCTAGGCTGAGCCATATTGTTTGGTGGGGGTGATTTTGGAGGTGAAACAAGCTGATGAGGAGTGAGAGGTATTTGGGGAATGGGAATGAAAACTTCAAGACAGATCTCTCTTAAGGGATCTCCTTCTTGATGATCTCTAGAAAATTTAGAAAATATAGGAGCAGATTTAGGAACAAGCCATTAAAATGCACAAGAAGGTCCCTCACTTGATGGGGAATTCAAATCAGCAATAGGATTGTCTGAATCAGATCCACTTGAAGAAGAATTGCAGTCCTCAATAACAGGCTACTCACTTTCAAACTCAACAATAGGGATCTCCTTTCTTGCAGTCCAGTCTCCAACAACCTTCCACACCTTTCTTCCCTCTAGCTCTAAGCTTCTTGAATCTGCAAACAACTTCTTAGCAGAGTCCTTGATGAAGAGAGATCTTCTTCCTTCCAGTTTTGTAGGGATTAGCAACACAAAAGTAAATGGCAGAAAGGTAAGACAATGGTATTTTCAAGATCAAATCAGCATGGAGTTGCCACTAAGGAATTTCACCTTAGTTTTGCAAGAATGCACTAAAATAATATGTCAAATGTTTGCTAGCACTGAAAACCTTGCAAAGCCTTATAAATCATATATTATTCTTCTTAAATCAATCAATCACAATGCAACCAAAGTGCATAAATTTCTGGTAAATGAAAAGGGAAGACAAAAATTAAAAATTTTGCTTAAAACTTGTAGATCTGAAGCATAGAATGATATTTTAACAATGTAATAGCTCAAATACTTGAATACATCAAGAAATTCCAAGAATTCCCAGCAAAGTGGTGCCACTTGTGTTGGTATCAAAATTTGTTCTCCTTTTCATTCTCGGTAGCACCATAGATATGTCATAGAGCTTAAATACATATTAGACATTTTTTTATGTCATTGGTAGCTGGGGATAAGGTTTAGCTGGCAATCAAGTTTGTGGAGAAATGGATAGCATCCAATAGGACTTGATCTTTTCCTAGCTGTTTTATGTTGTGCCTTGATACCAAGGTAAAAGGACCTATTTTGTAACCTTGTAATGGTGGAGGAGATGAAGATTTCCTTCTGTTTTTTTCAAATTCTATGACAGAGAACTTGATGAAAACATGATCAACACCCCAGATCTAAACTCTCACAAGTTGTCACTTCTCAAAACATGGGTATGTTCTCAACACAAGGCAAAGGTTACTAGAGACATTATAAATTTTGATCTGTTATGCATACTTTTGCAAATGTATTTTTATCTTTTATGGGTATAAAAATGCAAATAAGGGATAGTACATGATAGGATCTTTGTTATTTTGATGATTTTTGGTGGGGGATTCACAAGAAAAACTAGGATAGATCAAATCTTTGACAATCTCTAAAATAATTTAACAACTATCAAATGAAATGCCTCAAATAATCAGGATGTTCTTTCAACTAGAAGAGGCAAAAATGGAAGCCCAGGTTGCACTCTTCACACAATATTTGAGAACTTACCACAAAGGCTTGAAGTATAGAACTCAATTAAACACAAAATCCTTGATCAAACCATGCCTAAGGTACCCTAAAAGGCGTACAAGAAATCTTTGCGATCAAGGAAGGTAAAGTGATTTTAAATTTGTTTATCTCCTTATCAGATGAAGGCTCTTACGAATATGAGATTACAAAATTCACTAAACTATCAACTAGAAATGGAGATCCTATGTGATTTCTAATGACATTCAATGCAATATTGCAACAATAACAATAAATACTATTTACAGAGCATTTAAAAATGATAACTTGACATCATATTGCCCAAAGAAAACACATGTTTAATTCATTTTGAGTTATTTTGGCAAAAGGGAAAAATTTCCTTCCTACCTCCACTCGCCGAACCGCCTTGCCCTTTTCCACGTGTCCATCTGTCATTTGTTAAGGACCCACATGCTTAATCTTCATTTTATTCCCTTTAAGCCAAAGGAAAATTTTCCACTTTGTCTCGTGGGTCGGCACCTCCAAAACTATCCCCACCACTTGGCGCTCTTCTATTTGCTGCAAATCCAAGTCTTTCTTTCTTCCTTTAAACCGCCCTTACAAATTTTTGGAAATTCAAAAACTTCAACATTGACACATGTCGACCCTTTGACCCTAGCAATGCTACACGTGTCCACTCGTTATTGGCCATGGGCTTTTGGGCCAAAAATTTTACTTTAATCTTTTTGTGAAAAAGGGAAAAAATCCTCTTTTCCTTCGGCCGTCGGCCCGTCGACTGCTCTGCTCCACCGTCTACCACGTGTCCTCCTCTTATTAGAATGGGGAAAAATTGGTTTTGAAAATTTATAAAATTAGAGCAAAAAAACTCTAAGTCCCCCTCGCCACCTACATCCCCTCGGCCAATGAAAACATGCCATGTAGGCAATTTGGAAAAAACAGGGCCTCGGGCCCGAAAATGCCCCATTTGCTTGAAAAGGTGAAAAATGAAAAGTTAGAGTGCCTCCCCACCTTTCCTCAGCCAATGCAAACCCGCCACATTTCCAATACCTTATGAGGATGAATTTTATGGGAAAATGATGCTCATCTAACCATCAAAATGTAAAAACTTCCAGGATGCCCTAGAATTCAATTTTTTCACCAAGGATGGCAGATTTTTCGATTTTGAATCAACTAAAGCATGATTTTACAACATTTTCGACCTTGGGATGGGATTTTCAATTACAAACAAGTATGATTTGATTAATTTCAATTTTTCCATGATCTAGCAAAGGGAAAAGATACAGCCCGCAAATTTGGAAGAACTAGGGCATAAAAAAGGGCAAACTTGGAATATTCCTTCAAATTTGGGAAAACAACAAGTTTGTGAGCATTTTTAAAGCATCAAACTAGAGGGGAAGAATTTTAGACCATCAATTCAAAGGGTAAAACATTTTTGAGCAAATATAGACTTGGAAAATTAGGGCAACATGGTGTTAGCTTAAAAATGGCACCAACAGACATCATTTCATTATTTCTTGAACAACTTCAATAACATTTAAGTTGAACCATTTATAATCCCAATTCCATGATATACCTTAATGATACACCATATTTATGTTTATGTTTGCGATAAGGTAAAATGGTCAATTATTATATTGGTCAAAACTTTTAGGGGCAATGTGCATCCTTCGCACTATGTCGACTAGAGGACTTTAGATGCAATGCATATGATTTTCCACGTTGAAAAGATAGATGAATCCAAATTTAGATCCCTTTATTTTTTAATATAACATTACAAATGTAATTGGAAAAGAGACTTTGTTTTTATTTCCAATTCAAAATAGTTTTTTTTTGCATTTCAATAAATTCCTCAACAATCTATGTTAGATTTAGATGAAAGAAGTTTTACACCTTCATCCAAAAGATTACAAGATTATTCTAAAGTGTATCTTTGCATAGCATTCTCTTAATTGGAAAATATATGGAAATTAATTTAACAACATCCTATTGTTCTATATTATAAAAACTCATTCTACTTTTTTGGCATTGATATGTTTAGAAAATTTGAGATTATGCATTGATAATGAAGGTTACATGATACAAAACAAGTCCATGTCCATAAATTGTACATTTTTTCATCATTTCTCCTAATAAATCACCTAAATAATTGATTTCACTAAATTCTCCATATTTCACTAATATCTCCATTAATTTTAATTTCACTTTTCACATCAACAATTTTATCTACCAGAACCATCTAAAACCCTCCTTTATGTGTTATTAAGAGAAATACAATATTTCCATTTATATTATTTTATTTAAAAATAATCATGCATATATATGCATACAAATCCTCCATTAAACTTTCATCATGTTACAATAGTTTCTCTACTCATCCATATACAACTAGATCTAGTAGTAATCATAAAATTTTCCTTATTCTCTAAATTATCTACTTCTCCATATCTCCTCCTTACAAAAAAATCATGTGAAGATTAAGATTTAAACTTAATGATATCAAAATGGGGAAAAATATAAGTTATTTTTAGGATCTCAACCATATAATAATATTTAATGATCTTCAAGCATCATTTTTATCACCTTCTTACAAAGATCCAAATTTTAAAATAGAACTTCTATATGTTTCATTTTGGCTTCAATTTGTAGTGCCCATTCCTCTTCAACACTATTTTCATTATGTTGATATTACATTTTGACTGGTACTAAGACATTTAGATTATGATACATTGATCAATAGAGGATATACTATGCGAGATATTTAGACTACTTGACATGTTGTGATTCACATTTTGATTATGATACACTCGATGTCATTGGTAGATAGTTATATATATGTTGATTTGTATTATTTTGATTTTCTACTAACACGTTATACTATGGATGTTATAAGTAGAATTATAATCTCATGGATGTTAGATTCAAATTATTTGATATGTTGATAGATGATAGAAGTAATTAATTTTGGATGACGATTATTGATTTCTATGTAGATGTATTATTTCTCGATGTTGTTGATATGACTGTGAGGCTAGAGAGGTATTATGTTTGCATTACAAGGATATTTTATCACATACATTGAAAGGGGATAGGGACCAACCACGGAAGGATGTCGGTGTTTGATGACATGGCCAAATTTGAAAACTTGTGTCTAATATTTATGTGGTGTTATTGCATGCCTAGTTAGGAGGTTTCCCATGGGGATGACCTCACATGTGTGGCCATGGGGTGAAATATTTTCCCTTTTTAAATTTTTTTATGTGTTTTATTTTGTGTTATATGTATTTAATGATCGGAAACTGTAGTCATTTTATTTACAATTAGTAATGTGTACATTTACCTTGATGGAAAGGATTATTTTTAGTGAAATAAATGGATTTGACATCCTTGTATTGTAAAATAATGATATGGAAACTTGTAGTTTTCACATTCGTATTATAATGTTATAGTAAAAGAAAAGCTTATGTTGTATAGTTGCTTGAAATGAAACTAAAGTATATTTGTATGGACTCAAAGTTACAATATAGATAAATATGCATATTTAGAAAAGAAAGGACTAATTTATTAAAATAAATGGATTAAAATCTCTTGTATTGCAAAATAAATGTTATTTTAACTTGTAGCTATCATATTTGTAATTATGGTTGGAAGGTGAAATTTCAAGTATGTTCAATAAAAGAAAAATTACATTTCATGTTGTTGAAGGTTGTATGATGGAAAAGAGAGAGAGATAGATATATATATATATATGCATTATAATTTTGAGTTATCAAACTAGATATGATATAAACATAACAACCAATGAATAGAAGAAACCCTCTTTAAAATTATTTTTCCATTAAAAATAAACTTTAGAAGAAAAGCTGTTAAAAAAATTACATTCTTGAAGGTTATTTTTAAGAGAGAACAGAACCACCGCCCTATGCAAAGCGATGGTTTGGAACCTCCACCCAAAGCACGGATCCATGGTCGATGAACAACCACCTAGGCAAGGTGGCTACCACAAGACCGCCGGCCTCCGTAGGGTGGTGGTTTCGTCACTTTTGATGGAAAAATATAATTTTGTTTGTGAAGAAAACCCAGTTCTAAAATTAATTAAAATATAAGCTTAAATCCATTAAAAAGGAAACTTCCAGCAAGTAGGAATACATTTAATTTAAAAGTTTAATCCCTCTAATCTCTTTATGGAACCAATTTTGTAAAACTCATAGATTTAAATACAATGGGGTTTTCCCCAATTGTTGAACTCAAAACTAGAAAATTCCTTCATTAAATAAAAAAATAGATCCATGGTAGGATCTCTATATTAACCAAATGAGAAATCTCTAATAGTAAAATCTTTACAACTAGAATCATTCAAAATTTTCCATGGTTCCTCTTCTTGCACTTATGGTTCCTACTCCTCCTCTTCCAAAACCTGAAAAATAAGAAAATATTTTAAATAGGTTGTTTGGGGCAAATAGAAATTATAAAGAGAACAATAAGGATCTTTAGGAAACTTAAATCTAAGGGCTAGGATATATTCAATCTAATGGCCCAAATTAAACCCTACCTTACTTAAGTAGGAAGGCCTTTTGTGGGAATGAAATTTTAAATAAAAAAATAACACGGAAATGGGGTGAATGGGGTCACTTAGTAGCTAGTAAAACAATAAAATGCTTGAGTTAGAAACTAATGTAACCTTGTTGCTTGATAATGTGTGTAGAAATAATTTAACTAAAAAATATGTTGATTTTTGAAATACCGAACCTTACAAACCACTTTTAAAACAAAAAAATAAATTTATGACCTTAATTTTAACTATTAATTTATTAGTTCTATTATGTTTTGAGTGTAGAAATTTTTTGGCATTACACTTTGTATAAGAGCTGTGGGTTCAACGTTTGGACTTCAGGAAAACTTAGAAAAATGAAACACAACAAGAAACTCTAAAAATAATCTAAACCTATAACACATAACATTACATGATGTCTTAAAATGTAGAAAACTTAGACAGCTTACACAAATACTAGATGATGATAAAATAACTCTTGTGTTGGTCATGCGAGAGGCACGAGTAAACGAGGGTCCTTTCATGTGATCCTAGATCTACCACCCTCAAGTAAAGTAGTATCACCTATATTACCTCGAATCATGTAGACTCTACAAGATGTTAATGTCGGTATATGTGGAGGATATTTAGCGGGGTGAACTAGTAGACATGATAGAGAGCAATCGGTGGAGGCTCATGCGCCATCACGTAATTGTGCCAAGGATAGGGAAAAGCACTCCCACATGGAGTTGTTTGGACATGATTCACCGAGAGAGAACAAAGATAGATATTTGTGATATAGAGACAGACTTAGGAGCCCTAGGCCGACGGATGTTCATGCGAGAAAGACCTAGGGTCGACAGGTCGAGAGTGGAAGATCACATCAAAGAGATTCTAAAGTTACACCTGCAACATTTTTATAGGGAGAAGGGAGGATTTCATGCCAAGGCATGGTTAGTTAACCTGAGAAAATGCTTCAAGCTATCTCCTTTTACTATCAACACGAAATATCGTGTTTTGATCCACTTTCTGAGAGATGGAGTGGGAGTTTGGTGGAGGACTGAGGAGGAGAAGCTCCATGTAGATTCTGAGATAGTTAGTTGGAAGATCTTCAAGGGGAATTTTAGGAGTAGATACATATCAAGGAGATTCATCCAATATCAGCTTGATGAGTTTCATGATGTGTGATAGGCTCCCATGATATTCATAGAGTATGAGGTTCAGGTTTTAGATTTTCTTGAGTATGGGAATAAATGCTTTATGAGAAAGTTAGGGTTCAAAGGTTCATCAAGGGCCTCAAATTAGACTTGGATATGGAAATGTGCATTCATTTCCTACAGACACTATCATAGGTTGTGGAGAAGTCCTATATTGTAGAGGAAACCAAGGGGAAGACTCAACAGGCTCATGACAAAGTGAGGAGACACATACAATAGTTACAAGATAGTAGGTCAAGGGGATCATATCCTCCTCCTCGAGGTAGACACACTTCAACATGGTCTTACTTTAGGCCTCCTCCTCCTCAGTAGTAGTAGAAGACTCGAACACCCATTCAACCTCCACGGTGTTATAATGCTTAAATATGGCGTAGTATGGGACCTATAGCTTCTAGTTGGGGGAAATAAAAACAAGATCCACCCCAAGCACGATCGGTTAAATTACATCAACCATAGCACCCATAGAGATCTATGGCGGGATCATTAGGTTCTACAACATAGACTAGCGAGCCACATGGAGGAGTATCTTCGTCGGTGGAGAGGACCAAGAAGTTTCTTTGGCTGCGATGTACATGGTCATGTTTGGAGAGAGTTCCCTCAAAACCTTTGCTAATCGGGGTAAGGAACTAGTTTCGATCCTACAATTGGTGACATGGCCAGGAGCCACAGGATCTATGTATTGATCAAGAAGCTGCTAGGTAGAGCAAAAGGGAATGGTGATTAAGACCACGGGTAGCATTCTTGGTATTTTTACCCCTATCTTATTTGATCCAGGATCATCAAATTCTTTTATTTCTCCATCTTTAGTAGAGAAATCCAGGATGGTGGGAGTTAGGAAGGACCTTAGTTGAGATGTATAGATGGCTTCGGGCCAAACTCTCGGTGGAATCCTTAGTTAAGGAGAGCGTAGTGGACCTAGGACCCTTCTCCATGACTTAGGATCTTCGTATACCTCCCTTTGGTTCGTATGGAGTTATCTTGGGCATGGATTGGTTATCTACACATAGAGCTAGAGTTGATTGTCATAGCAAGGTTATATCTTCTGAGAAAATTTGGGAATGGATTTAGTGATTGTTAGAGTTTGGAGACCCATCTCCATTCACACCATAGTTTCTATGTAGCTGAAGCAGTGTGCATGGAAAGGTTGTTAGTTATTTGTCATCACTATTAGTGACCAATCAAAGGATGAGACTCATGAGCCATTACTTTATGACCACCCCATTTTGTAGGATTTCTCCTATGTCTTTCCTAGTGAGTAGCTCGGGTTACCTCCCCTATGTGAGACCAACTTTTGTATTACTTTGGTTCTAGCAGACAAATCCTATCTTGTGCGCACCACATAGGTTGACCACACCCAAACTATGTGAGCTCAAGTTGTAGTTGGATGGAATTCTTGAGAAATTTCTAATCCTTCCTAGAGTGTCTACTTAGGGTGCACCGGTGTTCTTTGTATATAAAAGGAAATATATTTGCATTTTTGTGTGGACTACGAACAACTTAAAAAAGTAATATTCAAGAATCGTTACCCCATTGCATGGTTAGATGATTTATTTCATCATATGAAAGGGGCTAAGTTATATTTTCTAAGATTCATCTTAAGTTTGACTACCATCAATTGAGTATTTCTTAGGAGGATATCCAAAGGATAGCTTTCAAAGACGAGATATGGTCACTATGATTTCATGGTGGTAACTTTTGGCAGACAAACACCCATGCAATATTTGAGCTTGATGAATAGGGCGTCGAGGGTTTTTTTTTATCACTTTGGGATCATATTTATTGATGACACTATTGTATACTCACATATGCATGAGGAGTATGAGGAGCACATTTGATAGGTTACTGCGGTGTCTTCATGAGCAATAGCTATAAGGGACCTTGGAGAAGTGTGCTTTTTGAACTCGGAGGTTCAGTACTTGGGTCACATCATTTCTGGGGAAGTTATTACAATTTATCTGTAATGAACCATTACACCAAAACCTTGAGGCATTAGTGAAATCCGCACATGAGGATCATAACATCCCACCATGCTTCCGTACCATGGACCCCGGGCTACATCTATGCCCATATAGTGGGACCCTGCCCTACCCTATATGATCCTCGGCGAACATTACAATTAAGGCGTAGGTACCGTGCCGAGACTCAAATGTGGGTGGTCGCTCTGATACCAAATGTAACGAACCATTACACCAAAACCTCAAGGCATTACTGAAATCCACACATGAGGATCATAACATTATCCTTCCAAGATTAAAGTTATTATGGATTGGCATGTGTCAACCAATGTGTTTGAGGTGCGTAGTTTGATGGGATTGGTAGGTTACTACATGATATTTATTCAAGATCTTTCCTAGATTACACACCCCATCACTTCCTTTTAGTATAAAGGTAAGTAGATTGTTTGGTCGATGGACGTGAGAATGACATCGATATAGTAAAGGAATGCCTTATGAAATCACTTATTCTTGTAGTACAAGACCCTCGGTGGAATTTATTTGTGTGTACGAGATGCTTCCTTGGTAGTATTAGGTGGTGCTTAGATGTATGATGACCATGTGGTTGCCTTTGAGTATCACAAACTCAAGGATTATGAACTAAATTATCTCACTCATGACCTTGAGCTTGTAACAATAGTGCATGATTTGGTACATTGGCATCATTTCCTTCTTAGTAGGAGGTTTATTATAAGGATAGAACATTTGAGCTTACATCATCTCTTCATGTAACTCGGTATCAACACTCGTTAATAATGTTAGATGGATTTTTTATGTGAGTATGACATGGAGATAGAGAATGTGAAGGATAAGGAGAATGTGGTTTTATATGCTTTGAGTAGATGAATACATTTGGTTATGGCTACTTAAGTCAATATGGATATGCGGAGCAGAGTTTTGCGACAACATCCACATGAAAAATTCTACCTTGTAGCTAGATAAGAGACTGAGTTTCGAGACCCCTTAAGGGGAATTTTGATAAATTTCCATTAGATTCGAGATGGAATTCTCGAGACACGAGGCTGGATCTATGTTCTTATGGATGGAGACTTGAGATAGGACATCATGATAAAGGCTTATCATGTACCTTATTCAACCCATCCAGGGGTGAAGAAGATGCATGACACCTTGAGATAGTTGTATCATTGGAGAGGTCTTTGGAGATATGTAACTCAATTTTTTTCGCACTCTTTAGAATTTCGGAGGGTGAAGGTGAGCGTCAACATCTAGATGGCCTTTTCTACCCACATGATATACAGAGTGGAAATGGGACACCATTTCTATGGATTTCATAGTAGGGCTATCGACGTCGAGATACCACCACGATGCCATCATGGTCATGGTGGGTAGATTAACGAAATTCACTCATTTTTGTCCAATGAATACTACTTATACAGACTAGTGATGTGGCATGAGTATACTTAGATGATATTGTGAACCTGCACGAGATTCTATGGAAGATTATTTGTGACTATGATCCTTTATACACCTCTCATTTCTTGACTACCTTATAACATGCCCTTGGGATGAGTATAAAATTTAGTACATCATATGATCTAGAGACAAATGGATAGACGAAGCCGATGAATAAGATTTTAGAGGACATGCTTTGGATGTACATCATGGACCATTAGTCGAGGTGGGAGGATTATTTATACCTAGTGGAGTTAGCTTATAATAACAACTTTGAGTTCTATTGGTATGGCTCACTTTTAGGCACTTTAAGGTAGGGAGTGCAAGACACCACTGAGTTGGGGCATATTAGAAGGAAAAGTAACTCTTAGGAAAGCTTTGTTACAGGACATGGAGTAGTAGGTTATTTTGATGAGCCAGAGACTTTAAGAGTCACACGATAGTGAAAATAAATATGAATATCAGAGGAAATTTGATTGTAGATATGAGGTGGGCATGAAGTTTTTCTTCATGTTGGACTCCATAAGATCCCTATCCATTATGGAAAAGGCTATAAGTTAGCTCCTAGATTAGTGGGTCCATTTGAGATGTTGGAGCATATTGTTCCCTTAGCTTTTTGTCTAGCCTCGCACAAAACTTGTCTCGTGTGCACAATATTTTTCATGTTTTTGTTCTTAGGAGATACATTATAGATCCCTCTCATGTATTATATTGGACCGCATTGCAGTACGGGAGTAGGGGCAGCTAGCTGTGGATCTTGTGTGCATCATAGATCACAAGACCACAGGTCTTTGAGGCTGCGAGATTGACAAGGTGTGATTCCAGTGGGATAGGTATGATGAGACTGTAACCACATGAGAGGATGCTACAATTTTAACATAACTACTTTCCACACCTATTTTAGTGACTTGTAGGAGGAATTCAAGTCTAAGGGGATGGGGATGTAGTGCCCACTCCTCTTTGACACTATTTTAATTATGTTCATATTACTTTTGCATTGATACTTAGACATTGTGATTATGATATATTGATTTGTAGATGATAGACTATGTAGATATTTAGACTATTGACATGTTATGGTTCTCATTTTAATTATGATACACTATATGACATTGGTAGAGAGTTCAATATATGTTTATTTTCATTATTTGAATTTTATACTAACATGTTATACTTTGGATGTTCTGAGTAGAATTATAATCTCATGGATGTTAGAATAGAATTATTTGATATGTTAATACATGATAGAAGTACTTAATTTTAGTTAACGATTATTGATTTCTATGTAGATTGACTATTTATCTATGTTGCTAATGTGCCTATGAGGCCGGAGAGGTATTTTGTTTGCATTGCGGTGATATTTTATCATATGCATTACGGTGATATTTTATCATATACATTGAAAGCAAATAGGGGCCAACCTTGGAAGGGTGTAGAGTGTTTTGCTACATGGCCAAATTTGAAAACTTGTGTCTAATATTTATGTGGTGTTATTGCATGCCTAGTTAGAAGGTTTCCCATGGGGGGTTACCTCAGATGTGTGGCCATGTGGTGAAAGTTTTTCCCTTTCTTTTAATTTTGTGTGTGCTTTATTTTGTGTTATATGTATTTAATTTTTGGAAATTGTAGTCACTTTATTAGCAATTATTAATGTGTCTTAATTAGCTAATCCAACAATTTTTTTAACTAAAATAAGGATGTTAGAATTGGATAGTTATTATGGTAGATGTTCCTTGAAATCTTATGGATGTAAGTTATATTTGTGTTGGATTTTGTGTGTGTACTCTTCCCCAACTTCAAAATTCGGATTTTGACTTGGGAGACCTTTTTGGAGGCTTGTGGGACAAGCTAAGCTTGTCCCATGCCTCTTAAATTCACCCAACAACCATACCTATGGTATGGGAAGTTAATTTTAGACTTATTAATACCTTTTGGAGTGTACAAAGTTAAAATAATTTCACTTTCCTACTTACGACATTTAATTTGTCCTAGGTAGGCTTGGTGAGCAAGTTTCGGTGTCATGTGGGCTTGTCATAACTCTTACATGTTAATTTATTGTCTTGGGCATGGTGTTTGGATTTGTGTTGGAATGGATGGATGATGAAGTGGTATCCTATTTGGATCTACCTCATCATCGTCACATCCATTTCTCTTTATTGATTGAATTTGATGGATTTTGAGTTACTTGTTCATTTTACTTCTTTTGCACTTTTGGAATTGGGAGCTTGTTGTTGTTTTTGGAGTGTACTTGGCTTGAAGGTGTAAAAATATTTTGGATTGAATATTATTGGAAGATTGATGGAGAATTAGGATCTCCACCTTTTTTTTTTCTTATTTATGTTTTAGTTGAGAAAATTATGTTTGTTAAATATTGTTTGAGTATAGTGAATGTGTTTTCGTTTGGTTGGTTATTTTTACTTAAGAATGGAGTGGGAGATGGAAGCATGGGACCATTCGGGAGGGGAAAGGGAGTTCGAGGTACCAATTTTAGAGGGAGTGTGATTGGGAGTTTTACCTATGGGGAGTGAAAATGAAAACATGGACATATTTTTGCATACTTGCAAGGGGAGAGATAAGGATGTTTTGTTGTTTGTATTGTGCACATGGAGGCTTTGGGTGAAACTCCTACTTCACTTAGGAGGCAAAAGGAGGTGGTTCCCATATTCCTTTCTCCTTTTTGGTTTGATATAAATCCTATGTGTTGTTTGAGAAAGTTGTAAATTTTGTTGAGTATGTCCATTTAGATGTGTTGAATGTTTTGGATTGTATGTTTTTGTGGAAGCCATTCTTGTAAAAATTTGTCAAATATTGCTCAATATCCCTCATTTTTATTTGGTTGGGGCTCGGGAGCTAATAAAGGGATGGATTCTCCTCTTATTTGATTAAATTTTGGGTGGAGAGCATTTCCTATTCCCCCTTCCTTTTTATTTTGATCCAAGTTTTTGAAATAGTGAAGAATGAAAAGATAAAAACTACAAGTTGGGAGAAGACATGCAATGAAGATTTGTGTTTTGGCCTTGTTGAAAGACCTCTATGTTGTAACCTGATCATTTTATTATTCCCACTTTGTGTGGAAGTTTGTAACATTTGTATGTTTGAAATAAGTTTTCTAATATTCATTTATTCGAAGTTGAAGTGATTTAGTGAATGTAGAAATAACTCTTGGTTGTTTCTTTACCGTACGCACCCAATCGCATGTGCTACATTGTCAGAAAAATAGTTACAAAAGTCCCCAATGATTATTCATGTCCTTTCAGAAGATGTTTGAGCTCATAAACCCTTCTGTAGTATATATTTGTATATGAGACATTCTTACTTAGCTTTTCCATGCTTTTTCTAGCTTGCCACTTCATTTTGTGCATGGTTTGGCCTTGATGCAGGCTGCTGCCTTCCAGGGGCAGTGGTTCTAAAATATCCACCCAGGGAGGGTGACGGTTCTGAGTGATTTTTCCTGAATTTGTCAAGCATTTTTTTGACATTCGACACTTCACTTAACTTCACTTTTAGGATGCATTTGTGAACCAAATTGTCTATAAACAAATTTGATTGCTTGGTTCTCCTTATGCCTTCTATTTTAAATAGATTTAGTTATTTAGAAACACCTCTTCTTGCCTTGTGCATGAAGACACATCCCAACCATAATTCCTATATATTCCATGCTTTTATTCAAGCAAAAGGCCTAAGAATTTTTGTGTATCTTGTATAGTATTGCTGCCACAATCCTGATAGGAATTGCATAGCTAAGCTCATATATCTTATGCTATCTCTCTTCTACTTGCATTGCAACTAGAATTCCTTCAAGCTACAATTACTCAAGTGCCTTCTTCTTCTATTTTTCTTACATTCCCAATCCCTTGGACTCATATGGACACACAAAGAAAGAAAGGAATAAATTGAGGGGACACACACACAGACGCACACACACACACATATATATATAGAACCATATTTTCCAAATATATTGCTTATCCAAGTTGGAATTACTTTTTTTGCTTCATTTGTCAAGTTATCAATTTTGAATTATTTGTTTCAATTACATATCAAATATAGTAGAAAAAATTTTCATTTCAATTGATCAGGAAATTACAAGTAGATTAAATCATTAGAAAGCTTACTATTTGACATTACAAGGAAATTGTGGGGAACAATAGATCTTCTAGGGTTATGATATGTTCTTCACCTCGAGATAGGTTTTGTGGCAGTTTTTGATAAAATTAGGTTATTTGTTTTAGATTTACATTTACCTATTCGAACACGTAATTAGCTACGTCTGGATAATTACTTGTATTTAGTTTTTTTATTAGATTAGAAGTATTTATTAAAAACAAGAAAAGATAAAAAAACATTTACTTTTATTAGATTAGTTTGATTTTATTACTTTTCTCTTATATACTTGTGAAAACACCAAAAAAAAGGTTAAATTTCCTTTGATAGTTAGCTTGTTTTACAAAAATAAATTTATGTTGTTCCACATGACCATCCACGACCCATAACAAGAAACGATGTACGATTGTGATCCTTTAGTCCCAAAACCCAATAGGCCATAATAATTGACTGACATCAATACGGGTTTACGCTTAAAATATTTACGTACACGTTACTATGTTTTCTTATAAAGTAGAAAAAATAAACACGCTAAAAATCATAGCTAATAAATCATATGATTATTGGACTTCTCCTAGCAATAGGGTTTGATTACGCACATGTCCATAATAGGACCACAACCTCTAAGAGTTTTCGGCTATGATCGTCAGTCCTGAAACCCAACGGGCCTACTAACCAATTATATGTCGGCAGTGGTTTTGCGAGTATTCATATTTAGATCATCACCACTTCCACCTGATATCATCGCACAACTTTCATTATTGAACATAGTAGCAGATCAAGCTAAATATTTTTGGACTAGACAAAAAATATGTCCATCGTCCTTGTGGTTTCATTATGCCTCTCATTATCACTTCCATGACCTTGTCTAGAAATATATATGAGGATCCCACAGGTCACTTCCATGCATTTAACAACCATTGAATAGAATCATGATAGAGCTCGATATTGACCGGATTCTTTGAGAATATATTATATCAAATCAATCCATCACACCACTTCAGGTTAGGAGAGCATTCTTTGCCTTAGACTTGTAGATCCTAATATTACATGTCAAAGATATAAGGTTGCCTCATTATCTTATCCATCATCACCACACACACACATCCATTTTTATTCTATAATCGGTTGTTTTTACATATCCTCGGATTTCAGGTGGAAAGAAGGTCACGTGTTTATTTTCTTTCATACAAATTGGTGAACCCAACGTGAAGAGCTAGTCTCTAAGAGTTTCCACTTTCTTCATTTGACTTCCGTTTTCCCTTTATTCAGCGGTTATTCTTATACCCTCAAATATGTTGGGATACGATGAGTATGGTACACCCCTTCTACGTTACAATATATAAAACTATCAAATAGGTGGACAACAACAATCACCTTCACTCTCGGTATGGGAAGATAACCGCTTAATTGCTCACAATATGCTTCTTTAGGGAATCAATGTTGGTTCCTACATACGTATCGAGGAGCTTAAGAAAATTACATAGACATATCCTCATGAACAATCAAGTTCTAACGTCTCAAATTTCATTGGGAAAGAAAGTTCATCTAATCGGGTATTATTTTCACAACCCATTAGCATGCAATTGGACCAGCTCCGCATCTAGATGAGGAGTATTTAGAACGATATGTAGGAGTGAACAACACTTCTAAATTATGAACCAATATTTTTATATATTCCAAGGACATGGTGATATCCTTCTTCAAAACACTAACAATACCCCTCCAACTATGGAAAATATTGCCAATGAGGGGTGGGAGCATATTGAAGAATTCATTACAGGATACCACAATCCCCAACAACCTCCAAATTTGTTTTAAAAAAGCACCCAAAAACAATACCATCCCATCAATGGGTGACATCATCTCATCATTAGTAGACAAATTCAAAGAGTTAAAGCTTTCCAAAAATTCTCTAAGTTCAAATGCGGGGTAAATAATAACTTATCACTATCCGTATAATTATGGACAAATACATACTACACGAGAAGACTCTGGTTTATACGGATACTTCAAGCCCTAGAGATTTTCTTACTAGGACGGGAATCTTGGGTATGCCCCCTCACATCATATATGGATATCTATAACATGCACTAGTTAGAAGTGCATTCTCAAATCCATTACCAACCGAGAAATCCAACATTCCCTAGATTTGTCTCTTCACTCCATATCAAAAAATTCAACACCCCTACATACACATGTACTCTAAATCACCACATTGGGATACATACACTTAACTAGGTCCTTATGGTAATCCATAGGGGATGCCATATGACCCAAAAAATATTTACGTTGTGCCAGTTAAACAAACAATACAACGTCCACCTCCCCAACATGGATCTTCAATGGTTAAAACATACACAATGGGGACCTATTCTAAATATCTTAAGGAGCCTATATACTTCTCCATCTAGACAGTAATGCTCCCAAGACCATTTCTCAAGATTCTAAAGATCAAAGGGGAGGGTGATCCTAACACTCACATCAAAGCTTACGCATGATAGCCATTGAAGAGCTACTCTTGTGGGATGTGGTTGTTGTGAAAATTTTCACTAAGACGCTAGAAGGAATCTCTCTTAACTGGTACTAAAGGATACTTTGGAGGGTTAAATACACTCCTTTAAACAACTCATATCATATTTTATTAAGGGATTTGATATGAAAAAAATAAGGATAGGAATAAGAGAATTCCTTCATATCAAACAAGAGCACAATGATTACGCATCCCGAGTTCATTCAAAGGTGGCGAAACCTTCTTTAATCCTCTACAATTTCTCAATACATGGATTAGATAGAGCTTTCCTCCACAACCTCAATAGGGAGACAAGGGAAGAAGTTAAAATATTCTCACTAAGGAGTTATGAAGAGGTGCTAGAGGGTGCTCTCAAGATTGATCAAGCAACCATTGACATTGGTCGTAAGACTTATGGATAAAATGGAAGGTTAGTCACTCCTAGCCAAAATAACCCCGATTACTCCAACAAAACAAGTAATAATCAAGGACCGAAGATCCTTACTAAAAAATTTGGGGTCACAACTGATGGTGTTACTGATTATCCCAAGAAACATAATATTGTTAGTTATCCCAATAAAAATACTACCAATAACATCAATAATGGAAATAATAAGAGAAATAATAGCTTATTTCCATCATTCAATGATGTAGATTTTAATCCTCATCAACAAAAAAACAAAAAAACCTCAAAGCAATAAGGAAAAACATAGAACCAAGGCCCTAACCAATACCTGTGTGGTATCCGAACCAATTCCAAAACAAAGGGTAAGGGTTACCAAATTTTAACTATAACAACAAGCAAATGAATAATAAGTGCAATGTCACACCGCAACAAGGTGAAAACTAAAGGCCTGGAGATTATGATCCCGATTTATATTATGGTTTTCATAGGGTTCGTGGGGATGACACAAGAACATGTCGTGGTTCCAATAGTTTTTTCCAACACTTATCGTAGGATCAAATACGCTTATTCGTTGACATGTTTTTGGAAAATCCAACCGCGCCAACTCAAAATACTTATATGGGAAAAAAATCACAAGATAACACACCACTTTGAATCATTAATGATCCTCTCCCCATGTACCCAAAATATTGTAGAATAGATGCCAATGGATTGAACAAGGGTATTGTAATAGGAACAAACACTTGTGAATCCTTAACTTTATCAAACCCACATGCGGAACCTCTTTTAGATGGCTTAAAACAAACAAAAATTATGGGATTGGAAAAATTGGACATTGTACCTCATATTAACATTATCACTAGAACCAAATATTATTCCTCACATCCTATCCCCATCTACCCAACTATATCAGATGACATTCATGATACACTACAAAATCTAGTAGAAGCTAATGACTAGATTAGTGATCTAACCAAGACCTTCTCTCACATTTCCTTCTTGGATTTGTTAAAGAATTCCCCTACTCACATAGTCTCTCTATTAGAAGGACTAGGTCTTTTCCATTTTAATGTCACCCGTCCACTAGAAGCCTAGATAAACAACGTGGAATTTGATGTCTATCATCTAGGGAATCCTAAAAGAGATTTCAAATTCGTATTTGACATCAACAAGATGCCCACGGACACCAAAATAGCTCATAGAGCTGATCGGATTTACTTTTGACAAGTCTAGATTTACAACTATGTAAAACGTATGATGATTGATGATGGGAAAGTGGTTAACATAGTCCCCTTCTCTTTCCTTCAAAATTTAGGTTACAGAGATACCAATTTCTCCTTAATGTGAAATACCTTGAGAGGCTATGACATCCACAAATCGTCCTCAATCAGGACTATTGTGTTTTCAGTTACTATCGGACCTAACATGGTGCTAACTGATTTTTATATTATAGATCAAAAAATCAACTATAATATGATTCTTGGTCATCCTTGGATTCATCACATGAAGGCGATTCACTACACTTTATTTTAGGAAGTCTGGTTCCTACACTTAGGAAAGGTCCCAAACCCTAAATTTTTACCTTGATCCTTAAATCTTACCATTTTGGGGCATCATGGTTGGGTCTTCAACAAGAGAAAAAAATATCCCATGCCTCCGGTAAAACCCCGATAAGGATGGGATAATAGTTGAGGAGTTAGAGTCGAAGAAGGGGTATCTATAGAGTCCTCGGGGTTAGGGTTTACTTCAACTAACCATAAGGTTAGCTATCTTGAGTTTGAGTTGTGAAACCTCGAGGGTAGAGTGGCCAACAAAGAATATGTAAAAAATATTGGACAACGATTGAAGGATTTCATTCTCCAATTTAGTTACAATATCATGGGTCATCATATCCTTCCTAATCAGCCACAAATCATAGTCAATCATAGTCTATTAACCAATGTGGATCAAAGTAATAGACAAAAACCAAGGGGTCAAAGCATACAAGTGTGTCCCACTTTTTGGCCATAAATATTTTTAAAAATCACAAATAAATAATTAAAAATACTATAAAATTTTAAAAAATCTAAACTCTAGATGCAAACCTTGTATTATACAAAAAATGCATGTTTGGTCATTTTATATGTGTTTGTCATGTTTTGGTTGTCGACATAGTTTGTGAAAGTACAAAAACTCCAAAAAGTGGGACAAATTATATGCTTGACCCCAAGGTGTATCTCAAAACATGACCAATCAAATACAAATACTTTATGAAGCTTGTAATATGATTCCAAAGTGGAAATGTGTAATTTTGATGGAAAGGATATACTCAATTGGATTAACCAGGATGGAGAATTTCTTTTATCTTCATCAGATTCCATTGGGACAAAAGGTTACCATGACATCATTGTATCTTGAACTTGACCAATTCATTTGGTATCAATGGTTATGTGCTCAAAGGAAAAAGAGTGGCCTCAATGTTACATGGACAATATTCACCGAAGAGTTGCAATTGCACTATAATTCTAGTGTGTTAGATAATTATTTAAGTCAATTAGCAAATTTAAGATAAACAAGAACATTTAAATATTACATCCATCAATTCTAAAACCTTTCCTTAAGGGTGGAAAATATTCTGAAGATATTTTAAGTGACTTATTTCTTGGGGTCTTAAAGAATAAATTGAGACCGAGGTGTGTATGTTTAATCCTCATAAGGTTTCAGACTCTATGATCATGGCATGTGGGGCAAAGGAAAAATTTCTTTCCATTAGGAAAAAACTATTAGTAATATCAAAGATCGTAGCACCTTTCCACCATCATTCCCTCAGCCAGTGAGACTTACACCTTAACAAATTGAAGAAAAGAGAGCCAAATGGTTATATTTTAATTGTGACAACATATTTAGACCAGGACATAAGTGTGCTGAAAATAAGTTGTTTTACATTGAGGGACCCACTGAAGAATAAGAAAATGGAGAAGATGAAGAGGTAGAGCCAGAGGAGGAATTAGGAGATCCTCAGCCAACAATATCATGCCATGCAATTTCTAGTATTAGCACTCCCCAAACTCTCAAAGTAGTTGGATTCTTAAAAAATAGAGGGTAACTTGTGTTGATTGATTTGGGAAGTTATAGTGCCCACTTCACTTTAACACCTTTTGATACTAATTGTGATACTTGTTGATTATATTATCGACATGATTATGGACCTTATTATAGTATGATTATAGATGCTAGATCATGGATTATTGTTGACTTGATTAAGTTATGATGCATGATGATTATTAGAGACATTTTATATGTTGATGAACATATCTTGTTATGCATGGTTATATTATGAATGTTGTTAAGACTTGTGATATTTGGATATTGTGAGTAGACCTAGAAATGGAAATTATTGGATGATGATATAGTTGTTGATAAATCTATAAATGATATTGTTAGATTTATTTGATGTTGTTATGCTTCATATATTTAGATGATTTTTGGAAATTACAATTATAATATTTTTGATGTTCGATATGGCCACGAGGCTGAAAGAGGTATTTGTTTTTTCAGGTTAAAATATCACAATAAACATCGGGATTGGCGACCAACCACATTGGAATTCTAGATGAATTCAACAAGGTCACTATGACAACTTGTTTTGTTTGTGTGTGTCTGTTTGTGTTAGGGACTCCCATGGGGGATCACCTTTAAATGTGAGAAAGGGGTTTTATGTATTCCTTTTATTTTGGTCCCTTTGTTTATGTTTGCATTTGTTTATTTTTTGGTGTTTACCCCTTTCATTATTCATTAAATGGTGTGTAAATATTGAGAGTAATCATATTGTTAAAATAAATAAATCAAATATGTCATAAGAAGGTAATTAATAGAGTTGTTGGCCTTGAATTAAAGTGTTGTAAGAGATGTGTAAGTGATGTGTAAGTTGACTTTTGAGTGTGAAACACTCCACCTTCTTAGAAATTCGAAATTGTCCTTGGAGGCTGATTTTGGAGGCTTTTGGGACAAGTTAAAATTGTCCCATACCTCTTAAATTTAATTACCAACCACACCTACGGTTAGGGAGTTGAGATTATACTTTTATAATGCTTTTGAAAAGGAAAATCATAGGATTTAATTACACTTTTCTTACAATATTTAATATTAATCCTTTGGGGTGTGGGTTGGATTTGAGTGTGTAAGTAAACTATCATATTATTCACCCACCTATTTATTGTGCATTGGAGAATGAAGTTGAATTTTGGGTTGGGGTTGAGGATGTGTGATGTGGCATCCTACATGGATCCACATCATCCTCTTCTCTTCCCTCTTCTATAAAATTCGAAATCCTTGTTTTGGGGTTGCTTTATTTTTGGAGATTTTAGTTACGGGATGAGTTCTTTTTCCGTTTTGGAGCTCTTGCTTTGAAGAAGATTTTGGAAGATTGTTACATGCTTGTACTTAGCTGATTTTTAATTGCTTGCATTGGGATAAATATTGTTTTTTTGGAACTTGGAACAACTCCATCATGGAGAGGTAGGAGCTTGACTCTTGAAATGCTATTCTTTTATATGTAAATGTTAATGTATGAATGTTTTGGTAGCTTTTTGGGTTTTTGGATAGATGGCATAGGAATGGTGTAGGAGAAGACCATGGGGTTTATTTTGTGGGAGGCACAAGTTTGTTTTAGGGAGGTATAAGGAAATGTGAAGAATAAGGGGTACTTGGGGGAGGCATAAGGGAATGTCAAAGATTTGAAATGATATACATACATACATACATACATACATACATACATACATACATACATACATACATACATACATATATATATATATATATATATATATATATATATATATATATATTGATGGTTTCTTCTAAGGTGGTGATACCCATTTTTCTTCTAGGAGGCATAAGCAGAATCCCCATAGTTTCTTGCTCCTTTGGCTTGCTTGATGAAGCCTTAGTATTGTTTTTCATGTTTTAATGTAGTTGTAAAACTACATTCTGTTTGGATTGTATTTTAAAAATGTTGTTTGTGTGTTTGTGGAAGCTTTATGTTATTGCCATGAGTTGGATCACATATTTCATTGCATTATGGTTGGGGCTCGGGGGCCAATGAAGAATAATTTCTTCTCCTCTTCATTGGATGTCTTGGTTGGGTGGAGAGCGTTGCCTTTCCCCTACTCTTGTTGTGACCAAATTGGAAGAATGAGAAATACATATGTTGTTGTTCTGGAGAAAGGAAAAAGATAGTTTGACAGTCCCTTGCTGAGATAAATTTTATTGTAACCTCTCCCACTTGAAGTGGATGAACTTGTAAATGTTTTGTAATGGAAAGATACTTGGTATTGAAAATGAAAGTTAAAATTTGAAATATAAAAGAGTTACACTCTGTATTCTGTTTTGGAAAGAATGTGAAAGAATGATATGTATTTTGTATGTTGAATTTTGAATTCGACGAATGAAAGAAAGGTTGTAAAGTTGTATTTTGGAATCAATAAAGGATTGCATTACCTTTCTCAATTTTTGTTGTTGTTTTAAGATTGAACATCTAAATGTGAATTGAAATCTTTGTTTGAAAGAAATAAATGCGTATGAAGGAAAATGTAGAACTCTGTCTTTTGAAATGTGTAAAGTTGGAAATCATAATTGTATTTTTGATTTTTGAATAATTAGAATTGAATCAAATAAAGGTATTAGATTGGAATTGGAAGGAATTCCCAGACTTGGATGATGAAAAATGATAAATAGGCCCTTTCAAACTTGATCTCTGTTTTGTTTCTCAACTGGAAAATACTTTACCTAAAATGCACAGTTCAAACCTACAACAATGAAATAATAGATTAAATGATTAAATTGAAGTAGTGTGTCCTAAATGAATTCAATTGGACTATAACACTTAAGGAGAAATCCTTCAAAACCTTGCAAAATCAGGCTCAACCCTCTTACAATCATTTTTCTGTCAAGAAATGTAAATGTTCAAATTGCAAATCAATCAGAAAAATTGAATCTTGAAATCCTTCTTAAATCCATCTAAGAACAATTCTCCATGTCTATTTGACATGTTGAGAGAGAAGAAGATCAAATTGAACAAATCTTATAAGTTAAAATTTACCAGTTCGTATTGTAAAAGCCTGCAGATCATTTTCTTGAAATTGACCCCTTAAAATTTATCAAAATCAAAACTAACGATTTCTAAGGAAAGATGATGTCGAGAGATTTCCAGAAAGTCCTTGTTTTTCTAAAACCGAGCTCTCTATAAAAAGTTATGGCCTTCTAAAGTTTTTTCTTCACTTGGCATAAAAAAGAAAATATTTTGGGAAAAATTTCCTTGGCGGGCCTGCTTGCCTAAATTTTTCCCTTAGAGTTTTGGAAAATTTTGGGAAAATTTTCCAAAATTTCCCCGTCGGCCTGTAACCAATTAGAAGCTGCAACATGGCACCACAAGGTGTCAACAGAGGGATGCATCTCTTTTTAACTTAGCACTCCCAAAAACTTTTGGGAAAATTTTCCAAATTTTCCCTGCCACCCCACTACCCCACAATTAATCGGGAGCCGCCACATGGCATCACGAGATGCTGGTAGAGGTGCGGGTGAGTGCTACCATTTTAGGCCTTCGGGGCATTAATATAATTTTCTCCCCACCGACTCACCTTCCCTGTGTTGTCTTAGGAGACGCCACATGTCCCTTGTAGACTTGTGGGAGCGTGGGTGCAAATTCGGTTTTTTGCCCCACACGGAAAGATTTTTCAAAATGTCTCTCGCTGCCCAGTTCTCCCAGCTATCTTGGGAGGCACCACGTGTCCCTTATGGACATGCGGACCCACGGGTGTGTGGGTGCAAAATTTTCACCCCCATCAAGGAATTATTCCAAAAGTCCCCTATGCAACCATTAGCCGACTCGACCTTGGGGCAAATTTTCACCTCTGGGCCCACGGTCCCACTCTTGGGAAAATTATTACCCCAAGGTCCATGCGACTCATAACTTGAAAAATATGAAGAGTTAGGAGGACTTCTTTATATCCCCGGAAAGGTGAGGAAATTTCCTATCTAATGGAAATGATTTAGGAAAAATTTGAACGTATTAATTTTGAGAAAATCAAGTTGAATCTTTAAGCTTTGTTAAAGAGTGGGTATGGTGAGGTTTTACCCTCCGAACCTAATTGAACCTTATAACCATAAATTTTGGACCTTGTGACCTCTCATAATTATTAAAAATAGAAAATTATATTCTAGTGCATTAGATTATTTCTGGAACGTGTTAGTGACAAGTCTTTGTCAAAGATGTAACCGGTTGAAGATTTTTTTAATCAAAATAAAATTATTCCATAATTTTATTAACTAATCCTAGGTTGTTCTTGGGTCTCAAGTGGGTTTTTTTAGTGGGCATGATATAAGTAATCACAATTTCATCAATCATAAGTTGGTGGTACACTTGAACTTCTTTGTTTATCTAGCTCCAGAATGTCAAGTCATGATCGCCGATGGGAAAACTATTAGTTGTTGAGGAAAATACCATAACATTAATCTCTCCATGGTAAATTACTTGCTAAATAGAAATATGTATGTCATTTCCAGGAGGAGAAAACATTGTGTTAGGATTTTAGTGGCTTACCATCATTGCAACCACTGAAATGAATTTCCAAGAGTTGTTCATGTAATTTCATCGGAAGGAAGATCTTTTAAACTAAAAGGACTAAGAGAAAAGTCCCCACAGATGGTGATTTCTCATTAGATGAAAAAATTACTTAGAAAGGGTGTGGAAGGGTTTGTGGCACAACTATTTTCATTGGAAACACATCATTCAAATAAAATTATAGATGAGTAATCAATGGTGTTTGGAAAAATGCCCAAGGGTCTACCTCTGCGAAAAGAGACCATAACCATGTCATCCAAATTAGTAGTAGGAGTCAACCACCCAACATCAGACCTTATAGATACCCCTATATGCAAAAGAGTGAGATTGAGAAGATAGTTCAAGAGATTTTAGAAGCAAGACTTATCCGCCATAGTCAAAGTGCTTACTCTTCTCCTATAGTGATGGTATAGAAAAAGATGACAATTGGCACATGATTCCAGTTACAGGGAACTCAATAAGTACACGATTAAAGATAAATTTCCTGTTCCTATAATTGATTATTTGCTAGATGAGTTACATGGTGTTGTTTACTTTACAAAACTTGATCTTCATTCTAGATATCATCGATTAGACTTAGGGATGAATATATTCATAAAACAGCCTTCGAAACATGAAGGACACTATGAGTTCTTGGTCATGCCTTTTGGACTAACAAATGCACCCTCTACATTTCAAAGCTTTGATGAATTCCATCTTTAAGCCATTTCTTCAAAAGTTTGTTTTAGTGTTATTTGATGATATATTAATCTATAGTAAAACATGGGAAGAAAACTTGCATCATGTAAATAAGGTGTTGGAAACTCTTGAACAACATCAAATTTATGCAAAGCCTTGTAAGTGTTCTTTTGGTGTCAAGGAGGTTGAATATCTGGGTCATATTTTCTTTTATTAAGGTGTTAAAGTGGATCCTAACAAGATAAAATACATGCTTGAATGGAAGGTTCCCAAAACCCTAAAAATATCTAAGGATTTTGGGGCTTACGGATATATGAGACTAGATCTTACCATCTAAAACTCTACAAAACAACAATGCTAAATCTAACAAAGGGGTTTGAATTCATATCGATTGAAGTAATTCCATGAGAACAGAACCTCCTCATAGACTCTATAACAAATTATACTTCCCACTTCACTCCAAGTAGTGAGTTGGAGGATACAAACTTCACAGTCTCGGTTCATGTTGAACCTTTAGTTCGTAAAATACTAATAACCCCAATGTTGACATACATAGAAACCGAGAGTAATTCTATCATCTTAGATCACATTGACAGTGATAAAGAAACTTTGGGATATCTAAACACTTTTTAGAATTACATCTTACTCATCACGAGGTTAATCTTTCCCTAATCCCACACTCTTCTTCTTATTTTGGAAATCCCATGATAGAATCTTCCCCAAGAACGAGCTCAAAACTCATGAGGTAGGAGAAGAGGGGTATTTAGAGTTACCTCCAGCCCCTCCTAAGTTTGAGGAAGGAAATGCCTCCTTAATCAAGGGAATAATTGATATAAAAATTGGGATGCAGGAGGAACAGAAAAACTTGAAACAGCGATCCTCTCTAACTCATGAGGAGGTTGAAATAAAGACTTGTATCCTAAAGGAGCATCAAAATATTTTGCGTTTAACTAAAAGGAAATCAAGGGAATTGTACCACACATTGCAGTTCACAACCTAGTCACCAACCAAGATGCTAAGCAAATCAAGAAAATTTCAAGGCTCATGAAGCCAAAGATGGCCCTCATTGTGAAGGAAGAAGTGATGAAACTCTTGCAGGTATGGTTCACTGCCGAAAGCCGATTGTCTACTCACAATGGGTGTGTAATATTATCCCCATTCTCAAGAAGGATGGAAAGATCTGCATTTACATAGAATTTTGGGATATCAACAAGGCTTGTCCCAAAGATGATTTCTCATTACCATCCATCGATGTTATTATCGATGCAATAACTAGTTTTGAGTTGTTGTCTCTTATGGATGGGTTTTCTAGGTACAATAAAATCAGAATACCTAAGGAAGATTAGGCCAAAAATACACTTTTAAATCCTTGGGGAACCTACTATTATGTTTTCATGTCGTTCGAACTTAAGAATTCTAGTGTCACATACCAATGGGAAATGAATTATATATTTCATGATCTTATACATAAGATTGTTGAAACCTACATGGATGATCTTCTGGCTAATCGAATACAGTGTCACGTTGAATCTAATGAAATGTGTGTTTAGTGTAATAGAAGAAAATATTTTAGGAGACATCATATCTTCATGAGGATTGATGTAGACCCAACTAAAATATGAGATGCACTAGAAATGAATCCACTATGAGATGAGTTTGGCATCATATCTTTTCTTGGAAAACTCATTGTAGTCTGAAGGTTTATCCTAGATTTGGCCTTTTCTATTCACCCAATAAATATTTTGTTAAAATTGGATTGATGCATTGATAGGATGAAAGAATGCAATGAGGCATTTGAGTAGGTTAAACATTTCATATTATCTCCTCCCACACTCATGCTACCTAGGTCAAATCACCCCTTGATCCTATACTCATGATCTATGCATGTCTCGTTAGACTACATGTTAGCTCAAGAATATGATGATTAACGAGATCATGTAATTTATTTTATTAGTCGAACATTACTTGATTATGAGACATGTTACACACAGGCAGAGAAGGAATCCCTTACTATAGTATTTGTGATAAAGCACTTAAGACATTACATGTTAAATCAAGAAACAAGGGTTATTGTTAAAATAGATCACTTGCAGACATTCCTCACACAAGGGTCCTTATCTAAGAAATTGGGATGATTCATAACTCTAATGGGTGAATTTGAGTTAACATTTGTAAATTAGAAATCCATCAAAGGAAAAATCATTACAGGATTGGTTGGCTGACAACCCGTTGGATGGAGGCGATCTAGTAAATCTAGACTTCCCCAATGAGTTTGTGTATTTTGTTCAAATCAAGCCTCCTATTTATGCATGTCCATGGTACACTGACATCATTAATTTTATAGTGGACCATACATACCTAGAAGGGGAAACATTGCAACAAAGAAGGCGGTTACGTGTTATAGCCACTAAGTATGTTATCTTGGAACAAGTGCTCTATCGTAGAGCCTTTAATGGAATGTTGTTAAGATGTGTTGACGAAGAAGAATCTGAAAAGATTCTTTATGAATCACATAATGAAGTATGTGGACGTCACTTTGTTTTCCATACCACTTTGCTTTCGAAGATACATCACATGGGATACTTCTAGCCCATGCTAGAATATGACGCAAAGAGAGTTTGTGCAAAAATGCTATAAATGTCGAGAGTTCTCCCATGAGATTTATATATCATCACGAATATAAAACCAATTATAACACCATGGCCCTTTTCCATGTGGGGCCTAGATTTGATAGGGAAATTCTCTCCTCATTAACAAATCATCATAACTTCATAATCATTTCCACATAATAATTTACTAAGCTGGGTAGAATTCATGCTTCCTACCACTATGCCTCGGATCTCGTAATCATAAATTTTGTTCGAACAAATTCATTTTTAGGTATGGTATTGCACAATTCATTTTCTCGAGATAATGGCACATCTTTCAAGAATGAGGACGTACGTGAGTTGTGTGAAAAATTCAAGATAAATCACCATACGGATTCTCTCTATTATCCTCATGACAATAGACAAGATGAGGCTATGAACAACAAATTAAAATATGTTCTCGTTAAGACTGTCAAGGAGGACAAACAAAATGGGCATTTAAATTTTTTTCCAGCCTTGTGGGCCTATCGGACATCAATAAGAACACCGATGGGGTAACCCCTTTTCTTTGGTATTTGGTGCAGAAGTGGTTTTACCACTCAAAGTCAAAATACCTAGTCTTTGTATCTCATTGCAAGGAATTTTGGGTGAGGAATCCTATCATGAGGCATGATTATATAAATTAGAAATTCTTGATGAGGCTAGACTCAATGCTATAAAATTTCATGCTACACCCTTAATCATATATCTTATATTGGATGTATATAGCTGACTTGCGGCTATCATAACTTCTTATCATATGTATCTCTTTCATATATGTTATATTTTACTTAATGGGTCGGCCTTCGTGTTGGCCATAGCATAGGAATGGTATATATAGGGGTTAGTAGGTAGTAGTTGATCATCATATTCGGCATTTAAGTCTTATTTTCTGGTTTGGAGGTTACCCCTCGAAGTGGCTAAGCGGTCTTGAACATTGAGATCATTTATTTGAAATATTGTGTTCATTGGTGTTATATTTATTCTAATAATCAGATTTACACAAGTAATTACATTACAAGTGGTATCAAGGCCTAAACTCAGCCAAGATCTTTGTAAAATGCAATTGTGAAGGTTCATCCATATCTCAAAATAGGTAGCGAATTTGTCAAAAAAAATTCAGGTGCGGAAAAATCAGTCAAGTAATTCTTCCTCCAACTTGTAAGAATTTTTACTTCTTTTGAAAATGTTATAGTGGTTTTATGTTTTTCATAATTCGCATACCTATTGTATAATTTGTGGAATTTATCAAAGTTATTTACATTTCCAAAAGAATATTAGAAATTAGTTTGAGTTTGTTATTTGAGTTTTATAAAATATGGCTGAATTCCTATTGAAATCCAAAACCCTAAATTTTTACCTTGATCCTTAAATCTTACCATTTTGGGGCATCATGGTGGGCCTTTGACAAGAGGAAAAAAGAATCCCATCACTCTAGGTAAAACCCCTGATAAGGATGAGATAATAGTTGAGGAGTTAGAGTCAAAAGGGGTATCTACAGAGTCCTCAAGGTTAGGGTTTACTTCAATTGACCATAAGGTCAGCTATCTTGAGTTAGAGTTGTGAAACCTCGAGGGTAGAGTGGCCAACAAAGAAGATGTAGAAAATATTGGAAAATGATTAGAGGATTTCATTCACCAATTTAGTTACAATATCATGGGTCATCATATCCTTCCTAATCAGCCACAACTCAATCATACTCATATTAACCAGGGTGGATCTTTAGGTCAAAGTAATAGAAAAACTAGCCAGGGTGGATCTACAAACATGACCAATCCAAATACAAACACTCTGCAAGCATGTAACATGATTCCAAAAGTGGAAATGTGTAAGTTAGATGGAAATGATCTACTCAATTGGATTAACTAGATGGAGAATTTTGTTTATCTTCATTAGATTCCATCGCGATAGAAGGTTACCATGGCATCATTGTATCTTGAACCTGACCAATTCATTTGGTATCGATGGTTATATGCTCAAAGGAAAAAGAGTGGCCTCAATTTTACATGGATAATATTCACTAAATATTTGCAATTGCACTATAGATCTAGTGTGTTAGATAATTATTTCAATCATTTAGCAAAGCTCAAACAAATAGGAATAGTCAAATATTACATCCATCAATTCAAAACCTTTCCTTAAGGGCGGAAAATATTCCTGAAGATAATTTGAGTGACTTATTTCTTGGGGGTCGTAAATAATAAATTGAGACTGAGGTGTGTGTATGTTTAATCCTCATAAGGTTTCGGACTCTATTATCATGGCATGTAGGGTAATGGAAAATTTTCTTTCTAGTTGGAAACAAACCGTCAGTAATATAAGAGATCGTAACACCCTTCCACCATCATTCCCTTCGCCAATGAGATTGATACCTTAACAAAATGAAGAAAATAGAGCCAAAGCGTTATGTTTTAATTGTGAGGACATATTTGGACCAGGACATAAGTGTGCTTAAAATAAGTTGTTCTACATTGAGGGAACTACCATCAAGAAGAAGAAAATGAAGAATATAAAAAGTTAGAGCTAGAGGAGGAATTAGGAGATCCGCAGCCAACAATATCATGCCATGCATTTTCCAAGATTAGCACTCCCCAAACTCTCAAAGTAGTTGGATTCTTAAAAAAATAGAGGGAAAAAATGTTGATTGATTTGGGAAGTACTCACAATTTCATTAATCATAAGTCGGGCAAAGACACTTTAATTGATTTGTTTATCCAACTCCTAAATGTCAAGCCATGATTGCTGATGGGAAAACTTTTAGTTGTTCGAAAAATTCCATAACATTAATCTCACCATGGGAGATTACTTGCTAATTAGAAATCTATATGCCATTTCCATGGGAGGATCAAACATTGTGTTAGGAGTTCGAGTGTCTTACCATCTTGGGAACCATTGAAATCAATTTCCAAGAGTTTTTCATGCAATTTCAGTACGAAGGAGGAATTTTAAACTAAAAGGACTAAGAGAAAAGTCCCCACAAATGGTAAGTTCTCATATGTAAATTTTTTTATAAAGGGTGGAGAAGGGTTTGTGGCATAGTTATTTTCATTGGAAGCACATCATTCCAATAAATTTATACCCGTAGATATGCAAGTAGTTATAGATGAGCACTTAATGATGTTTGGAGAAATTACTAAGGGTCTACCTCTGAAAAGAGATCATGACCATGCCATTCGGCTAGTACAAGGGAGTCAATCACCCAACATCAGACCTTATAGGTACTCCTATATGAAAAAGAGTGAGAATGAGAAGATAGTTCAAGAGATTTTCAAAGGAGGACTTATTTGTCATAGTCAAAGTGCCTCTTTGGGTAAGTGCAGGAAGTTGATGGACAAATATAGGGTCATCCGTGGACGTCATATTGCAAAAAATAGCAAAATCTCAACTTGTAGGGATTATTAGCTATACACACACTCTAAATTAGAAAAATTTATATAAATATGAATCATAGAATTTGGAATCTAGTTTCTAAAATACTAATTTTTGTAAAAAATGGACAAGTTTAGCTATATTAAACACTTAAAATTATATGACTTTTTTTTTTTTTTTTTTTTAAACTTATAAGATTGTAGTCCGTTTGCCCGCATTTTGGATGACCAAATCTTGTTATTTTTTTTTCCTTTGGTGAAATGTTAGATGTAGTTGTCTATCTTGGGATGGATTTTATTTTGTAATTTCTCTAGCAATATTTTTTTATGATTTTTTCCGTGAAAGTGGTCTGAAAATATTTAGAAAATGGAGCGCTTTCCGTTTGCCGCCATAACTATATCAATAAATATCGAAATCAATTTTTTTTTTTAAGGTGTATAGAATTTGTCCACGCTTGGGATGGAATAATTTTTATCATATTTTGATAAGCGAAAAAAAATTTACAGTCTTAAAAGTAGACATGAACATTCACGGGAAAAAATGTCTTAAAGACCTATTGTTAGTAAGAAATTATAAAATGATATTTATCTTATTCTATTCACTTTAAAAACAATATTTCTACAAAACTAAGAGTCTACCCTACGTGATGGCACCATTTTTGTGAAATGTTTTCAGCTTTTTAGCATGGTTCAAGTCTTTGGAAGAGTAGATTTGAGGTTTTTTGACCTTTTGCACTTCATAATGACCTTCCATAGCTTTGGTTGGGGAAAAAAAAAAATTCCAAGGCTTAGGTTCGGCAGATAGATCCGTGATCACAGTTTTTTTAACAATACCATGAGCGCACTTTATAAAGAGCACTCGCGGTTCATAAAGCGCGCTCATAGTTAATAAAGCATGCTCGCAGTTCATAAATCATATTTACACACATCCCAATGTCTAAATTACCATGTGATTTTTACTCTCTGACCTTACCGTATGAATTACTGCGAAATTCTATCTTTTTCTAGGCACGTTTTTCTAATCACCAGAAGCAAAACATTATGGGAGACAAAAAACGAAGTCAAAAAAGGAAGTCATTAAATAAAAAAACACCAAATGAATTAGAGGCCAACGAAATTCAAAATGCTTTGAGCGAATGCGGAAAATTCGTGAATCTAGAAAAGGTTCATCTTCAATCCCAACTCTTGTAAGCAATAAAGAACTAGGTAATGTTTCTACTGTCAATGTTGAAGTTGAATTAAATATTCGTGATGAAGAAGTTTTTATTGTCAATGTTGAAGAAGAATTAAATACTCATGATGTAGCAAATGTTGAAATTGAGGAGACAATGAAAATGTGAATAAAGAAATTCATGTTGAAACGTAGACAAGCAAAATTTGACAAAAACATCTCCTAGGATTTTACATAAAAACCTAATTTTTTTATTGAAATTGATGAAAACATTTTGAAACCAATGTCCATAAAAACTTTCGAATGACAAATCAAAGAAAAGCCACTTAAATTTGGGATAATCATTTTGAAATTTTAAATGATTCCCAAAGATGTCGAGTTGTTGGTTAGTTTGATGAAATTCATTAAAATGAGACCTACATTAAACACCTTAGGATTGACAACATCTAACATGCGTGGTTAAACCTCTACAATCATTTGAAAACCTTCATGATGCATATCACATTGTTGGTGTCAAGAGATGCACTAGGGATAGTAATATTGTGTGTCGTGTACTTGCTACTAGTGTTGTAAGTGAATCAATAAAAAAACAACGTTTGATTATGCAAACAAGTCAAATGTTGCAAGTTAATCGAAAAACTCTAATGAACGTAATTAAAAGACGTAATATCCTTCAATCACTCAATAATGTCGATTTTTTGGGATTTTCTCGCTAGAGCACCGCATAAGGACAAAAAAATTATGATGCTATAAGAGAAGTTGTTATTAAATTTTGGCATGATAACACTAGAGTTTCACCTAATACAAGAGATGTTATAAAACGGAGAGTTGGTTCTACTAATCGTGAACCACATCCAAAGCATTTCTTAGATATGACTCAAACTCAATTTTTTCATAAGTTTGAACAAGAGAATCTTGAAATTAAAAGTAGTCAATGTTTTTTTGAAATGTTGAAACCATTCTATGTGAAAATCAACCATGCTCGCACCACTTGTTGTTGTAGGCCACATGTTGAATTCGCGATGCATTATGCTAAATTTTTACGTATTCGTTCTATTTTTTATTCTGAAACTATGTTATCTGAATGTGGTGTTCAAGTTCCACCAATATCTTCCAGGGATTTCATTCCTACTATATTTTGTGAAAAAGAAGTTGGACAATTTTTTTATAGTCAGGATTGTTTAGATGGAAGTTGTAGTACATGTGGTGGATTACCTAAATTAGAAAGTTGCATCCATGAGAAAATTGAAGGTACAATAGGACATAATTTAGTTGAATTTGATAAATATAAATCAGTTGCATACCAGTTGAAAGATGGAAAAGAGTCGAAACAGTGTGAGCTAGTTACAGAACAAATGCCCATTTTTCAATTTATGACAAAATTTAAGGATGAAATTGTTTATGAGTATGCGAGGCATACACATAGAGCTCGATGGTTGGATGAACAATTCAAGCTATGCAAAGACACATTTCCTATTGGTACTATTGTTTCAGTGGTCGATTTTGCAGAGAATTACACATTGCAACCACAAATGGAGGTTCAATTGTAATATTACAACTCAGTACAAGTTGCCATTTTTGTGCATATAGCATTTCTACATTCTCCTGACAGTACAGAGAATGATCAAATTTTTTTAAGAGAGTACCACTTTTATATCAGTGATGATCATACTCATTCTACTGAATTTGTGCAAGGGTGTTTCCAGTTATTTTATGGAAACTTGTCTGATAGGGACATCCACTTCAAACAACATTATATATGGTCAGATAATTACACGTCTCAGTTTAAGAATGCACGAATGTTTTATTGGATGAGCAGAATGCATGTCAAGATGGGTGTGCAACATATTTGGAGTTTCACTAAGGTTGGACATGGAAAAGGAGAGCATGACGGTGTAGGGGCATGTGTGAAAAGAGCTCTTGCAAGAGAAGAGTTGAAGTACAAAGATGGTGCTAAATTAAAATATGCAAAGAGCATAGTGGAATGGTGTACTAACAACATGGCCTGAGGTTCTCAAGAAAATTCCATAGTTTGCAAATATTTTTGGTTGATAGAGGAAAAAAATATTTCTAACTACAAGGATTTTATGACACTCACTGGGTTCAGTGATATGCACTCATTTTTTAGCTCAGATGCTACTTCGTGGGCCGTATGGACAAGAAAGTTGACATGTTTTTGTGCATCTTGTATCGAATTTGTCACTACTGAGTGTGATTCACAAGAATGGGTGGAAGGATGGATTTGTAGGCCTCTAACTCCGCTTCCTAGTTATCAACCTCCACAAGCATTACACTTGTTTCAGAGATGAAGTTACAACATCCAAGGACTTTCACGAAATTTTGATTTTGGTGCGACAAGGTATTTATGGTTATTTATTTAAGTTTTGTATTGAGTTATGTCCATTGAAATTTTAATATCTAATTTAAATTTGAGTTGTTCAACCTTGGTTATTTTTTTGTAGGACTGTGTTTTGCGTAATTGTGACAAAGACAATGAAGAAGGAACAAACTATTTCTTATGTCGTTGCATCGAGGAAAGAAAGAAGTTGACATCTCCTATTATAGATGGCGAAGAGATTGAGTATCCTACGAGGTCGATGGTAATTCTTTGGAACTTGGCTTCGACGGTATCCATTAAAAACTCAACTGTTTGCGTGTTTGAAGACTTTGAGACACACAGAAAATACTCTTATATTCACATCTAGTTCTAGTGACAAATATTCAGTTGTATAGATATCGAGGAAGACCTAATAACAAGATTTTTTTGAAGGTTCAAGAGTCAGATCATGAAGCAATCTTGTCTGCTATTCAGAGTATATCTGATCCTGATGGTTCATTGGAATGAATTTACAATGCTCATGTCTGGTATATATTTAATTTCAAGTTTCAATTTATATATATATATATATATATTATTTTAGTTTAAAGATTTAGATTTAAGTTTGAATATATTTTATTTTAAATTTGTGTATTTTGTGTGTCATGTATATAGATAGTATATGGTTTTGATTTGAAACTTAAATTTCTTTGACTAACAATTTTATGTTTAGGTTAGTGGTGCCAGAAAAGCTTCCACCTTCACGTGGTTGGCATTGTTAGTAGAGAATTTTAAATTCTTGAAGCTAAGAGAAGCTTGAACATTGTTTGAAAAACATGTAAATTTTGAAAAAGTCACTTGTAAATTTTGAAAATATTGTAAATTTTGAAAATGTTGTAAATTTTGAAAAAGTTGTAAATTTTGAAAAAGTTGTAAATTTTGAAAAAGTTGTAAATTTTGAAAATGACTCCTCTAGGTGCCACGGAGTCCGAGTAGTCACCCGTCGAAGTTGAACGATATTTTGGTCTCAGGGCTCTTAAGGGACTAAGCCCGAATGAAGTAGCCTGAAGCAATGACCCTTTCACGCACCAAACACCACCTCCTCTACTGCTCACCCGCCACCCCGACGTGCTAGTGTAGTTGGTGCAGTGCCACGACCCACCGTTTGCAAAATATAGCGTTTGACAACCTTACATTGGCTCCAACTGCACTATTTCACACATTTGCAAATAGTAGGACAGCGAGAGCACCGAAATGAGAAGGAAAAAAATGAGAGAGGATATTGTCTAGGTCTGTATGTTGAGGTGCCACGGAGTCTGAGTAGTCACCCGTCAAATTTGAATGATATTTTGGTCTCAGGGCTCTTAAGGGACTAAGCTCGAACGAAGTAGCCCGGAAGCAACGACCCTTTCACGCACCAAAACACCACCTCCTCTAGCATTCACCTAGCCACCCGGACGTGCTGGCGTAGTCGGTTTGGTGCCACGACCCACCGTTTGCAAAATATAGCGTTTGACAACCTTACACTAGCTCTAACTACACTATTTCGCGCATTTGCAAACAGTAGGACAGCGAGAGCACTTTGAAATGAGAAGGAAAAAAGCTGAGAGATGCTATTGTAGAGGGTTTGTACGCAAGGTTCCAGATCGGATGAGGCCTCTCTAGGACCACAAAGTCTGAGTAGTCACCCGTTAAAGTTGAATGATATTTTGGTCTCAGGGCTCTTAAGGGACTATGCCTGAACGAAGTAGCCTGGAAGCAACGACCTTTCATGCATAAAAAAAAACCACCTCCTCTAGATTTCACCTAGCCAACTGGACATCTTTGGCGTGGCGCTTCGGGGCCATGACCCACCGTTTGCAAAATATAGCATTTGACAACCTTACATTGGCTCCAATCGCACTATTTCGCGTGTTTGCAAATAGTACAACAACGAGAGCACCAAAATGAGAAGGAAAAAAATGAGAAAGGATATTTTAGATGGTCCATACACCAAGGTGCCGGATCGAGGCGAGGCCTCTCCGGGTTCCATGGAGTCCGAGTAGTCACGTGTCAAAGTTGAACAATATTTTGGTCTCGGGGCTCTTAAGGGACTACGCTGGAATGAAGTATCCCAAAGCAAAACCCTTTCACCCACCAAAACACCACCTCCTCTAGCATTCACCTAGCCGCTCGATGTGACGGCATAGGCGGTTTTGTGCCACGACCCACTGTTTGCAAAATATAGCATTTGACAACCTTACACTAGCTCCAACTGCACTATTTCACGCGTTTGCAAACAGTAGGACAGCGAGAGCACTGAAATGAGAAGGAAAAAAAAATGAGAGGGACTATTTTAGAGGGTTCATATGCTGAGGTTTTAGATCGGGCGAGGCTGTCTAGGTGCCACGGAGTCTGTGTAGTCACTCGTCAAAGTTGAATGATATTTTTGTCTCAGGCCTCTTAAGGGACTACGCCCGAACGAAGTAGCTCGGAAGCAACGACCCTTTCACGCACAAAAAAAATACCTCCTCTAGCATTCACCTAGCCACCCAGAAATGCTGGCATAGGTGGTTTGGTTCCATGACCCACCATTTGTAAAATATAGTATTTGACCCTTACACTGCTCCAACCGCACTATTTCACGCGTTTGCAAACAGTAGGGACAGCGAGAGCACCGAAATGAGAAGGAAAAAAATGAGAGAGGATATTGTAGAGTGTCTGTACACGGAGGATTTGGATTTACGAGGACTCTCTAGGTTACATGAATTCCAAGTAGTCACCCTTCAAATTTAAACGATATTTTGGTCTCAGGGCTCTTAAGGGACTACGCCTGAACGAAATAGCCCAGAAGCAACGACCCTTTCACACACCAAAACACTACCTCCTCTAGCATTCACCTGGCCACCTGAACCTACCAACATAGGCGGTTGAGTGCCATGAACCACCATTTGTAAAATATACCATTTGACAACCTTACACTAGCTCAAACCGCACTATTATTTCGGGCGTTTGCAAAAAGTAGAGACAGTGAGAGTACCAAAATGAGAAGGAAAAAACTGAGAGAGGATATTGTAGAGGGTCTATACACTGAGGATCTAGATTAGATGAGGCCTCTCTAGGTGCCATGGAGTCCGAGTAGTCACCCATCAAAGTTGAACGATATTTTGGTCTCAGGGCTCTTAAGGAACTACGCCCGAACGAAGTAGCCCGGAAGCAACGACCCTTCGCGCGCACCAAAACACCACCTCCTCTAGTGTTCACCTAGCCACTGGATGTCTTTGGCATAGGTGGTTCAAGTGCCATGACCCACCGTTTGCAAAATATAGCATTTGACAACCTTACACTGGCTCCAACTACACTATTTCGCATGTTTGCAAACAATAGGACAGCGAGAGCACCGAAATGAGAAGGAAAAAAATGAGAGAGGCTATTGTATAGGGTCCGTACGCGAGGTTCCAGATCAGATGAGGCCTCTCTAGGTGCCACGAGTCTGAGTAGTCACCCGTCAAAGTTGAATGATATTTTGGTCTCAGGGCTCTTAAGGGACTATGCCCGAACGAAGTAGCCCGGAAGCAACGACCCTTTTGCACACAAAAACACCACCTCCTCTAGCATTCACCTAGCCACCTAGACATTCTAGCATAGGTGGTTTGGTGCCACGACCCACCGTTTGCAAAATATAGCATTTGACAACCTTACACTAGCTCCAACTGCACTATTTCATGCGTTTACAAATAGTAGGATAACAAGAGCACCGAAATGAGAAGGAAAAAACTAAGAGAGGCTATTGTAGAGGGTCCATGCACACCGAGGTTCCAGATTAGACGAGGCCTCTCTAGGTGCCAGAGTCCGAGTAGTCACCCGTCAAAGTTGAATGATATTTTGGTCTCAGGGCTCTTAAGGGACTACGCCCGAATGAAGTAGCCCGAAAGCAACGACCCTTTCACGCACCAAAACACTACCTCCTCTAGCATTCACCTAGCCACCTAGACATACCGGCATAGTCGTTTCGGTGCCACGAGCCACCGTTTGCAAAATATAGCATTTCCTTATTTATTTAAATTAAATTACAATGACTTGGTTGTTATGTTATCTCTTGTTGTCATCTTGTCCTTGGTAGGATGATATACATGCAGGGCTCATGAATCTTATTTTCTGCCTTATCCTTAACACTTGGTTTTGTTATAATATTATGGGTGATAAATTGTTCTACGGTTTTCTTTTCCTTTCTCTTCTTTCTCTCTTTCTATGAAGACCATCAGTTGTGCTACCTCTTGATTCAACTCTCTGACCTCCTGTGAAACCATAATTATCTTCTCTTCCTCCTTTCTTCTTTCCTTTTCCTCTCTCTCTCTCTCTCTCTCTCTCTCTCTCTCTCTCTCTCTTCTTGTACCTCATTAAAGCTCTATCAACCTTTGAATCACATCTCCTGCTAGTTCTTCTTCTTCTTCACCATATATATCAAGTCTGATTCATGAGGCCTAATAACCTTCAAAATTATCTTTCTCTACGTTTCTTCCTTGTTTCCATCATCTTTTCTATTTTTCACATATGTTCTTGTTCTCTTATCCTTTCTTGTAATTGCTTTAGTCTAGCATCTTATCTCTCTGATACTAACTTCTCCATCCAATGTGGCATTTTGTAACCATGGTCACTCTTTACTTCACCCATCATTTTCATCTATCTCTTTGTCTCTCTTCTTTTCATTGTATCAACCGTATCTCAAATCCTTTTAGCTAATCGTCCTTGATCTTCAAGCTATGATACCACATGTTGTAGTTCAAAAAATTTATAACATACATGAAAAATGGTTTCTATGTTTCCCTAAAAACTCAACTCTATCTTTTGATCACTCAAACAGATCCTTTTCACTAGTTAACATGTACTCCAAATTTAATATTATCCCTTATCCTCTATATGACCTTTCTTAGTGATATTATTTATCTAACTCTAATGTCTACTATGAACGTAATCAAAATGATCAACTACCATCTTCAACTGCTAAATTGTTGACCACACAAGAATAATAAGTCTTCACGCTTTTGGAACTCAAAATACATGAAGCAATCAGCTAAAACAAATACTTGAATACATTTGAAAATAACTTCTAGGTTGTAGAGCAATTCAAAGAATTTAGTTTCATGGTATTAGTTTCGTATGGAAGAAGAAGATTGCAACTATAATGGCATGTTTCAGTAATGCACATCTAACAGTACAAGCTTATGATGCAAATAAAAATAATATAAAGATACAACTCCACATATCATTCAGATTTAACAATATTTCAGGATTATTATGAGTTACAAAAGAACAGGATTGGAAAATCAATACAGTTACTTCAAGGATTAACTCATATGTACACACAAAAGTTACAAACAATGCAGACCCAATTTTGGGTATACCTGTAATATTATCAAGATACAGTCAAATACACCAGAGTTTCAAGCACACTTTTCCAAATACAACAGGATGATATTGATGAATTCCATTAAATCCATAGGTTATGGAATTATTATTTTGGGAGTTGTTAAAAGATGGAGGGATGTGAACCATAACTCAAATAAGCTTTAGTTACTAATACTTAAGTTGGCAATAGAGCTAACAATATTGTTTTAGTTTGAAAAATAAAAATTCAAAATGCCCATGGTGAAATATACCACAAATAATAATCAGAAAGATACTAGAAAATATATAACTAGAAGTAATACACTAAATCCACCTCAAGATTTAAAAGAGGAAATTGTTCAAATTTATAGCCTCGGAAAAAAACCGTAGTAGAGATATCCATAGGAGTTCCATATATGGAGGAATTGCTTTTATATCAACAAACAAAACTATGATCTATGTATACTTTTTCTATAAATCTAAGGATACATATTTCTCAAGGATCTAGCTCGGATTTTGAAGACTACAAACCATATATACAATTGTTCAAAGTCCAGAAATTTATTTCTATTTTCTTCTCCATAAGCTTCATTAGTTAGGACCACACTAAATTTTAATTAATAAACAATACAAATATTATTAACCTAGTTTGGATACGAGATAAATTCACGAGATAGAGAACACTCGGGCATCTACAAGTTCTAACGAATGATATCAAAACCCACTTTCTCGAGTTAGCAATAATACCAAAATAACCAAAATAAATATGATTTAACCAACACACATGGATATATATATATATATATATATATATATATATATATATATATATATATATATATATATATATATATATATATATATATATATATATATATATATATATATATAAGAATCAAACAAAGTGTGCTCCAGACGCGCACGTCTCTGAAAATATATATGTACATAAGTTCATAATGTATGTATACATCTCGAACTAAGCACTTGTCATAATGTACATAAGGGACCACATGCGTTCACAAAAGGCTATATATATACAATGGATTATCAATATACTCATGACCACATATGTGTCATCCAGGTGGACTATAAATCTACTCATGAAACATCTTCCCTCTCTTCACCCTGCTAGAAGTAGCACGTCCATGACACTGGGATGTAGTGGAGGGAGATGCCACTACGGATTTCATCATGTGGTCCTAGGTGTCTCTAAGCATGCCTCGCAACCTAACTTTGCACTTTCATAAACAACAAGTTTTTAACACCCAAAATTTTAAAATACATTCAAAATTTAGAAACTTGTACAATTTAGTTAAAATGCATGTGAAATCTTACCATGCAGTTTCATGATCCCTATCAATTTGTTGTTGATACATCGCAGGGACAACAATAGACTCACGAGGGTAAGCTACATACAAATAATTAATTTTCAAATTAAATATTTCACATATATACCTAAAAAAATTGATATTGTAGATTTAAGTTTAATAAGAAATAATGAACCTCCAAAATTTAACAAATTTAATAAATTGTGTACCTCAGTTAGTGGATCTACAGATGCTATGGAAGTATCTACAGTAGCCTCCATAGTCTACATATATGGAGTCTCTCTAGCAGTCATAAGCTATACAAAAAACATGTACAAATCAATATTAAAATCTACTTATGAGCTTAGCAATCCTATCGAAACCTATTGAAAAGATAATAGTAAAGGAACTCAAAGGTCCCTACACTCTAAACATACCTTTTCACGTTCATCAAGGAAACACCATCTATATATAGGTATGAAACTTCCCACTACGTCTAGGGAATTGCTTCCCACACTTACAAGCACTCAAATTTGTCCGTTGAACTTGTATATTACATGAGATAAAAAAATCGAGTCAAGAATTTTCAAATATAATATATGTCAAATATGATTACACTAAAATTGGATAACACATGTTAGGTGGAGAATAACATGTGGTTTGAGGCATCTTTGGATAAGTTCTCATGTAGGAAATGTATAAGGGTTCCCACAAGCCAGCTAATGTTTATTTTATAGGACGACGTCATCCATGGTTATGGTTTTCAAGAGGTTTGATAAATGTATCTAGATACATCACATTGTGATAAAGATTGATTGAAAAATAGTGGCGAAGGGAATTAAATAAGCTAAAAATACAAAAATCCACATGTTGAGATTTTAAGAAGGTAAAAACTATACAAAGGAGGGAAACTATACATTCATTCCCGTCCCTACTATACAATCTTACCCCAGGTGGTACATTCAAGTCATTTTCTAGTTCATAATCCCCGTCAGGTCAAGAAATCCATGTTTTAGTATTTAGAAAATCCAGATTAATCTAAAATCACTTTATGTTCATAACATAGGTCCACTTTATGTTACAATTTCTTGCTAGGTTCTGGCTTATTTAGTTAGTCAAGAAAGAATAAAAATGTTATTATTTTATCTTCTATTTAGGCTAAATACATAGGATCTATAAATGTTAGCACGAAGGCCATCTATCTTCATAAGATTTTGAAAAAGTTTTGTATTTAATCAAGGTAACCCATAGTCATCTTCTATGAAAATTAGAGCATCATTCAAATTTGAAGGAATTTTATGTAACATCACTGGACTCAAACGCATATAGATTCACAGAGGTCCAAAGCATGCAATCCGTGAGTGAACTTCCAAGTAATTAGAAAAAAGTAAAGAGATTTACTAACCTGCGTAAAACTCATGTGAGGCATGCCAGGTAGTCTCGGTTCCTCGAGCGATGATGACCCGCCAGGGATCTTGTGTATAAAATGGAAAAATATTAATACATGTACAACATACATGTGAAACAAATTATAATAATAATCTAGTGTAATTAAATGATTTATTAAAAATGTAAGTTTGTACAACTTGAAACTTACATTTGAAACACGCCCAACCACAGTAGCTAGCATGTTGACACCGGATGTTTCCTTCACCGGCTCTTGCTATTTAAAATAAAATAAAAAATTAGTTTTTTACATGTATGTACATGACGTACAATCATATATATATATATATATATATATATATATAAATATCTCAAACATGTGAATTAAACTATTGTATATATATATATTATTTAAATTTATTTAAAATTTACCTGTGAAAGACCAATATCAGTGGCTCCAGTTCCAAAAACATTCCCCAGCATCTCATCTATAGAAAAGAAATCCTGTGAACCAGCAAATGATGTCTCGCCTGTAGTGCATACGGCACCACATGATCCACAGTGGTGTGGTGCACTAGAATCCAGTGCCTCCACTAACATCACCGGATGCAATCTGGGTGTTATGCTGGGTGAGAGTGTCAGTGAGCTCCCTCAATGCATGCAATGTATCAATCTCCACAACCTCCTTCATTGTAGGAGGGATAACTGAAGGCAGTGGGGGTTTTGGGGCATAGGGGATCCTAGGCGACCTACGTGTGCACCGGAGTGCCTGCAGGCGAGCCACCTCCTCAACAAAAAAGTTAGAAAAGTCAAAATAATTCAGGGACCTCATTGAGCACAAACTCACAATATAATTTCTTCAAAAAATAAAGAGGAACCTCATTATTGTTGCATGGTGGATAATCAAAAACCATCCACCATCGGTCCCATTTTTTTTTGATTCTATCATCATGGCACCAATGGATTGGGAACCGTTTGCAAGTAACTACAGGGGGGCATTGGTTCTAGGGTCGGTAAATAATGCACAAATGAGGTCTTTTCCAATTTTTTTGTCTTTGACGGCCGCATGGGATAGTTTATCCGCATACCACGACCTACAGTCACTTCTAAAGGTGTTCCATCTATGTATTTGGTTGGTTACAGACTCAACTTCACCAATCAATGTTTCAATGTATTGGCTAAAGTCATGTGGGATGGATTTGTAGCATGATTTTGTCTTATAGTTTGAATTAGGTTCTCAATGACAATTTTATTTTCTTGGATTCTTCCAATGATATTATCTTGCATTCTTGCTGGCTCAGTGGGGACAGAAGGAGCAATAGGAGGTGGATCTATGTTTGGAGGAGGGTTTTGAGGAATGTTTTGATGGTTTGCACGATTTTGAGCTTGTCGACCAACTGATAAAACAAGAAAATTGTATACATAAACAAACATTTCAAAAAACCCATGAAAATGCAAAAAAAAACCTAAAATGCAAAAAAAAAACCTAAAATGCAAAAAAATGATTACAATCGGGGACTTACCTCCTCGTCTTGGTGGCATGGTTGAATCTATCGCTATCCAGAAGTCCGATGAGCAATTTTGAGATAGAATTGAAAGTGCGAGTGAAAAATGTTTTGAAAAAGTCGCGGTTTGAAATGAAAAATGAGGAAAATAACGACTCGCGGCACTGTTAAATTTTGTCTAAGAGTTCTGCGATCGCGGTTTATAACCCGCTTGCGGTTTTAGGTTTGGTAATTACCAAACCTAGAATTCAAGAACCGTGATCGCGGTTTTATAACCGCGATCGTGGTTTTAAAACCACGATCTTGGTACCTTTATTTCGGGTTTTTATATCCATGGAATTGTCCACCAACTTCGCACTTACCCTACTCTTCTCCTGTAGTGATGGTACGAGGAAAAAGATGACAATTGGCACATGTGTCTAGATTACGGGAACTCAATAAGTACACGATTACATATAAGTTTCCTATTCCTATAATTGATGATTTTCTAGATGAGTTGCATGGTGTTGTTTACTTTACAAAACTTGATCTTCGTTTTTATATCATCATATTAGAATCAAGGATGAAGATATTCATAAAACAACCTTTAGGACACATGAAGGACATCATAAGTTCTTAGTAATGCCTTTTTAACTAAAAAATTCACCCTCTACATTTCAAAGCTTGATGAATTCCATCTTTAAGCCATTTCTTGAAAGCTTTTTTAATGTTCTTTCATGATATATTAATCTATAGTAAAACATGGGAGGGACACTGCATCATGTAAATAAGGTGTTGGAAACTCTTGAACAACATGAACTTTATGTAAATCCTTGTAAGTGCTCTTTTGGTGTCAAGGAGGTTGAATATATGGGTCATATTGTCTCTTATGAAGGTGTTAAAGTGGATCCTAACAAGATAAAAGCCATGTGAGTTCCAAAACCCTAAAAATATTCAAGGATTTTGGGACTTGTAGTTTATTATCATAGATTTTTAAGGAATTATGCCAAGATCATAGTACCACTCACAACTTTTTTGAAGAAGGACTCTTTCCAATAGAGCGAGTAAGCTACTATGGCCTTTGAGAAGTTGAAGGAGGCCATGTGCACCACTACAGATCTAGCCACCCATGATTTTCGAAAACATTCATTGTTGAATGTGATGCTTTAGGGTATGGTATGGGGTAAGTACTCATGCAAGAAGGGTGACCCATTTCCTTTGAGAGCCACCAATTCAAAGGTAATAACATCTCTAAACTGGTTTATGAGAAAGAAATGTTAGCAATACTTCATGCAGTGAAGCAATGGAGACCATATCTAATGGGATGACATTTCAAAGTAAAGATAGATCATGATAGTTTGAAATACCTCTTAGAGCAATATTTATCATCAGAAGAACAATAGAAATGGGTCTAAAAAATGTTGAGGTATGATTTTGGGATAATATACAACAAAGGGAAAGAGAATTTAGATGTTGATGCTTTATCTCAGAAGAATTAATCTGCCCAGGAATTGTTGCATGCCATATATGTATTAAAGGAGGATAGGATATAGGATGAAAGGTTTGAATGGAAAAATGACCCAGGTACACAAAATCTCATTTAGAATCTCCAACAAGATCCAAGCATGTCATAAAAATTTCTATGGAAAGGAGATGTTTTAGAGTATAAAGATAGATTATATCTATGTAATAATTCAATCATTAAAAATAGGGTTCTATATGAGCTCCATGCTTCTCTAGTAGGGGGTCATTTTGGCTTCTTAAAGACTTATCATCGAATCAAGCATGATTTTTTGTAGGAAGGGTTAAAAGGAGATGTCCAAAAATTTCACTGAATGCATGGTTTGTCAGCAAAATAAGGGTGAAACAATTAAGTCCCGGGTATTTTACAACCTCTACCTATTCCTAGATAGAAGTGGGAAGAGGTGTCCACGGACTTCATCACAAGATTGCCTAAATCAGAAGGTAAAAATGTAATCATGGTGGTGGTGGATAGACTCACCAAATATGCCCATTTTGTGCTTTTTCACATCCATTTGTTGCGAATACAATAGGAACGATCTTAAGGGATACAATTCATAAGTTACATGGGACACTAAAGATTATAGTAAGTGATCAAGACCCTATCTTTACTAGTAATTTTTTGACTGACTTGTTCTCATGCTTGGGCACACAACTGGCTCATAGTTTCACTTATCATCCCCAATCTGATGGGAAAACAAAGGTGGTAAACAAGTGGTTAGAGGGATATCTTTGTTGTTTTACATTAGATAAGTGAGATGGGTCCAATGGATACCAGCGCGTAATGGTTGTATAACACCTCCTTTCATACTTCATCTAAGATGTATCCTTTCTTGGCATTATATGGGTACCATCCACCATCTATCACTTCATCTTTGAGAGTCCAACCAAATGTTTGAGAAGTTGAAGAACATATTCAACACCAACAAGAGGTGCTTTCTAGTCTCAGGGAGAATTTGGCCATGTCACAAAACCGCATGAAGCAACAGGTAGACCAACATCACAGTGAAAGACATTTTGAAGTCGATGATTGGGTTTTTGTGCCTTTAGAACCATATAAGAAAATATACTTAAAACAACAAAAAAGGATAACAATCTTTCACCTAAGTATTATGGCCCTTATCAAGTGTTACACAACATTGCTAATGCAGCATAAAAAACCGTAACTTCCTCCGGCTACTCAAATTCATCCAATCTTCCATGTATCTTTCCTAAAGAAGGTAATTAGATAGACAATATCAACCCAGAAAGTGTTACCCGAGCTTGATGAAGAGGGAAGAATCATCCTGGAACCAAAATGCATCCTTCAGACACGCACTAAGTGATTGAGGACAAGGGTCATCACTGAGTATTTGATCAAGTGGAAAAATCTAGACAATGAAGACGCAACTTGGGAGGATGCAAATTTCTTGCAGCAACATCCAAATCTTCTCAACATTGGGGACAATGTTGCTTTGAAGGGGAGGGGCATGCTACACCCTTAATCATATATCTTATATTATATGTATATTACTAACTTGTGGCTATCATAACCTCTTATCATTATGTATTGTTAGGAAATAAGGGATAAAAATATGTGGAATAATCCCTCACGTATTGCAATAGTAGAGACTAATATGCGAGAAAATATTAAAGATATCAAATAAAAGTGCACAACAAAATAACACAACACAAAGAGACAATATTTAACGTGGTTCACCCAATTTGGGCTACAAGCCACCAATCTCTCAATACAATACCTAGATCTATTTGGAGCTATGCTCAACAAACTCTGTGAGAATTCACACCCGAATTCAAAGCACATTTGCAATGCATTTCATACATCTATCATTTGCATAAAACCATATAAATAGACAACTCCTTAAACAATCTTACAAAACCATGGATATCAAATCCATGGGAAAAAACATTTTTGTCCCATAAACCTATGGGTCAAAATCCCACCCATATGAGAAAATCACGTTTCTCGATATATTGGGCACGTTTGAAGGCCCAAAATGTTTTGGGAGGCTGCGCCTCCGAACCCAGACTACCGGGGTTTCACCCTAGACCCTCGCTTAGGGCCTAGCGAGGATACATGAAAATTTTACACTCTTAGTGTACGTCTTGAACACTTTCACACATGAAAACAGGCTCCACAACCTAACATGTATCTCTTTCATATATGTTATATTTTCATTAGTGGGTCGGTGTTGGTGTTGGCCATAGCTTAGGAATAGTATATATAGGGGTTAGTAGGTAGTATTTTATCAACATATTCAATATTTGGGTCTTCTTTGTCTAGTTTGGAGGTTTCCTCCTCAAAGTGGCTAACCTATTCTTCTTGCACATTAAGATCATTTATTTGAAATATTGTGTTCATTGGTGTTATATTGCTACTAATAATCAGATTTATAAATGTAACTACATGACATGGCATAGCATTTATCTTTGACCGGATGGCTCGGAAATATAACAAAAAGTCTAAGAGCGTGAAATATATGAGGGAGAATTGGTTTTAAGACTAGCCATAGGAATAAACAAAAAGACTAGCAAATCAAGAGAAGTTCGGACCCGGTGGTTGGGTCCATATCGAGTAATAGAAGACTAAAAATGGGGCATTTGACTTGTGTACACTATTTCTTTGAGGGAGTTTAGTGAATCTATAAACTCTCTTCACCTAAAGAGGTACTCTGTGCATGATCCATTAGCATTTTCATATGTACATTACTATATCTGCGCATTATATTTTCATCTTCCAGTTCATTTTGTAAAATTTGTGATCAAGGGACTTGTTCTTATAGAAATTGTTAACATATTCTAAAAAACATTGGGAAAACATTCACATCATGCCTCTAAAAATCTTCACGGTATCATCAATTGTTTCAAAATCAATTCATTGATCCAAATAGGATATGACAAAGTTTTGATAGTAACCATAGTAAGTCATGCATACTTGGTTCTAATTATAGTATCTTTCTAGATTAGGTGTATTTTCCTATAGACTATTCTAGAAGATTTATGGTATCGCATTTATCCCATACATAATTCTTTGGAAATAAAAATATTCTAAACATTTGTCTTGGATAAATAAGTCGAATGCAAATCTACAGAAAATTGTTATTTTACACATTTCTCTTCCCTACCAACCTTCGGTGTTGAGCCTACTAGTGATGTAGGTTTGGAAAAGGAGTGAAATGCCCTTAATCACCTATCCCTTATCCATACCGATGAGCCCATAATTTCTCTCTTTTGGTAGAATGGGGCAAGGTGTAAGGGTTTTCTTTGATAAACTTAAAAGTTAGAAATAGTTCATTCAAATATTGTGAAATCATAACTTAGAACAACATGAGTTAGATGTCTAAAATTTGAAAAGATCTTTAAACCACAAAACCATATTTTGTCAACCAAGTGGCCATTTACGGATATAAGTCTAAATAAATCAGAAAACAATTCACATTCTAAACTATGAATCAAACTTGAGTAGAGTGAGATTGTAGTATCTCAATCTGGTTTTTTCAAATCCATGTCTTACTCTCATTGCTGCCATTCAAAAAAATTCCATAACTTGTGCCAATTCTAGCTCTTAGCATTAAGCCCTCGCATCTTACTGGTTGTATGGAGTTAGGAGTGGGGAAATTTTATTCACTTATAATATCACTCTTTTGCCATTTTTTCCAAAATTATATGAAGTACCAACATTTTCTTAGAGAAACTAAAGTTCAATATTACAATTTGATTGCATCATTATATATTAGCACTACAAAATTAAAAAAAGAAAAGAAATCATTATGTTAGCATTCATATAAATTGAATACATTATGAAAAGTATATAAAAATGGAAGTTCTAAATAGTACACATGTGAAGTGAACCAAGAGGAATTCAAATAAGATACAATGAATTACCGAGTCAAAAATAAGAGCCTTTATATATCATAATAAGTCAAGCGTTTGTCATTTCATCACACACTAGGCGTATTTAAAATGCTCGAATGAGCCCAAAATATACAAAAATTGTATAAATGCCTAAAAAAATGGAGACTAAGAAATAAAGCCACTCTTCCTATCCACCTCTTTAAGGCTCCTTATGATTGTTCTAGTTACAAATTTCTTAGGAATTCTTCTCAAAAGCATCCAAATAGCAAAAGGTCAAGCCTAACGCAAAATATCATTCCTAAATCCATTCCAATTCAAACTTACTCACAAATGATACGTCAATGTGGGTGTAGAGATTTACAACAAAAAATTAAAAATCACCAAATAAATGCATGCGAAGGAATTAGAAAATGATTTTTTTAAATATAAATATGTTGTTATAACTTTGTTTTGAGTGCATATGTTCATAGGGTTGGAGCGTTGATGCTAGTATATTTCTATTTCTCCGCACAATGGTAAGTCCTCTTGTCATTTTAATTTAGTATTTATTTTTTGATATTTCATCTATTTTCACTAGAGTCTTCATTTCCATTTTGTAGGTTGTGGTAGTTTAGACGGTGACATTCCAACACATGGGAATGTCAAGTATAACTTATAACTCCCCATTTCGAGTAATGCCATATTCGGACTCTCGTTTCGCCTTTTTCATGTCTAAGATGCTTCTTTAGGGGGGAAATATATATGCACCCAAAATTACATGTGCTAAATTATCAGAAAAAAAAGTTTAAAAAGTCCCCAATGATGATTCATTTGCTTTAAGAATATATTCAAGCTCCTAAACCCATCTGTAATGTTTATTTGTGGCCTCTACATTCTTACTTAGCTTTTCCACACTTTTTCCAGCTTCCCACTTCATTCTGTGCATGTTTTTTCCTTCAATTCCACGATGGTCTCCTTGCCTATGCGGCGGTCCTGGGAAATTTTTATAGAATCCATCATGTGTGTTTTTGACATGAGACGCTTCACTTAACTCCACTTTTAGGATGCATTTTTGAACCAAATTGTCTAAAAATAGTTTTGATTGCTTGGTTCTCCTTCCCTTCTATTTTTAAATCGATTTAGTTTGTTGGAATTGTCTCTTCTTGCCTTGTGCATGAAGGAAAATCCCAGCCCCAATTCTTATATATTCCATGTTTTTACTCAAGTAAAAGGCCTAAGAAGTTGTGTATCTTGCATAGTGTTGCTGCCATAATCCTACTAGGAATTGCATAGCCAAGCTCAAATATCTTGTGGTATCTCTCTTCTACTTGCATTGCAACTAGACTACCTTCAAGCTACCATTTCTCAAGAACCTTCTTCTTCTATTATTCTTGCGTTCCCAATCTATTGGACTCATATGGATACACAAAGAAAGAAAGTAACAAACTGAGGGGACAGATATAGATACAACCATATTTTTCAAAGCTCTTGCTTATCCAGGTTGTAATTACTTGTTTGTTTGCTTCATTTTTAAAATTTTAAATTTCAAATCATTAGTTTCAATTACATATCAAATAGAGTAGAAAAATTGTTCATTTCAATTGATTAGGAAATTACAAGTAGATCAAATCATTAGAAAGCTTACTCTTTGACATTACCAGGGAAGTTGTGGGGAACAATAGCTCTTCTAGGGTTATGATTTGTTCTTCACCTTTGAGGTAGGGTTTGAAGGGTTTTTATTAAATTAGGTTATTTGTTTTAGATTTAGATTTACATATTCGCACAAGTAATTATCTACATCCAGCTAATTACTTGTATTTAGTTTTTTTATTAGATAAGAAGTATTTCTTAACAACCAAAAAGATAAAAAAATTACTTGTGTTAGATTAGTTTTTTTATTGGTTTTCTTTGATATACTATGAAAAACATAAAACATAAGTTAAATTTCCTTTTATACTTATTTTTTTTACCATAATCATTTCAATTCATTTTGCATGACCATCAACAAAGCACAACAAGAAAAGACATATGGTTGTGATCCTTTGGTCCCATAACCCAACGGGCTAGAATTCTTGATGACATTGATACATGTTTACACTTGTAAGTTTTACACACACCTGCTAGGTTTTCTGAGAAAATAGAAAAATGAAACATGCTAAACATCACAGCTAATCAATCCTACCATTATTAGATTTCTCCTAAAAACAAGGTTTGATTACGTCCATAATAGGACCACAACCTCCATGTGTTTTTGGTTGTAGTCCCTAGGTCCCGCAACCCAACGGGATTACTAAGCAATTAGATATCAAAAATGGTTTACGTGTATCATTATTTATATCATTACCACTTCTACCTGATATCATCACACAACTTTCATTATTGAACATAGTGGTCAATCAGGCGAAGACTTTCTAGACTAGACCAGAAAATCGTCCATAGTCCATGTGGTTTTATTACACCTCTCATTCTCACTTCCATGACCTTTTCTTGAAATCTATATGAGGCACCCGCAAGTCACTTTCTGTGTGTTCAACAAGTGGTGAATAAAATGTCGGTAGATCTCGATATTGTATGGAGTCTTCGCGTAACTATTATCTCGAGATCGATCCATCACACCACTTCAGTTAGGAGAGCATTCTTTTCTTAGACTTGTAGATCCCGATATTACATGTCAAATATATTAGGTTGCATCATTAGCGTATCCATCATTACGACACATACATCCATTTTTATTCTACACCAGTTGTCCCAACATGACCTCGAAAATTGGGTACAAATAAGGTCACGTGTTGATTTTCTTTTGTACATTTACCTTGTTGGAAAGGACTAGTCTTAGTGAAAGAAATGGATTTGAAGTCCTTGTATTGTAAAAGAATGATATGGCAACTTGTAGTTTTCATATTTGTATTGTAATGTTATAGTGAAAGGAAAACTTAAGTTGTATAGTTGCTTGAAATGAAACTCTCCTAAATTTGTATGTATTCAAAGTTACAATATAGATATATATGTATATTTGGAAAATAAATGACTAATTTATTGAAATAAATGGACTACATGCTCTTGTGTTGCAAAAGAAATGTTATTGTAAATTATAGTTATCATATTTGTAATTATGGTTGAAAGGAAAAATTTCAAGTATGTTCAAAAAAGAAAAATTACATTTCATGAAGGATGCATTGTAATTTTTAGTTATCAAACTAGATATACTATCAATCTAGTAACCAATGAATATAAGACACCCTCCTTAAAATTATTATTGCATTAAAAATCAACCTAAGAAGAAAAACTATTAAAAATGCATTGCTTTGAAGGTTTTGTTTTCGAGAGAACAGAACCACCACCACCCGGATACTGGTGGTAGTTGATGATGCGCCCTCGGGAAGGGTGGCGGTCACAGGACCGCCGCCACTGCATAGGGTGGTGATTTCGTCACTTTTGACGGAAAAATAAAATTTCATTCCAAAAAAATCCCATTTTAAAATTAATTAAAATCTAAGCTTAAATCCATTAAAAGGAAAACTTCCAGCAACTAGGAATCAATTAAATTTAAATGTTTAAGCCTTCCAATCTCTTTTATGGCACCCAAATGTGTAAAACTCATAGATTTAAATGAAATGGGGTTTTCCCCAATTGTTGAACTCAAAAACAAGAAAATGTTTTCATTAAATAAGAAAATAGATCCATGGTAGGATCTCTATATTAAACAAATGAGAAATCTACAATAGTAAAATCTTTACAACTAAAACCATGAAAATTTTGCCATTTTTGCTCTTCTTTCTCTCATGGCTCCTCGTCCTCCTCTTCCAAAAATAAGAAAAGAGCAAATGAGATGATATTTAAGAAAACCTCAATCTAAGGGCTAGGATATAATCAATCTAATGGTCCAAATTAAATCCTACCTCACTTAAGTAGGAAGACATTTTTTGGGAATGTAATTTTAAATAAAAAGAAAGAACATGGGTAATAGGGTGAATGGGGCCACTTAGTAGCTAGGTAAAATAATTAAACCCTTGAGTTAGAAAATAATGTAACATTGGTGCTTGATAACTAATTAATCTAATGGAGCTTTGTAGATGCTTGACTCCGTAAATAATTCTTAGGAAGTAATTTAATAATAATTTAATTATTAATTCAAATTCTAACTTTCACAAGCTTGTGTAGAAAGACTTTAACCAAACAATTTATTGATTGCTGAAATACCTAACCTTACAAACCACTTTTAAAACAAAAACTGTTCCTTCTTTATTTTTTTGATATTCTCGAAATAAAATGAATATACCTCACCTTAGTGGATAGATCTATCAAATAATATAAGAATTGCTTGTGTTCCACAATTCTAGAAGCTTAAAGTTAGCTTACTTAAGTGGAAATTAAAAAAAGGAATATAAACAATACCTAAATATCTAAACGGAGAGATTTTATTTCACAAACTCATGACATCATATGAATAGTTTAATAAAGTACAATTTTGTTTTCATATCTTGCAATCATAGAATCTTTAATCCTACAACAATGTAATAACAATAAGATTTTATGATAAATCACTTTCTCGTTTTCAAATGGCTCCAACGAAAAATATCCAATTCTGACGGTGATCGTGATGGTGTTTCTAGTCCGGGTGATGGTGTGATGAGTGGCGTCCTATGTGGTTTTGTTTGCACTGGCAGTAAATATGGAGGCGGTGGCTAAAACTAGTTCTTATGTGATGTCTGTGGAAGTAGAGTCTGTGGGAGCAGGTGGGTTAAAAACAAATGGACCGATTAAAGGCAGTTTTGGAGTTAAATATATTTTTGGAAGCTATTAATCCCTCTAGTCGAAATCCTTCGAAGCCTATGACTTGTGCCAAGAACTCGCATTATGTTTATTTTGGAGCAGAGGTTCTCGAATCTGAAGCATGTTTCCAAAACAATGGGCTCATTCACATATTTAATAATCTATGTGTGTGTCCCAGCCCTTTATGAATGAATATCGACTCATTGGATGTTTATTATGAAGGTAATACCTCACATCTAGATTTTTTCATTATTTTTAAAAACCACCTCTGATAAAAATATGATTTTTGGAAAAGTTGGGGATTTTCACTTTCTACTTATGTAGTTGTGGTTCCCTTTGTTTATTTTACTTTCCATGTCAAATCTATTTCGATTCGGTTGGCATATTTTCCTTGGAGTGAGAATTGTTTACTTTCAATACGGGATACCTTGGGTAAATGCTTGGCTCTTGACCCAAAGACGTCTTTATATGATTTTACCACATATTCTATTATATTGATAGATATTAATACTTCTATTAATTTTCAAGCTTCTATTGAATTCAAAGTGGAGGAATGAATCCAGAAATTTAAATTTAGACTATGAATATTTCCCCTTCGGATGTAGGACATGTTTTCCTTCTAGTCACTTAGCTTCATATTGTCACCTAATAACACCCACTAAAACACACACGATACAACAAAAAACTCGGATAACTTTTTTTTTTTTAACTTGCACGGAGCTCACACAATGACGCAAGTGACCGGAAAAGGCTACAACCAACACTCAAGAAGTTTGACACAACCTTGACCACATAAGCAACAAGGAATCAAACCACACCCATCACGAACAAATCACTTGACCCTTCGACAAGGAACAACATAAGAGACCAACCACAATACATAGTTACAGCTCAGGCATCCCACGATGTGACATCTTTTAATGTTATGCATTTACTAGAACATCCTTCAAGACCCGACTTGACGATCTAGAAGAGTTTGTACTATGAGCAACATACAGTTCTTTTCATTTTTTCCATATTCCCATTATACAGATTAACATTTGACTTATGGTGTAACTTATTGAATAACGATTACCAGCTTTATTTCAATTACTTGTTTGATTTGCTCGTTTGTTAAAAGGGATCTTTAATTACACACAAGACTATTAGGTATTATCTCTAAGATCCACTCCTAAGGGAAAGCATCTATAAAAGTTACTATAGTAGGCTCCAACAATAAGCTAAGGATTCAAGAGCACTTAACAAGGGAACACACTACCCTATTTTGTTTCCAACTTAGGTTGCTTGAGTAACATTTTACATCCCAAAAGGATAGTTCTTCCTTAACTAGGTTTGTATGCCTTTGGCAATAATTAGAACACCTATTAGCAAAAAGGGCATTTGCATCACCATGAAACTACTAGTCCCTAACATAGGGGAAAATTGAATCAAAGGACGTGACCACAAGTTCCCATCATACAACCATTACATAAAAGGACAAGTGGGAGAGCAACAAGGAGTAGTCCATCGTTTAAAGAGTTAAGGTTTGCATTAAAGTTTTACACAATGTGGATCCCCTTTTCTCACCACAAGATAGTTTAAACAGATATAAGAACGGTCTAAAAAAAAATTTCACCTTCCTCAAACACAACACCACATAGTTACATTTTCACAACTAATTGTTTACTAACAAGTGGTTTAGTTCACCATTAACTCATAGCAATGCACCAAGGCTCCAACATGGGCCTTTACATACTTAACTAGAAGGTGCAATAGAGAGAAAAGACTTAAGATCGTCATACTAAGATTTTAGTTCTTAAAGGTAAAGGAATCACACAAGAAAGGCACTTGTGCACAAATCTTGAACCAGGGTTGACTATTGATTAGATTGAATTTCTATGTTATCAAGGAATTTAACACAACACACAAGATATTGTGTCATCATACCCACCCTAAATGGAAAATGTAAGATGTCGATCTCCAATACATTTAACACACACACACACACACACACACACACACACACACACACACACACACACACACACATATATTAATGTGTGAGTCCTCCTAATTATAACTATAAATGAAATTTTAATTTGTTTTGTTAATGACTACATTGCTACAACCTACTCGAATATAACACACAATGATTTTAAGAAAGCCTTTTTATTCATTTCTTTTAAACAAGGTAAACATATTTTCTGAAATACGGTGTAAGTATCACAATTTTGCTTTTTGGAAAAATAACACATTTAACCAGGTGGATTGGCCCTCATTAATCAAACAATACAATCGTACTTAATTTGTTAACGAATACAACAAGTAATACAATTCATATTTCTTCAGTCAATAGAATAAATGCAACATCTTAAGATCCATCTTCCTTTCATCCTTCAAGTAATCCATCTGCAAGAAGTGTTGGCAACTGTCAATTCATACGAACTGGCATGGAAATACACTTCCCGGCCTAACTAATTCAATACAAGATAATTAAATATTAATTGATTTACTTAAAGAAAACAACTCATGAGCAAGAATTCAACCAACGATAAGATTTTTTTTGAGTTCTCTTCAATACCTATAAAATCTCAAACTTCCACGTTAAAGAAAAACAACAATCATTAAACAAGGGTATGAACTCTAACACCCCACCTTTTAAGGTAACCTCTCTCATTACTATCTCACATAAAAATGTATTAGGAATTGAGGGTAATTCATAACAACATTTCCCCACAAGTTTAAAAGCAGCTCAAGGGTATGTTTCGATTTGGAAAAGGCTAAAGCTAACAACCAAATTAAAATGTTCTCAACCTACCCAGTAGGAAAATTATTGAAGATAACAAAGATATTTATACCCCTTAAAGAGGTGCAAGCATCGGAAATACATGACTCAAGATAATTCCATTTCAAGCTACAATCTAGGGTGATCAATATTAGCACTGTAATCATTAACATTGAACGTACATCTGAGTCTGGAGATTCAAAAATCAGAGTGTCCTTTGTAAAAGAAACAAAACACAACAACCTACTAGACTTATGTTGTTGATCAGGCCTAGAAGTTTAGAAGCTCTAGTTTCCCCATCTTCTATCATAATACACTAGTGCTACATGTGTAAGGATATATGTAATAGAATTTGTCCCTAAGACAATTGTTATATTTATAAGAGATTACTTATTCTATGAAATTTAAACAACAATCAATCACAAGGTATTCCAATCATTACATTACCTAAGTTAACCAACAAAAGGTTCATCCCCTGCCTTCCACTCGATATATATCCATATCCATACATATATAATTCAATGCTATGAAATTTTAGCCCTACTTGAATAACCCAAGTCATAAGCTTAGTCACCAAGTAACAAAAGGATATAATACAATTAACTTATATCCCTACAAACCATGCTCGATATGCAAGGTCCACTAAGGTAACTACTATCATGGCTTAAGATTGGTAAGACTCCATTTAGAGTACATCCCTATGCTACCTTGTTTTTAGTAGGAACCATATATTTTATTACAAAATAATATCTCCTCATAATCCTCGGAGTCAACGAGCTGGATTGAATTATCATTACTCATTACAAAGTATTATCTCTATCAATTAAACATTTGAATACTCACTATGTCATAACAAATCTGGTATGGCCGTAATATCACCCAGTGGAAACGATACTAACAACTAGGTATAACAGGGATTAATGAAGATATTCATGGCTATCGACATCCACCACCAAGGAATCATAACAAGTGTAAGACAATAACGTAAACCCCACATAAATTCCATTAACACTACAGTGATTCGAGCCTTAACTACACACCACAAATTTCTAGTTAAGCAACTGTGGTCCTGTGCTCAAGCAAATTTTATCCACAAAAAACAAATACCAAAACAAACAAGGCATTACTAGCTTACTCAACAACCAAGCAACAAAGGTCTACTATTCTAAGCAAAAACAACTTAACATGGATTATCGAAGTACCAATGGAGTCTACTCATTGAATGAGAAGGGGTTATACGTGAACCTAACCTTGTTTTCACATAGAACTTTTGAATGACAATGTATCCACATCAGAATAACAGATTCGGTTCAATATTTAATTAAGAACAACCTAGATATTGGGTTTTTATTAACACACCATAGCTTTATCAGAAGGTTTGTATTTATAGAATATATCCGTAAGAACAACACCACACAAATATATATAAAGTGTCCTTCCATTTCGTACTCAGATCCGAACAGAAAAAGAGTCAATAATAACTAGAAAGATATAACCACGTCAAAAGAGTGCAAGCTAACACTAATGAACTAGATTAACTACCGATATTTATTCTTGCCAATAATAATTAGATCAAGGTATTAGGGAGAAATGGATCATATCATGCACTAACCCAGCAAGAATAGATCCATAACATATAACAAGCATAATATAATCCTTCGGACCATACACCTCTACTCACCTTAAATACCAAGTTAATATTTATTTATTTTATAGTGAAATATTTAGAAAGGGAAGAAATATTTCCATGCCTACAAAAATTGAATGTTTTATAAGAAATCCTCTCCACGCAGGTCAAAGCACCATATAAGAAGTAAGAGATCCTTGGCTCCTCTTCAACTATCTTTAGGTGTTGAACCTTCTCACAGCCTACGTCTGAAAAGGGACAAGGACGGGACAAGGGAATTCATCAGAGCACTAGGATATTATTTGCAGGCCTCCAACAAGAGCCAAAACAAAGAAACAAGGAGGCAACCAGTCCCCACACTGGTGTATGCAAGCCACCGACCAAAAATCCAAAACAAACATAATTTTTTTTTAAAAGAACTAGGCACCCAACAACATCTGAGGTTTCAAAGATTTTTCACAACTCCCAACAGCAGATCCTTCTCCAGAGAAGCCCACGTAGCCAGGGAAAGCATGATTGAATATACCAGTTATAATCCAATCAAATAGACTCCCAGATTCAGGCGTCCCACTTCTGTAAGGGGTTTCTAGCCTACCATTCTCACGTGGCAAGCAATCTTGGGAAGAGCGAGAAACTAAAAACAACCAGGGCATATTTCTTTGACAGTAAAATTGAAGCAACAGGCACCAACTCCCCATTTGTGGTTGAGCCCAACAAGCAAATGCGCAGCACAAATTCTACACAACAACGAACATACAGAATTGGCAGGGTCCATAATTCTTCCCACTAAACCCACGTGGCTAACACAAAAATACATTTCTAAACCACTAAACTGAAAAAACGTATGGCCAGCATAAATTTAATTAATGAAAATAAATATGAGAGTAGAGTCGGTGGTGCAAGAATAAAATTCACCAAAAAACTATTAAAGAAAGGCATACGTGCAGGATCAGACAACTAAGGTGGGAGCTGGTGGCTGGTGTTTTCTATATAAAAATAAATAAAACATGAACACCACTTCCCAACAATGGAGCCACCAACAAAACAAGCTCCTCTTTTACGCAAATCGAGGATCACTCTTCGGGAATGATCGAGAAGATACAATAAAATAACCTAAAGATAATTAATATTTATGTCGATAACATTTGACAATAAAATAGTAATAAAAAAATAATCACCATTCGACAAATAAAATAATAATAATAATATCATTATTATTATTATTTTTATCAAGCTCACAATAATTATTAACCATGTTAATAATGATCACCCATCAAGCTCGACAAAATAATATTAATAACCAAAGATCAACAATTCAATATAATTATTATTATATAGATATTCCTTCTAGTCGGACATGCCCTAACAACACCAAGTCGTCATTCAAGCCACCTATAGAATTCGAGAATGTGATCTTCCTTTAATAGGATAATCATAAAGGATGCCACAAGGACCACAACTAGAGGCATCGACAATGACACAGGAGGCAAGATGGAGAGGAAGGATGCTAATCCTTCATTGCGACAAGGTCGAAGTCAACTAATGGTCAACGGGGCACACACAACCATTCCATGCTTAGCAACATGGTCACCGAGGCAAGAACTGGGGTAATGTTGAATGGGCATTGCATTCACAAGAGGAAAAACAAGTTAAAAGTTGAACATCTTGGTGGAAGAATTCCACCTCTAGTCATCTAGTTTTTGATAGTCAAGTGGGTAGTGATTCAAAGGAAGATTCATAGAATGAGGATGATTTAGGTCCTAATAATGAGGAGGTCATCCCTTCCCGTACTCCTATAGAAAATTTTTCCCTCTTATGTTAGGAATCATTTGAGGACACTAATTTCCTTCCTCTTGTTTTGACAAAGTTTCAAACTCATCAAGATAAGGAGAATTTGAAAAGCATCATACCAGTCCACACTAATGAAAATGTAAATCTAGATACCAGTGGTGGATGGACTAATGTGGGTAAAAAGAAAAAAATAAAAATGGTTAATGATCCCCTTTAGATCCATTTAAGATCCCATGGGAAGGAGTCTTAGGGATAAGATGGTATATGTTTTGCTCTTTTATTTGTTGTTTGTTTAGTTGTGTTTTTTTGGTCCCCCTTTGTTGTTGGAAGAGGCGGCTCAATTTGATCCTCATTATTAAATATTTTTCTCCACTAGAACATGTTGTTATGGGGTAGGGTCCCCTCAACCCTCTTTTACCATCTTTAAAAAATTAATAGTTTACGAGAATCCTTTGCAATAGATATTTTTTTCATATCTTGCAACCATGACATTGCATGAAATGCCATATATTTGATTTTTTTAAAAATATATTTTATATGATTCAACATTTACATTGGTTTTTATCCATGTATTGGCATATATGACACCTCACAATAGAATAGTTTTAATTATTATTTCATTAATATCCTAATCTTGTTATAAAACAACTTGTTTGTTTAACAAATTATAGAATGTTTACAAAAACATGTGATGTTCATATTTAAATATTTCAATTGCATTTCATTAAACATTTTCAATGATTCTAAAAATAGTATACTATGTATATAATTTAATTATTGCATTCCACGAGACCAAATATCTTTGAAATTCATCGAGATTCATTAAGAACTCAATTTTTGCATTTCATAGAATCATTGGAATCCACAAAAACATATTAGTTTATGGAATTTATTTAAAACACTAAATACTTGTTAAAAAAATAACTCTAAGAATAATTCAACTTAAATTGTTAAGATCATTCAAAATGGGTTTATTTCCTTGTATAATAAAAATCCTAGGGTTGGTATATTTGATTCGTAATAGAAACAAACAATCAACCAATTCATGTTGGATGTTTATGTTTCGTGTCATTCCCGCACATTATTACACTTATAATTTTCATGGATATATTATAAAGGAGCCCAAATATAAATTTATAATTAAATTGATTATGAACATGAAACAATTCTTGTGGGTAACTTTTGTTCCCCAAGTGATTAACAACCATCACATTCCACTAGATCACAATCGCCATTAAAAAAGGCATAATTTTGAAATAAAAATAGATAATTATGGGTGATTTGTTTAGAACATTGTACCCAAGTTATGGCATATGAGTTAGGAAAGGTAAAATAAAATTTACTGAAAATTATCCTCATTCACTAAAAGATAAATTTTAACCCAAGGTTCAAAACACAAGTGGTGAAGGAATAAAGAAATTTCCTTAAAATATATGTACCACGTGGGGATAAAGTTGCGAATAAAAGGACGAATGCCTTTAAAATATAGGTGTCATGTCGGTTTCAAGTGATGAACAAAAAATATGTTCAAATAACTCTAAACCTTGAATCATGTTGAGTTTGTGACTCAAATAAATCAACTAACCATATATTTGGCATTCACATAGAAATTTATAGATGCATCATAATATTTGTATTACATGTATAAAAATACAAATTGATAGTTTTCTAGATTAGAAAAATCATGTTATAACTCATTAGTAATGAAGTTATAGAAGTAAATGCCCCAATAACCCAAACTAATTATATTTATTTTTAGTTATGTAATACTAAATATTTAGATATAATTGTAATTTCAAGATTATCAATCCATACTATTCAAAGTTAACTTACAAATAAACATACACATTTGTTACCATTATAGTAGTCACATCTAATTCCTTACTATTTACATACTTTGAAAAGCTAATTTTGATGATCATTCCTCAATCAGATGGAATTATTTAAGAATAAATTTTCATTAAATCATGGATATTCTAGTTTTTCGAATTATCATTTGGTTATTATGAGGAGTAGTATAGATCACCACTCCACTTAAACTATTGCGATGAAAGATACTTTTCTAGGTCAGCTCACATACAATTTAAAATAGATTCCATAGTTACAAATGTATATGACCTCTACCTCAACACACAAACTAACCAAAATTTCAAGAAAAAAACTATGTATATAAGACTTCTAGGCACCCTAAGGTTGAAGCTAGATATCATAGAGAATAAAAATCTATCTACATAACAATAGTGCATAATCAGTTGTAATTGAGTTGGCCATCTACAAATTGGTCATGATTGTTTCTTTAAAATTCTTGACTATATAAATGTCAGTAATAGGCAATTTACAAGATTCTGCGGCCACCCGCAGATGTTTCCCAATAGTTACTAAGAATTCAACATCTTCTTCTTGTAATATGATGTGATGAATTATCTTAAGGGGCTTGGACAATATTAAAAAGTGGACCGATTATCTTATTGTTTCCATATACAAAAATTCCAATGCAATTTACAATCACAACAAATACATGTACTAAATGTTCACCAATATTTTTAGTAATTTTCAGCTTCATCGTTAAGTTAAATAATAACATAAAATTACTTTTCATCTATAAAAAAATGAAATAATTAATTAGAATAACATGACACCATTTCAAAATATTATTGATAATGAAATATTTCCACTGGAGGAATATCATTATTATGTTCCATGACTTAACAAAAATCCTAATTATGATATGCAGCTAGAAGGAGACATTTCTACTTGTCATCAAACACCAAACTCGTTTGTAAATTTTAATCACAATTTAATGTCAAGGAAGAGGAGATTAGAGGAAATTTTGATGATGAAAATGAAACTAATAGAAGAGTGTTTACTCATCAAACACCAATTTCAGTTGAAAACACTAAGAAATATGAGTGAAGGAAGAGAAGTAGATGGAAAATTGGAAGGTCTTTTAAGTTTTACTGAAAAAAAAAAAAAACCAATTCATTATACACATTATTCCACAAAACAGTAATGATACTCCAATTGAAAGTAGATGTGAAAAACGTAATTGAAAACTTGAAAAGCATCACAAAATGCAACTCAAATTGAACACATTTGATAAGAAGCGTGGCCAAATAAATGTACTAGTTAAAAACAAAAATACACAAACAAAAAAACCACACAAATTGATAAATGGAAAAGAATGCATGCATGTTTAAGATAAATAATAGATTATGAAAACCATAAGAAATAAATTTTTTGAGAATTGTTTAAACTATTTAAGTTTTATTTATTTATGCATTACAAATAGTAATTATAATATCTAGTATCTTTATTTTTATTTGTAATTATGTTATTGAGTATGACTTTGTCTTTCATAAATAATAAATGGAAAAATATTAAAGAACTATCAAATTATGAAGTTTGAAACATTGCATTAAAATATTTGTAGATACATAAAAAAGGGTAAAAGGTTCTCTTTCCTTCAATTTATATTTCAAAAATAATACTACATACATTAAGTATCAAAAATTTTATATACAAAATCCCATTAGAGTATAACCTGAGGTACCATATCTTAATATATCAAAAATTAGTTTGTGGATGGTAGAAGGATAAGTACCATTTTTATCAAAAACAATAAAGCCTTAAGTTTCATATTGTTTGAGAGGGGTTTCAAAATATTTGTATGTCGGTTTCCTCGAGATACTCCCTATGTAGTGAAATTGGACCCTTAAGGTATCAAATTTGGTAATTGGTAATTTGATGTTTGTTAGCATAGCATTTTTGGTATTAAATAGTTTTGTTAATTTCTAGTCATTTATCAAGGTTGGCCCTATCCCTCACGTAAGTTCGCAAGGGGTAGTGAGTTGGCTGCTGACTGGGCACTGTCCAGTGTTTTCACGGAGTTAAAAAAAGTTAACGGAACCCAAGTCATTTCAGCTTCCCCTGACTGCTCAACTATACCTATCTATTCACATTTATTGTTATGAATATGTTGCACCATTTCAAAGCATCATTTCAAATATTTATTGAATGCTACCATTAATTCCTTGCTACCTAAATTATATTCATTAAACTATTTACTCCACTTTTTGGCGCCACTGTTCTGTTTTTTTAATTATTTTTACATAAATGAATTTATTTAAGTATTGCAAAAAAGAACAACACTCATATTTCATTCAATTTTATGGAAGTTAAAGGATATTTTTGAAGGTTGGCTGTGAGAAAATAACATTGCTCATGATAGGTAAAATTTGGAAACAATCTGTACATTGCAAATCAGGGAAGAACATTACATTTTTTAAAATCAGTAATAAGTTCAACTCATCTTGTTTATTAATTTATTAAGTTTTTGAACTACTTTGCCAGTCATTTACCACAACATCATTTTATAGTCATCTATCAAAGTTGAAAGGAATAACAATTTTGGTTAGTGTTTGCAAGATTTATTTGAAACAAGGCTAATTGAAAACAAAGAAATTATAAGTTGAATGGTGATTCAAATACTTATATCTAATATTCAAGGTAAGATTTTTCCTGAGAGATTTTTTTTTACAACAGTACAACAACATATTATGTTGTCAACCAATCTAAATAATGGAATACGTTATATTTACAAGAGAATGTCATTATAGTGTATAAAACTATGATGCCACATTCTTATGTGCCTACTAGATCTATATCAAAGTAGATTACTTTCCCACGTAATACGTTGTTGCATCAATGACATGCATTTCTAAATATTTTTTTGCACATCATAGTGTTATGAAACTATTCAAAAAAATTTCATTTAATTACTTTAAAAAAAATTAAAATCCATTCCCTCCTACTATGAGTACAACAAATTAACAATATATTATGTTGTTACCCCTGATAATGATGATCTGACTCATTACTAGGCTACATAAGATACATGGTGTACTATATTAAACTATAATTTAATATCTTAGTGTGCCTACAAGATCGATATCAAAGTAGGTGGTTTCTCAACATAATACGTTTTTTCTTTGACGACCTGCATTTTTAAAGTTTGTTTTGCACTCAATAATCTATTCAAAGTTGTTTCATTCAATTAAATTGGAATACTTTCCAGTTCATTCTATCACACTTTAATTTCGACACGATGACAACATATTACGTTGTCACCCAAACTAAATGATGGAACACGTTATTTTTACAAGCTATATTCATTACAGTTAGTGTACCTATTAGCTCGGTAAATCCTCCTAAAGGAGCATGTCATGTTCTCGATATTCATGTTCTTGTTCTTCTCTACAATCTTGCCCTCAATCTTTCTTTGTCTACATACACCTATCTTTTTGAACAATCAGCATTGAAGTCGACTTCCAAGCATATAACCAATGACAAGTACTTTGAGTACGGTTCTTGACTACCCTTAGTGTCCACATTTACCTTTTAATTCCTAGCTAGTAGTCCATTTATCCAACCTCAACACTCGATTTCTTCTTGAATTCTAAAAAAACACTATCTCTTTGTCTCCATGCAAACTGTCTTAACTCAACAACACTTTTTTATGAACCTTAAATATCCTTAAATGCATATATAAAACTTCATCTTTGTTCTCCTTGCAAAGATAATCCTTTATGAGATCTGTTATAAACCTAAATTATCATCAAACAAGGTCTTCAAATTATACCATTCAATGATCAATTCTTCCCTTCATAGGTTTTAGCCCACATGTGTACAATGTAGGATCATAAAATTATCAAATGCTATTATTACGTTGTCACCCATACTAAATGATGGAAAACACTATTTTTACAAGATATAGTAATTATACTTGTATAAAATTGTAATGAACCATTCTTATGTGCCTACAAGATCTAATTCCATTCCCTTCTACTATGAGTACATCAATTTAACCACATATTATGTTCTTACCCTTGATAACGATGATTTGACTTATTACTAGGCTATATAAGATACATGGTGTACTATATAAAACTATAATTTAAGATCTTAGTGTGCCTACAGGATCTATATAAAATAAGGTGGTTTCTCAACGTAATACATTGTTTCTTTGATGTACCTACATTTTTAAAGTTTGTTTTACACCAAATAATCTATTCAAAGTTTTTTCATTCAATTAAATTGGAATAATTTCCAATTCATTCTCTCACACTTTACTTTCGACACAATGACAATACATTACGTTGTCACCCGAACTCAATAATGGAACACGTTATTTTTACAAGCTATATTCATTATAGTTGGTGTACCTCTTAGCTCAGTAAATCCTCCTCAAGGAGCATGTCATGTTCTCATATTCATGTTCTTATTCTTCTCTACAATCTTGCCCTCAATATTTCTTTGTATGCATACACCTATCTTTTTAACAATCGGTGTTGAAGTCCGAATTCCAAGCATATAACCAATGACAAGTACTTTGAGTAAGGTTCTTGAATTCCCTCACTATCCACATTTACAATTTAATTCCTAGCTAGTACTCCATTTAACCAACCTTAACATTGAATTTCTTCTTGAGTTCTAAAAAAACACTATCTCTTTGTGTCCATGCAAACTGTCTTAACTCAACAACACTCTTTTATGAACCTCAACTATACTTTAATGCATATATAAAAGTTCATCTTTGTTCTCCCTTGTAGAGATAATCCTTTATGAGATCATTATGCACACAATTTATCATCAAACAAGGTCTTCAAATGATACCATGTAATGATCAATTATACCCTTCATAGGTTTAATCCTACATGTGTAAAATGTAGGATCATCAAAGTATCAAATCATATTATTACCTTGTCACCCATACTAAATGATGGAACACATTAATTTTACAAGATATAGTCATTATAGTGTATAAAACTCAAATGCACCATTCTTATGTGCCTACAGGATCTAAATCCATTCCTCTATTATGATTACAACAAATTTAACAACATATTACGTTGTTACCCCGATAATGATGACTGACTCATTACTAGGCTACATAAGATACATGGTGTACTATATAGAACTATAATTTACAATCTTAGTGTGCCTGAGAGGATCTATATAACGAAGGTGGTTTCTAAACATAATATGTTGTTTCTTTGATGATCTACATTTTTAAAGTTTGTTTTGCACAAAATAATCTATTCAAAGTTTTTTTATTAAATTAAATCGGAATACTTTCCAATTCATTCACTCACACTTTAATTTGGACAAGACGGCAACGTATTACATTGTCACACCCAAACTAAATGATGGAACACGTTATTTTAACAAGATATATTAATTATAGTTGGTGTACCTCTTAGCTCGGTAAATCCTCCTCAAGGAGCATGTCATGTTCTCATATTCATGTTCTTTTTCTTCTCTAAAATCTTTCCCTCAATCTTTCTTTATATGCATACACCTATCTTTTTGAATAATTAGGGTTGAAGGTTGACTTCCAAGCATATAACCAATGACAAGTACTTTGAGTAAGGTTCTTGACTGCCCTCACTATCCACATTTACCTTTTAATTCCTAGCTAGTAGTCCATTTATCCAACCTCAACATTCCATTTCTTCTTGAGTTCTAAAAAACACTCTCTCTTTGTGTCCATACAAATTGTCTTAACTCAACAACACTCATTTATGAACCTTAAATATACTTGAATGCATATATAAAAATTCATATTTGTTCTCCCTTGCGAGAGATAACCCTTTATGACACTTTATTATGCATGCACCGGCTTTATCATCAAACAAGGTCTTCAAACGATAGCATTTAATGATCAATTCTGCCCTTCATAGGTTTTATCCCACATGTGTAAAATGTAGGATCATCAAAGTATCAAATCCTATTATTACGTTGTCACCCATACTAAATAATGGAACAAACTATTTTTTACAAGATATAGTCATTATAGTGTATAAAACTGCAATGCACCATTCTTATGTGCCTACAGAGATCTAAATCCATTCCCTCTACTATGAGTACAATAATTTTAACAACATATTACGTTGTTACCCATGATAAAAATGATCGACTCATTACTAGGCTACATAAGATACATGGTGTACTATATAAAACTATAATTTAAGATCTTTGTGTGCCTTAAGGATCTATATCAAAGAAGGTGGTTTCTCAACGTAATGTGTTATTTCTTTGATGACCTACATTTTTAAATTTTGGTTTGCACTAAATAATCTATTCAAGTTGTTTCATTCAATTAAATTGGAATACTTTCCAATTCATTCACTCACACTTTAATTTGGACAATACGAAAACGTATTACGTTTTCACCGAACTAAATGATGGAACACGTTATTTTAACTAGATATATTAATTATAGTTGGTGTACCTCTTAGCTCGGTAAATCCTCCTCAAAGAGCATGTCATGTTCTCATATTCATGTTCTTGTTCTTCTCTAGAATTTTTCTTTGTATACATACACCTATATTTTTCAACAATTAGCGTTGAAGTCTGACTTCTAAGCATATAACCAATGACAAGTACTTTGAGTAAGGTTCTTGACTACACTCACTATCAAAGCATTTACCTTGTATTTCCTAGCTAGTAGTCCATTTATCCAACCTCAACATTCCTTTTCTTCTTGAGTTCTAAAAAAACATTCTCTCTTTGTGTCCATTCAAATTGTCTTAACTCAACAACACTCTTTTATGAACCTCAAATATCCTTGAATGCATGTATAAAAATTCATCTTTGTTCTCCCTTGCAGCGATAATCCTTTATGAGACTCGTTATGCACTTGATTTATCATCAAACAAGGTCTTCAAATGATAGCATTCAATGAACAATTCTGCCCTTCATAGGTTTTATCCCACGTGTGTACAATGTAGGATCATCAAAGTATCAAATCCTATTATTACGTTGTCACCCATACTAAATAATGGAACACAATATTTTTACAGGATATAGTTATTATAGTGTATAAAACTACAATGCACCATTCTTATGTGCCTACCGGATCTAAATTCATTCCCTCCTCTACTATGAGTACAACAATTTAACAACATATTAAATTGTTACCCATGATAAAAATGATCGACTCATTACTAGGCTACATAAGATACATGGTGTACTATATAAAAATATAATTTAAGATCTTTGTGTGGCTACGGGATCTATATCAAAGAATGTGGTTTCTCAACGTAATACGTTGTTTCTTTTTGATGACTTGCATTTTTAAAGTTTGTTTTGAATCTGAATAATCTATTTAAAGTTGTTTCATTCAATTAAATTGGAATACTTTCCAATTAATTCTCTCACACTTTAATTTTCACCTGATGTCAACGTATTACATTATCACCTGAACTAAATGATTGAACGGGTTAGTTTTACAAGATATATTCATTATTGTTGGTGTGCCTCTTAGCTCGGTAAATCCTCCTCAAGGAGCATTTCATGTTCTCATATTAATGTTCTTGTTCATCTCTACAATCTTTCCCTCAATATTTCTTTGTATGCATACACCTATCTTTTTGAACAATCAACGTTGAAGTCCGACTTCCAAGCATATAACCAATGACAAGTACTTTGAGTAAGGTTCTTTACTACCCTTAGTGTCCACATTTACCTTTTAATTCCTCGCTAGTAGTCCATTTATCCAACCTCAACACTCGATTTCTTCTTGACTTATAAAAAAACACTATCTCTTTATCTCCATGAAAACTGTCTTAACTCAACAACACTCTTTTATGAACCTTAAATATCCTTGAATGCATATATAAATCTTCATATTTGTTCTCCCTTGTGGATATAATCCTTTATGAGACTGTATGCACCCGATTTATCATCAAACAAGATCTTTAAATGATACCATTCAATGATCAATTCTACCCTTCATAGATTTAATCCCACATGTGTACAATGTAGGATCATCAAAGTATCAAATCCTATTATTACATTGTCACCCATACTAAATGAAGGAACAAACTAATTTTACAAAATATAGTCATTATAGTGTATAAACCTACAATGCACCATTCTTATGTGCCTACAGTTCTAAATCCATTCCCCACTACTATGAGTACAACAAATTTAACAACATATTACATTGTTACCTCCGATAATAATGATCTCGACTCATTACTAGGCTACATAAGATACATGGTGTACTATATAAAAATATAATTTAAGATCTTTGTGTGCCTAAAGGATCTATATCAAAGAAGGTGGTTTCTCAACGTAATACGTGTTTCTTTGATGACTTGCATTTTTAAAGTTTGTTTTGCACTTTGAATAATCTATTCAAAGTTGTTTCATTCAATTAAATTTGAATACTTTCCAATTCATTCACTCACACTTTAATTTGGACAATACGGAAACGTATTACGTTTTCACCCGAACTAAATGATGGAACACGTTATTTTAACAAGATATATTAATTATAGTTGGTGTACCTCTTAGCTCGGTAAATCCTCCTCAAGGAGCATGTCATGTTATCATATTCATGTTCTTGTTCTTCTCTAGAATTTTTCTTTGTATGCATACACCTATATTTTTCAACAATTAGCATTGAAGTCTGACTTCTATGCATATAACCAATGACAAGTACTTTGAGTAAGGTTCTTGACGCACTCACTATCCACATTTACCTTTTATTTCCTAGCTAGTAGTCCATTTATCCAACCTCAACATTCCATTTCTTCTTGAGTTCTAAAAAAACACTCTCTCTTTGTGTCCATGCAAACTGTCTTAACTCAACAACACTCTTTTATGAACCTTAAATATCGTTGAATGCATATATAAAAAATCATCTTTGTTCTCCCTTGCAGAGATAATCCTTTATGAGACTGTTATGCACTTGATTTATCATCAAACAAGGTCTTCAAATGATAGCATTCAATGAACAATTCTACCCTTCATAGGTTTTTTCCCACGTGTGTACAATGTAGGATCATCAAAGTATCAAATCCTATTATTACGTTGTCACCCATACTAAATAATGGAACACAATATTTTTTAAAAGATATTGTTATTATAGTGTATAAAACTACAATGCACCATTCTTATGTGCCTACAGGATCTAAATTCATTCCCTCCTACTATGAGTACAACAATTTAACAACATATTACATTGTTACCCATGATAAAAATGATCTGACTCATTACTAGGCTACATAAGATACATGGTGTACTATATAAAAATATAATTTCAGATCTTAGTGTGCCTACAGGATCTATATCAAAGTAGGTGGTTTCTCAACGTAATACGTTGTTTCTTTGATGACCTACATTTTTAAAGTTTGTTTTGCACTGAATAATCTATTCAAAGTTGTTTCATTCAATTAAATTGGAATATTTTCCAATTAATTCTCTCACACTTTAATTTTGACACGATGTCAACGTATTACATTATCACCTGAACTAAATGATGGAACACGTTATTTTTACAAGCTATATTCATTATAGTTGGTGTGCGTCTTAGCTCGGTAAATCCTCCTCAAGGAGTATTTCATGTTCTCATATTAATGTTTGTTTTCATCTCTACAATCTTTCCCTCAATCTTTCTTTGTATGCATACACCTAACTTTTTGAACAATCAACGTTGAACTCGACTTCCAACCATATAACCAATGACAAGTACTTCAAGTAAGGTTCATGACTTCCCTTAGTGTCCACATTTACCTTTTAATTCCTAGCTAGTAGTCCATTTATCAAACCTCAACACTCGATTTCTTCTTGAGTTCTAAAAAACACTCTTTCTTTGTCACCATGCAAACCTGTCTTAACTCAACAACACTCTTTTATGAACCTTAAATATCCTCGAATGCATATATAAATCTTCATATTTGTTCTCCTTGTCGAGATAATCCTTTATTAGACTGGTATGCACCCAATTTATCATCAAACAAGATCTTTAAATGATACCATTCAATGATCAATTCTACCCTTCATAGATTTAATCCCACATGTGTCCAATGTAGGATCATCAAAGTATCAAATCCTATTAATACATTGTCACCCATACTAAATGATGGAACACACTAACTTTTACAAGATATAGTCATTATAGTGTATAAAACTCCAATGCACCATTCTTATGTGCCTACAGGATCTAAATCATTCCCTCCTATTATGAGTACATCAAATTTATCAACATATTACATTGTTACCCATATATAACGATGATCCTGACTTGTTACTAGGCTACATAAGATACATGGTGTACTATATAAAACTTTAATTTACGATCTTAGTGTGCCTATAGGATCTATATAAAAGAAAGTGGTTTCTAAACATAATACGTTGTTTCTTTGATGACCTACATTTTTTAAGTTTTTTTTGCACTAAATAATCTATTCAAAGTTTTTTTATTCAATTAAATTGGAGTACTTTCCAATTTATTCACTCAAACTTTAATTTGGACAAGACGACAACGTATTACGTTGTCACCCAAGAACTAAACGATGGAACACGTTATTTTTACAAGCTATATTATTTATAGTTGGTGTACCTATTAGCTTGGTAAATACCTCCTCAAGGATCATGTCATGTTCTCATATTCATGTTCTTGTTCTTCTCTACAATCTTTCCCTCAATCTTTCTTTGTATGCATACACCTATCTTTTTGAACAATTAGCGTTGAAGTCTAACTTCCAAGCATATAACCAATGACAAGTACTTTGAGTAAGGTTCTTGACTGCCCTCACTATCCACATTTACCTTTTAATTCCTAGCTAGTAGTCCATTTATCCAACCTCAAAATTCCATTTCTTCTTGAGTTATAAAAACACTCTCTCTTTGTCTCCATAAAAACTGTCTTAACTCAACAACACTCTTTTATAAACCTTAAATATCCTTGAATGCATATATTAAAATTCATCTTTGTTCTCCCTTGCAGAGATAATCCTTTATGAGACTTTTATGCATGAGCTTTATCATCAAACAAGGTCTTCAAATGATAGCATTTAATGATCAATTCTGCCCTTCATAGGTTTTAGCCACATGTGTAAATGTAGGATCATCAAATTATCAAATCCTATTATTACGTTGTTGTCACCCATACTAAATGATGGAACAAACTATTTTTACAAGATATAGTCATTATAGTGTATAAAACTGCAATGCACCATTCTTATGTGCCCACATGATCTAAATACATTCCCTCCTACTATGAGTACAAAAATTTAACAACATATTATGTTGTTACCCGATAAAATGATCTTACTCATTACTAGGCTACATAAGATACATGGTGTACTATATAAAACTATAATTTAAGATCTTTGTGTGCCTACATGATCTATATCAAAGAAGGTGGTTTCTCAACGTAATACGTTGTTTCTTTGATGACCTGCATTTTTAAAATTTGTTTTGCACTAAATAATCTATTCAAAGTTGTTTCATTCAATTAAATTGGAATACTTTCCAATTCATTCTCTCACACTTTAATTTCGACCCGATGACAACGTATTACATTATCACCCGAACTAAATGATCAACGCGTTATTTTTACAAGATATATTCATTATAGTTGGTGTGCCTCTTAGCTCGGTAAATCCTCCTCAAGGAGCATGTCATGTTCTCATATTAATGTTCTTGTTCTCTCTACAATATTTTCCTCAATATTTCTTTGTATGCATACACCTATCGTTTTGAACAATCAATGTTGAAGTCGACTTCCAAGCATATAACCAATGATAAGTACTTTGAGTAAGGTTCTTTACTGCCCTCACTTCCACATTTACCTTTTAATTCCTAGCTAGTAGTCCATTTATCCAACCTCAACACTCCATTTCTTCTTGAGTTCTAAAAAAACACTCTCTTTGTGTCTCCATGCAAACTGTCTTAACTCAACAACACTCTTTTATGAACCTTAAATATCCTTGAATGCATATATAAAACTTCATATTTATTTTCCTGTGTGGAGATAATCCTTTATGAGACTAGTATGCACCCGATTTATCATCAAACAAGGTCTTTAAATGATACCATTCAATGATCAATTCTACCCTTCATAGATTTAGCCCACATGTGTACAATGTAGGATCATCAAAGTATCAAATCCTATTATTACATTGTCACCCATACTAAATGATGGAACACACTAATTTTACAAGATATAGTCATTATAGTGTATAAAACTGCAATGCACCATTCTTATGTGCCTACCAGGATCTAAATCCATTCCCTCCTACTATAAGTACAAAAATTTAACAACATATTACATTGTTACCCCTGATAACGATGACATGACTTGTTACTAGGCTACATAAGATACATGGTGTACTATATAAAACTATAAATTTTTAAGATCTTAGTGTGCCTATAGGATCTATATCAAAGAAGGTGGTTTCTCAACGTAATACGTTGTTTCTTTGACGACTTGCTTCATTTTTAAAGTTTGTTTTGAACTGAATAATCTATTCAAATTTATTTCATTCAATTAAATTGGAATACTTTCCAATTCATTCTCTCATTATTTTTACCAATTAAGTTGTCACCTGAACTAAATGATGGAACACATTATTTTTACAAGCCATATTCATTTATTTGGTGTACCTCTTAGCTCAGGTAAATCCTCCTCAAGGAGCATGTCATGTTTCATATTCATGTTCTTGTTCTTCTCTCTAATCTTGCCCTCAATCTTTCTTTGTATGCATACACCTATATTTTAAAACAATCAGCATTGAAGTCGACTTCCAAGCATATAACCAATGACAAGTACTTTGACTAAGGTTCTTAACTGCCCTCAACTATCCACATTTACCTTTTAATTCCTAGCTAGTAGTCCATTTATCCGACCTCAACACTCCATTTCTTCTTGAGTTCTAAAAAGCACTCTCTCTTTGTCTCCATGCAAACCATATTAACTCAACCACACTCTTTTATGAACCTTAAATATCCTTGAATGCATATATAAAACTTCATAGTTTGTTCTCCCTTGTGGAGATAATCCTTTATGAGACAATTATGTACCTGATTTATCATCAAACAAGGTCTTCAAATGATACCATTCAATGATCAATTCTGCCCTTCATAGGTTTTAGCCCACATGTGTACAATGTAGGATCATCAAAGTATCAAATCCTATTATTACGTTGTCACCCATACTAAATGATGGAACACACTATTTTTACAAGATATAGTCATTATAGTGTATAAAAATGCACCATTCTTATGTGCCTACAATTCTAAATCCATTCCCTACTATGGTACAACAATTTAACAACATATTACGTTGTTACCCCGATAATGTTGTTTCCCAAGGCTACATAAGATACATACGTTACTTTCTTATTTATGACCTATCATTTTTAAAGTTTGTTTTGCCCTACATTTTTAATAATATATTCAAAGTTGTTTCATTCGATTAAATTGGAATACTTTCCGTTTCATTCTCTCATACTTTAATTTTGACACAATGACAACGTATTACATAATCACCCAAACTAAATGATGGAACACGTTATTTTTACAAGTTATATTCATTATAGTTTGTGTTCCTCTTAGCTCAGTAAATCCTCCTCCAAGGAGCATGTCATGTTCTCATAATAATGTTCTTGTTCTTCTCTACAATCTTACCCTCAATATTTCTTTGTATGCATAAACCTATCTTTTTGAACAATTAGCGTTGAAGTCGACTTCTAAGCATATAACCAATGACAAGTACTTTGAGTAAGGTTCTTGACTTCCCTCATGTCCACATTTACCTTTTAATTCCTAGCTAGTAGTCCATTTATCAACGAATCACACACTCCATTTCTTCAAGTGCATATAAGAACTCACTCTTGTCTCCATGAAACATGGGTATTATCTTCAACAACTTCTTTTACTTGCTACTTAAATATCCTTGAATGCATCCGTATAAAACTTCATTCTTTGCTCCTAAACTACCCGCCATAATCCTTTACTCTAATAAAGGGGCAACTAACTATCCTATCATAAATTTCAAGGTCTTCAGATGATACATAAAATGAAATCCTACACTAAAGCGGTGATACACCGTAAAAATGTGAGGATCATCAGTCTCAAATGCGTGAAATATTAGGCAAAGTGCACACTAGAAGAGGTGATGACACACTTCTTTACAAATCTAGCATTATAGTGCATAAAACTACAATGCACACAGATATTCCAAGCACACACAATGATAATGGATCCTGCTTTAGAACATAATAATAGACACAATATTCTTGTAGAAAGATTAAAGGGGCAAGAAGAATGCAAGAAAACATATAAGGGAAGATATATCCACAAACTATATTTAAGATCTTAGTTCATGATATGCATGATTCAATCTTTTACAGGGATAAGGGCCCGATTTTCTTTGACATGCAAGGATTTTTAAAGGGCTTTGCAAGATACATTGCTTCACAAAGCAATTTTTCAAAGCTTTTCTTTCAATCTAAAAACTCCTCCTATACAATTCCCAACTCTCCACTTTATAGAAAAAATGAGAAGGGAAAGAGAAGGGAAAATGGAAATCCCGTTCTATCCTTCAACCACCTATAATGAGGCATTAAAAGGAGTTTTATGATTATATATTATTATAGTTGGGCTAACCCCATAGCTCGTCCCAAATCTTTAAAGAGAAAGAATGATGACTCATATTCATGCCTCTTAATTGCACTCCCAACTACCAAATAAACATTGTTATGAACCCGGCCATGTTTTCTTAAAAACCTCAATCAATATCTCATAAAATCTAGAATTTGTTGATAGCTATGCATTGGGCTTGCAGCCATGATTCCAACGGTTAATTTTAGTGTGTCCATTTATTGAAAATGTAACAGTTATTTCCTTCTTGAGCGCTAAAAAAACTATTTTTTCCATGCAGCAAACGTTTCTTAATTTGACAAATGAGCTTTTTATTAACCTTAAATAACTCGAATCAAAATAAAACTTCATCTTTAACGTTCAAATTTGAGATTTTTCTTTGAGACCTTTATGCCACCTTTTTCATCAAAAAAGTCTTAAATGATACCATTCAATGATCATTCTTTACCCTTCATTTATTTAGCCCATCTCCTGTTTCATCAAAGTTCAAATCCTATTATTATGTTGTCAAATGGGAAGACACGTGGTGAGATTCCATTCACTCTTAGCTCTATAGCTTTTAGTGTATCCTCCATGTACTTTTGGCCTAGATGTCCCAATTCCGAAAGTCCTCTCTTAACTCGAACTAGCCGGCCACTCGCGTCCTCCTCACACTTTTGTCCCAACTCGTCCCAAACTACTACATGGGAAAAATTTCTCCGAACTTAATGTTGGCTAAATGGATTTATTTCAAAAATTGGTTTCTCGATCGTAATACGTTTTTTCGTGTACCTTTTTTAAATGTCCCAATTGTGCGATTTAATAACACTTAAAGTCGATTTTTTCCACTTTTTGAATCGGTTTCCAATTCATTCTGTCACACTTTAATTTCTACGTCCCGGATGCCCTTTGCTCTGCAGATCGCTGTCACCTTTTTTAAATGTGCCATGTTATGTCCTTCATATCCCGATGGTTGGTAAGACTTAGCCATTTTTCATGATTTTTTTGGTCAAGCTTGTTTTCTCAACTTTCTTTTTATTTTTAAAACTTGCTCAGGTTTTCCTTTGTATGCATAGAGTTAGAAAGATCAGGCATTGAAGTCCGACCCCAAAAACATGATTTTTTTCCCTTGAATCAATATAATTACTTGGGACTAAAGAATTTGATGCATGCATATCAAAATTACCTTTTAATTCCTGAATTTTGGATAACAAGTCCATTTATCCAACCTCAACACTCCATTTCTTCTTGAGTTCTAAAAAAACACTCTCTCTTTGTCTCCATGCAAACTTTCTTAACTCAACAACACTCTTTTATGAACCTTAAATATCCTCGAATGCATATATAAAAATTCATATTTGTTCTCCCTTGCAGAGATAATCCTTTATGAGACTGTTATGCACCCGATTTATCATCAAAAAGGTCTTCAAATGATACCATTCAATGATCAATTCTACCCTTCATAAATTTAATCCCACATGTGTACAATGTAGGATCATCAAAGTATCAAATCCTATTATTACGTTGTCACCCATACTAAATGATGGAACACACTATTTTTACAAGATATAGTCATTATAGTGTATAAAACTACAATGCACCATTCTTATGTGCCTACAGGATCTAAATCCATTCCCTCCTACTATGAGTACAACAATTTAACAACATATTACGTTGTTACCCCTGATAACGATGATCTGACTCGTTACTAGGCTACATAAGATACATGGTGTACTATATAAAACTATAATTTAAGATCTTAGTGTGCCTACAAGATCTATATCAAAGAAGGTGGTTTCTCAACGTAATACGTTGTTTCTTTGATGACCTGCATTTTTAAAGTTTGTTTTGCACTGAATAATCTATTCAAAGTTGTTTCATTCAATTAAATTGGAATACTTTCCAATTCATTCTCTCACACTTTAATTTCGACACGATGACAATGTATTACGTTGTCACCCAAACTAAATGATGGAACACGTTATTTTTACAAGATATATTCATTATAGTTGGTGTACCTCTTAGCTCAGTAAATCCTCCTCAAGGAGCATGTCATGTTCTCATATTCATGTTCTTGTTCTTCTCTACAATCTTGCCCTCAATCTTTCTTTGTATGCATACACCTATCTTTTTGAACAATCAGCATTGAAGTCTGACTTCCAAGCATATAACCAATGACAAGTACTTTGAGTAAGGTTCTTGACTGCCCTCACTATCCACATTTACCTTTTAATTCCTAGCTAGTAGTCCATTTATCCAACCTCAACACTCCATTTCTTCTTGAGTTCTAAAAAACACTCTCTCTTTGTCTCCATGCAAACTGTCTTAACTCAACAACACTCTTTTATGAACCTTAAATATCCTTGAATGCATATATAAAACTTCATCTTTGTTCTCCCTTGTGGAGATAATCCTTTATGAGACTGTTATGCACCCAATTTATCATCAAACAAGGTCTTTAAATGATACCATTCAATGATCAATTCTGCCCTTCATAGGTTTTAGCCCACATGTGTACAATGTAGGATCATCAAAGTATCAAATCCTATTATTACGTTGTCACCCATACTAAATGATGGAACACGTTATTTTTACAAGATATAGTCATTATAGTGTATAAAACTGCAATGCACCATTCTTATGTGCCTACAGGATCTAAATCCATTCCTCTTACTATGAGTACAACAATTTAACAACATATTACGTTAACGCGTACCCCGATAACGATGATCGACTCGTTCTTAGGCTACATAAGATACATGGTGTACTATATAAAACTATAATTTAAGATCTTAGTGTGCCTACATGATCTATATCAAAGAAGGTGGTTTCTCAACGTAATACGTTGTTTCTTTGACAACCTGCATTTTTAAAGTTTTTTTTGCACTAAATAATCTATTCAAAGTTGTTTCATTCAATTAAATTGGAATACTTTCCAATTCATTCTCTCACACTTTAATTTCGACACTACAACAATGTATTACGTTGTCACCCGAACTAAATGATGGAACACGTTATTTTTACAAGCTATATTCATTATAGTTGGTGTACCTCTTAGCTCGGTAAATCCTCCTCAAGGAGCATGTCATGTTCTCATATTCATGTTCTTGTTCTTCTCTACAATCTTGCCCTCAATCTTTCTTTGTATGCATACACCTATCTTTTTGAACAATCAGCATTGAAGTCTGACTTCCAAGCATATAACCAATGACAAGTACTTTGAGTAAGGTTCTTGACTTCCCTCACTGTCCACATTTACCTTTTAATTCCTAGCTAGTAGTCCATTTATCCAACCTCAACACTCCATTTCTTCTTGAGTTCTAAAAAAACACTCTCTCTTTGTCTCCATGCAAACTATCTTAACTCAACAACACTCTTTTATGAACCTTAAATATCCTTGAATGCATATATAAAACTTCATCTTTGTTCTCCCTTGCGGAGATAATCCTTTATGAGACTGTTATGCACCCGATTTATCATCAAACAAGGTCTTCAAATGATACCATTCAATGATCAATTCTACCCTTCATAGGTTTTAGCCCACATGTGTACAATGTAGGATCATCAAAGTATCAAATCCTATTATTACGTTGTCACCCATACTAAATGATGGAACACACTATTTTTACAAGATATAGTCATTATAGTGTATAAAACTGCAATGCACCATTCTTATGTGCCTACAGGATCTAAATCCATTCCCTCCTACTATGAGTACAACAATTTAACAACATATTACGTTGTTACCCCTGATAATGATGATCTGACTCGTTACTAGGCTACATAAGATACATGGTGTACTATATAAAACTATAATTTAAGATCTTAGTGTGCCTACAGGATCTATATCAAAGAAGGTGGTTTCTCAACATAATACGTTGTTTCTTTGATGACCTGCATTTTTAAAGTTTGTTTTACATTGAATAATCTATTCAAAGTTGTTTCATTCAATTAAATTGGAATACTTTCCAATTCATTCTCTCACACTTTAATTTCGACATGATGACAACATATTACATTGTCACCCGAACTAAATGATGGAACACATTATTTTTACAAGCTATATTCATTATAGTTGGTGTACCTCTTAGCTCATTAAATCCTCCTCAAATAGCATGTCATGTTCTCATATTCATGTTCTTGTTCTTCTCTAAATTGGTTCAATCTTTTTGCATACACCTATCTTTTTGAAACTTTTCATTAACACTTAAATATAATGCACAAGACTAAAATTCATTCTTTGTTTTATTCATATGAGAGATTACATTTATAGAGATATAACCTTCCTATCATGAAGTCAAGTCTTTGAAATGATCCATCTCATGATCCATTATCTCTTCAAATTTCTCTCTTTCCCACATGTAAATCCTAATACAATATCTCATCAAACTCTCAAATCCATTATTTTTTTGTCACTTCATAAAAATAATCTCTCTAGATGATTATCTATTTTTATCAATGAGTTAATAACTCATTATAGTGTATTAAAGCAATACCATTAAATATCCTTGAATATATCTAAAACTTCATCTTTGTTCTATTGATGGAGATAATATTTTTACAACATTTACTTTTATGCCCTATTGTATCATTATTATTTCCATTCATACATGATACCAATGTGAACAATGTGGAAAGAATTAGTTACACTTTCTCTCGCAACTTACCCCTGTTTGCTCATGATCTTGTACACACATATGACTGACCTCATATCAAGTATCAGAACCCTGTTCATTAACCTATGTTCATAATACTAAACCCTGATTCTCAATAACGTGACCTCTTTTATATACGTTTATTTCATTTCATGAACCTTGTTTTTTTGAAGAAAACTATTTGAAAGTTTCTTTTTGCTAATAATCTATGATTTTTCTTCCTCTACTACAACATATTTTACATCATTATTAAAGACAATACAACTACATGTCACCTAAACTAAATGGTGAATCGTTATTTTTACAAGCAATGAAACACACACTATAAAATATAGTCCATTTAAAACTCTTATGTGGCCCCATTTCTTCTATTTCAAAAAAAAACTCTGGTTTCTCCATCCTCCGTTGCCATCTGACTGCACTCCAACTCTGCACTTTACTTTTTATAATAGAAAATCATCACTTAATAATATATAAAGGTTCTTCTTTCATTCAATTAAATTGGAATACTTTTCTTCATTGCACGCAACTATTATGGCACTTTATCCTTCTTCAATGATTCTATTTTTCCATCAAGTAAATCTTGCTCTTTCTTTTCACCTTCACGGTTTTTAGATAGATGTGTCACATGTTGGATATAAAGTATCAAAGTCATATGTTTCATTGTATCCCTGAAATTTTATCTTTGATCAAAAGATTATTTAAATCTCCATTTATCATATACTTGTTTTTACCATACATTGTATTCTTATGTGCCTAAAGGATTCTTTTCATTCCCATACTATACGAGTAAGAAATTTAACAACATATTACATTGTCTACGACTTCAAAGTATAAACAATGATTGAATAACGAGATGGCATACTAGGCTACAAAGATAACTTTGTACTCATAATCCTTTACTTTAATTTTTAGTCCCTACAATTATATCAAAATAGAGGTGGTTTCTTACTTATATGTTGAACCATTTTTCTCCTTCATCATTTCTTGAGTCCAAATTACTTCTAATCTTCAAAAGGTCTTCAATTAAATTGCAATACTTTCCAATTCATCTTCAATCCAATTTTGAAACTTTTTTTGTCACCCATAAATGGTGAACCTTATGTCTCAAATTATAAATTTGAACTTTTTCTCCTTCTCTGCAAAAGGTCTCTATATGATGCAAATATGCATCGACATATATGTATTTGTCCAATGATTTATGTTGTTTGATCTCTACTGGTGGACCATCGATTAAGTCCTAAGCTATTGATTTTGTATAAGTTCCATTAATTTGTGTGTTTGATTCCATTATTGTTCATAATAATTTATCCCACCTCAACACTCTTTTATTCATGAGTTCTAAAAAAAACTCTCTAACTTTGTCTCCATGAATGTCTTAACTCAATAACACTCTTTTATGAACCTTAAATATCCTATTAATGCATATATAAAACTAATCTTTGTTAATCCCTTGCGAGATAATCCTTTATGAGATCATGTTACCCATTAAAAATCATCAAACAAGGTCTTCAAATCGATACCATTCAAACTTATGACCTTCTCTTTAGCCCACATGTGTACAATTGAATCCAACTATCAAATGCATTATTACAAGATTATAACATCAAATCGATGGACACAAATCTAGAAGTAGGTTAAGTGTATATACAAAAATGTTCTAATCTAAATCTTCCCTACTATGTACACCATAACTATAACGATGAAATAATACTAAGAATTTTTTTATATTCTTATATCGCGATGATCGACTAAACCATCATATATAAAACTATAATTTAAGATCTTAGTGTGCCTACATTGTTTATTTTATAATCATTGTTTCTTTGATGACCTATTTTTAAAGTTTGTTTTACCTTTGAATAATCTATTAAAGTTATTCATTCAAATCTAAATTGAATACTTTCCAATTCATCCTCTCACACTTTAATTCCTGATCCACAATATCTCACTCAAACTCATCATCCCATGGTTTTCTCACAACTAAATGGTGGAACACTTATTTTTACAAGCTTATATTCATTATAGTTGGTGTACCTCTTAGCTATATTATTTAAATCCTCCTCATAATGTCATGTTCTCATATTCATATTATTCTAAAAGTTCTTCTCTACAATCTTGCCCTCAATCTTTCTTTTGTATGCATACACCTATCTTTTTGAACAATCAACATTGAATTCGACTTCCAAGCATAGAACCAATGACAAGTACTTTGAGTAAGGTTCTTGACTGCCCTCACTGTCCACATTTACCTTTTAATTCCTAGCTAGTAGTCCATTTATCCAACCTCAACACTCCATTTCTTCTTGAGTTCTAAAAAAACACTCTCTCTTTGTCTCCATGCAAACTGTCTTAACTCAAAAACACTCTTTTATGAACCTTAAATATCCTTGAATGCATATATAAAACTTCATCTTTGTTCTCCCTTGGAGATAATCCTTTATGAGACTGTTATGCACCCGATTTATCATCAAACAAGGTCTTCAAATGATACCATTCAATGATCAATTCTTCCTTCATAGGTTTTAGCCCACATGTGTACAATGTAGGATCATCAAAGTATCAAATCCTATTATTACGTTGTCACCCATACTAAATGATGGAGCACACTATTTTTACAAGATATAGTCATTATAGTGTATAAAACTGCAATGCACCATTCTTATGTGCCTAAAGGATCTAAATTCATTCCCTCCTACTATGAGTACAACAATTTAACAACATATTACGTTGTTACCCCTGATAACGATGATCTAACTCGTTACTAGGCTACATAAGATACATGGTGTACTATATAAAACTATAATTTAAGATCTTAGTGTGCCTACAGGATCTATATCAAAGAAGGTGGTTTCTCAACGTAATACGTTGTTTCTTTGACGACCTACATTTTTAAAGTTTGTTTTGCACTGAATAATCTATTCAAAGGTGTTTCATTCAATTAAATTGGAATACTTTCCAATTCATCCTCTCACACTTTAATTTCGACACGACGACAACGTATTACGTTGTCACCCAACTAAATGGTGGAACACGTTATTTTTACAAGCTATATTCATTATAGTTGGTGTACCTCTTAGCTCGGTAAATCCTCCTCAAGGAGCATGTCATGTTCTCATATTCATGTTCTTGTTCTTCTCTACAATCTTGCCCTCAATCTTTCTTTGTATGCATACACCTATCTTTTTGAACAATCAGCATTGAAGTCTGACTTCCAAGCATATAACCAATGACAAGTACTTTGAGTAAGGTTCTTGACTACCCTCACTGTCCACATTTACCTTTTAATTCCTAGCTAGTAGTCCATTTATCCAACCTCAACACTCCATTTCTTCTTGAGTTCTAAAAAACACTCTCTCTTTGTCTCCATGCAAACTGTCTTAACTCAACAACACTCTTTTATGAACCTTAAATATCCTTGAATGCATATATAAAACTTCATCTTTGTTCTCCCTTGCGGAGATAATCCTTTATGAGACTGTTATGCACCCGATTTATCATCAAACAAGGTCTTCAAATGATACCATTCAATGATCAATTCTTCCCTTCATAGGTTTTAGCCCACATGTGTACAATGTAGGATCATCAAAGTATCAAATCCTATTATTACGTTGTCACCCATACTAAATGATGGAGCACACTATTTTTACAAGATATAGTCATTATAGTGTATAAAACTGCAATGCACCATTCTTATGTGCCTACAGGATCTAAATTCATTCCCTCCTACTATGAGTACAACAATTTAACAACATATTACGTTGTTACCCCTGATAACGATGATCTGACTCATTACTAGGCTACATAAGATACATGGTGTACTATATAAAACTATAATTTAAGATCTTAGTGTGCCTACAGATCTATATCAAAGAAGGTGGTTTCTCAACGTAATACGTTGTTTCTTTGACGACCTGCATTTTTAAAGTTTTTTTGCACTGAATAATCTATTCAAAGTTGTTTCATTCAATTAAATTGGAATACTTTCCAATTCATCCTCTCACACTTTAATTTTGACACGATGACAACGTATTACGTTGTCACCCGAACTAAATGGTGGAACACGTTATTTTTACAAGCTATATTCATTATATATTATGAATGATTCCTCCAATCAGGTTGATGATAATGAATTTTTTCTAGCCTATGTTGTTTAGAGTGGTGGCATGTTTGAGACCTAAAATTATTTCCATACTTTCATATTGATGCTAGTGATGATTTGTGATACCCTTGAGAGCTATTTTTGGGTTGATTCTCTTCTATAAGGCAACAACTGATTTTAAACATTTCTCAACCTTGAATAACTTAGAAAAGATACTCTATTATCTAATCTGATGATTTGGTTCTTCACAACCTTTGGCTATTAAGTTATATTCACCAACTTCTTTGTGCATCTATAGTTTTGGCTTTCATGAGAAAAAGGATAGATCATGATCTACATACTTCATGCTTCTTTTTCAGATTTCCTATTGTTGCATTGATACTTTTTCCTATTGAAAACATGAGTGGAAATCATTGTTGAAAAGAAAGAGGCAGTGAGATATCATGTGAGGGAGAAGGATTGGTTTTACAATAAACAATATTCAAATAATTCTATTTTTTTAGTGATATGAGAGTGAAATTAATATGGCTAGCTCAATTTTATGAGATTATTGATGTCGTTTTTACTTTTTTTGTTGACCTGAATTTTTTTAATAATGATCCTCAATTTCTTGAACATATTGAACATTTGTGAATGCAGGTCTTATCATTTTAGCGTCAGCTATAATATAAATATCAAATGGTTAGTGTTATTGTCTAATTGTATAGTGTGTTAGCTTGAGCATTTTTTTTCCAAATTTTAATAATTTGTAGTGTTATTAACATCAATGTATAATCAGAGAGACTCAAAGTGGAAGCGCTTGTTAGACATTCCTATCCAATGTCCTCCGGAAGGACTGTTCTCTGCATTAGATGTAGTTTGGAGCAAAGTTAAAGATAACCGTGGAGTGGAAGGGGATTTTGTTGCATGGGTAGAAGTTGGATGAGTAGATGATTTTATTAAAGGGGAATGTCAGTGGACATCATTTCCAACAAGTTATTACAAACGTTGGAGTCATTCATCACCCATAAGGGAAAGTACACACCGGGTTCGAATTGATAGCACCATCAGTTATATAATGTACGATGTGGCAATGTTAGGTGATGTTTTTAATGCAGTTTTAAAATTGTTGTTTATTTTATTATGACTCACTTTTAGTGACATTTTGCAGATATTGGTGTAGCTATGGGCCTGAAGACTTTAAAGAAGAGGATGATTTTCCATATGATAAGTCCAAGGTTCCAACTAGAGGGACGGGGAGTAGACCTGGACGTAAACATATAAAACATGGTTGCCAATGCAATTTTAATGTGCACATTCTTATGAAAAGAAGCGAATATGCACTTATCACATATCCTCAGATGGATCATGTGGATAACAACAATCATATATGCCATGGCCAAAAAAATCACAAATTTGAAGGGACACGAGCTTATTATGCGCCACATATTAGTAAGGAATTGCAAGAATGGGTAGAAAAGTTATTGTTATTAGGAATGCCAACTGATATTGTGTTGCAAAAGCACCGTGAAATGGTTCATGAGAAGCTAACCTTGTTTGATGGGAAAACAAAACGTGATGATTTCTTGTCTTCACATGATGTTCAAAATATTGATACAAAAATAAAAGCAACAAAGTACATGTATGATAGAAATGATGCCCAAAGTGTGAGAGTATGGCAAGATCAAAATCCAAATATATGTTTTGAATACCAAGAGTATGAAGGAAATGTTGAGGAAGATGGTCACGTGCCATTTATCATGGGCATTCAAATGCCGCAACAACTTGAGTGGATGTTAAAATATGGCCATAACAACATACTTGCAATGGACGCCACTTTTGGGACCAATGGAATGAAGGTATTCTCTTTTACATAATCTTATCAATAAAAAATTTCTGCAAAAAATATGTTACATTTTCTTACCAATAATCTACTAATTCACATTGTTATTGCATTGTCAACTCTCCATAGTTCAAACTCTATACCATCCTCGCATTCGATTCCAAACACATGGGCCTACCAGTTGCATGGGTCATAATGTCAAGAGCTACAACTAGCGACTTAACCCAATGGATGAAAAAGCTGGTGAATAGAGCACATGCTCATATGCTTGAGTGGAAACTAAATGCTTTCATGGTAGATGATGCTACAACTGAAATCAATGCTATTAGGTTGTAAATTACTCTTTGTGTATATTGTTAGAATATATAAATTTAAATTATAGATATTAAGTTTGCTATCAAATTTTTAAAATTCTAATACAATTCATTTTCAAATACAGAGAAGTTTTTGGGTGCGAAGTATACTTATGCAGCTGGCATGTAAGGAGGGCATGGTTGAAGAATCTTGTTGCCAAGGTTAAGGAAGATCAAAAAAGACGTGTAATGTTTAATAGGTTGGGGGAAATTATGCACCATTCAAATAATGAGGAGAGTGCTATTCAAATGGCACAAGATTTTGTTACAGAATTTGTGGACGAGATAAAATTTATTAAATATTGGCAGGAACACTGGCTTCTAAGAATTGGAATGTGGGTGAGACATCTACGGACTTTAAAGCATGTTGGGCAAGAAACAAATGCTGCAATAGAGGCATATCACTCTATACTTAAGAGTAAGTGGTTATCCTCCATTCGAAAAGCATCTCATCGCAGGGTTGACTGGCTGATACATCAATTAATCACAGTTGTTTTTATATATTATTGGTGGAGTCAATGTTGTAAGGAAAGTGGGTTCTACCGTAACTTCAAAGTGGAGAAACTAGAAAATAACCAATGGCTGCATGCACAATCCATTCCTGATTATTATGTCACCTTCCATACCTCTGACCCACGGTTAGCATGGGTTCGTAGCCAGATGGATGATACTTGTCACTATGAAGTATGGTATCAAACCCCACATTTGGCAATGTGTGAATGTGGAGTGTCAAAGAATGGGTACTTATGTAAGCACGTAATTAAAGTGAATATGATGAAAAAGAATTCAGCGAGAGAAAACTTTAATGTTCAGGTATTCTAGGCAAAATGTTTTTCAAGATTTTCCAACATAGTAATTTATTGTATCTAAATTCTATTAATTTTGGTTTTTATTCAAATCTTTGATTTATTATACTAATTTGTAATGTTCTCCAGGGTTTATTTTGTGCTCCAAATGTTGCATGTGGAGATGAACATGTGGTTGACGATCCTTTTGGTCAAGCATGGAATCCTCCAAACACCTGTGAAGACTCTATGCATGTTTTGCAACAAGATAAACATGTTATAAATGAAGAAGATGAACACTTGAGCCCACAAGTGAGAAGGATCAAAAAATAGTAGATAACAGTCTTGTTGGTCCTCTAAACAAGTCATTTCTTACTTTATTAGAGAATACACTTGTGGAAACAACAAACCGATTGAGGGGAAGCCAAATATCTTCTATATTAGGTGTGCAACATCCTGAGGCACAACCGTTTAGACATGTAGATGATGGATTCAACAATACACTTCATCGAGAGAGAGATTTTATAGAGAAGATGTTGAATCGAAGGTGCCCATGTCCAACAAATAGGAAAGCTAGTTTTCCTATTGTAAAAAAGAGTCGTGTATCACGTCGACTAACATGGGAGGATGAATTAAAAAGAGCTGCAGAACGAGATAGGGAAAGGGGGCTTGTTGAAGAACTTGAAGATGAGACCAACACAAATGGAATTTAAGGGTAATTTTATGGAACAACTATTGTTATATAGTCTTTGTATATTTTTCCCATTTTGATAGTCCATAGTCCATAGTCCATAGGTCATATTCCTTTTGGTCTTTTTTCAACCACAGTGTGCAATGTCTATATAATTGTGTTTGATATGCAAATCTATGAGTGCATTTTGCAAATATATATCCTTGAATCATAGACTTCTATCTTGTAATCATTCTTCCCTCATATCAATATCAATATTTTATCCTTTTCAAAAAAAGATTGCAGATATTATATTTTGTTTTTGTTGCAGAAATTAAATTTTATGTGTTGTAAAAATTATATTCAGTTTTTGTTGCAGAAATTATATTCATTCCCTCCTACTTTGATTGCAGCAGTTCAACAACATATTATGTTGTTACCCTTGAGAAATGATGAACAAACACATTATTAGTTTACAAGATATGCTCATTATAATATCTAAAACTGTGATACCATCTTTTTATGCTCCTACATGATCTATACCAAAGTAGGTTATTTCTCAACGTAATACGTTGTTGCCTCAACGAAATGGATTTTTAATGTTTATTTTGCATTTTATAATGTTATGTATCTATTCAAGGTTGTTTCATTCAATCACTTTGTAATAATTTCCCACTTATGCCCTTCTACTTTAATTAAAATAGTTCAACAACGTATTGTGTTGTCATCCGTAATAAATGATGCAAGTTTCAATCTTTATACAAATTTGTCACTTTTTAACAAAGGATATCCATTTATCTCTTTATCAAAGTTACCCTAATCATGTCTATACAATGTTCTTATGGATTTGTTCTATCATGTAGTCGGCGACACTAAACATCTAAGGTAGCAGTGTTGTCTGTTGGTGCAAGAGAATTGGATTAGATGAATGCCTAAAATAGTCATTGTAAAATGTGGTAGTGAAGGAAAGCTATATGTTTTGGAGATTTGGAGGAAGGACCTCTCACAATTGCTCAAATACTCCTTTGAGTGAGGAACAATAAACAACAAGCTTTTGAAGGGTTCGCTATCATTTTTTTTGCAAATGCAAGAACATTACCCCACACTTAGATAGTTTCCTATTGGTACGTCCCTTTCTTGGTATCATTTTTCATCAATCTCAAAACCATCGTTAGTAACTATCTTTGGGTATTGAGCCAAAAATATGAGCGTAACAAAAATATTGTCCATATCGGTAAACACTAAAATAATTTTTTTAATGAAAACTTCATTTTCAACAATCTAAGTGCAATACATGAATGTGAATACGTGAGAAAGAGATCATGTTCAGAGATTGAAGGCAGAAAATAAAATAGAAAACATATTATCAATTGATTACTGCATTATCAATGATTACTACCTTTGTCAAGATGTTGGGAGGATGCTGGCAAAGTTTGTGGAGCTTGGCTTTGCACCTGCCAATTGCATTTGCTTGAAAGTTTCGAAGTTATTTTCAACTAACCCATTTTTTTGCACATCCAACAATCATTACAGTTCATTAGACCACATACCTTTTAGGCATTTTGTCAAACAATTCACATGCTTGCACATTTTGCATACATATCTCAGGGCACTTGAAACTAAAACATCTGACCAAATTCCCTCTCCATAATGCTTTAGTGGATGTCCACACACTATTTCAATGGTCATGTTTTGGTAGAGGTTAGGAGTATGCTAGAAAAGGTGAACCGATCAGCGTGGACACTTGTTGGTTGCATTCGGTGAAGCAACGTCAATGTTGTGTCAGGATGTCCTTGTCTTCTGTTAGCTACAAATATGGTATTCCATGATACATCCCTGTGTGTGAAAAAAAAGAGCTTTCAAACAGGTTATTTTACAGCTCTTGCAATAGCTAGGTGTTTACTATGCCAGTGGACAAAAAGATAAGGTGGCGATCTAAAAACATCCCTTCTCTATAATATACTTTGGCAGATGTCCACACTCTGTTTCAACGATCCTATTTTGGCACAAGCCGGGAGTATGCTAGCAAAGGTGAACTGTTCAAATTGGAGACCTATTGAATGCATTTGGAAAAAAAATGTCAATACTTCGTGAGGATGTCCATTAGTTGAAATTGAAGGGCAAGTTGCCCATGACTCCAACATTCTGGTTTTGAATCTGAGTCTCTCTTCTAGAGATTTTCTCTGTCATTTGTTGCCCTCCTCTTCATTACACCAACGACAACTATAAACACAATAAAAATAGAAAATACTTAAAGAGCAAAAAAAAGTGTGGTATATTAAGAATAAATTTCAACATATTGCAAAGGTCATAGCAAACTCGATAACTTTAAATACTATTAATAAGATACACATGTATAGAGAAGGTATGCATAATCCCATTCATCTAATATGGACACAATACACAAGCACAGTCATACACACAACACACAACACACAAGTACAGTCATACACACAACACACAAGTATAGTCCCAGTCAACAACATCCAATCACCTGTAACCTGACATTCCTCTTCTGCACACAATTTCTATAGCTATTAAAACTAAGAAGAATGGAGATTGACAATCTATAGTGTTCTGCTATGTACCAGATTCATCTATAATAGGTGATTAAATTTAATATGATTATTCCAATTTCTCAACGCTGCAGCTTACACAATTAACCTCATTGAAGTTCCTATTTGTGCTACCTCACCTCTCATACATAATGATGAGAATTGTTCCAAATAGGCACAAGGTTTGCATCTCAATAATATCATAAGCATAACAGAGCAGGTCGAAGTGAACATTCCGAGTTGTCAGTCATGCAAGCCAAAAATATGTACAACTCCAGGCGAGCACACGTTGGGTTTCTCTCGCTTCTCTTCATTTGCAAGAAGACTGCATAGCTTTGATGAAACACATGTTGTGGACCCCACCATTCAGCCACAGTTTGCACAAAGTCTACTTCTTCTGTGTCCAAGCAGCAATACCAATGTGAGTAGAGGAGCATTTACGCATTCAACTAGTAATTGCTTCACCAAAGTTTGATTCATTCTCTGAATTTATCTATCTAAATCTCTCTAAAGATTTTTCATCAAATTGCACTAATGTTGCAGGGAACAACTGACACAAGAAATGCATGCAATAGATAAGGGATGATGGTTGTGGCAGGCTGCTCTAACTAAATGAATCGGTAAGACCTTCATCAGTTACTGTAAGTTGTTTGCAAAGTGTGTGTTGTTTGTTAAGGTATTACATCTAGTTATATAGGCAAACAATAACAGTGTGTATATTCCAATGCATTGAATGCTAGTATTTGTTTTAACTTTATGCAGGGGCGAGTGTTGTAAGCAGTAGGTGAAGAGGATGTAAAATTTGATATAAATGCAGTATGGGAAGACATACCAAAAGGTAAATGCCCAAAACTAAAATATCTGTTGTTGATAGAAAATAAAAATAGAAATTAAAAAATCTGTAAACAAGAACAACAAATATGGTTGTAAAGAGGGAGAGATGCATGCTTATGATGTGGCATATTGGAAAATATACTGGAAAGAGTCCTAAATATGGAGAATTTTTATTGTTCTATTTTTGTGGACGTCCATATCCTGTTTCAAACTCCTATTTCAGCACAGACTGGAAGTATGCTAGCAAAACCAATCAAAATGGACACCTGTTGGGTGCATTCGGTGAACCATTACGACTGACAAAAGAGTCTCAACAACAATAATAAATAGTCTCAACAGTAATAATAAATGCTACCAGTAAATTTGACAGGAAAAACTCATTACATTTTACAAGTCATGTCAGAAGAAGAGCCAAAAGAGGATTTTGGCATAAAATTGGCACTACATATGCATCTTACATTATTTTCTCATTCAAGGAGAAAAACCATAACATTAAACTTGATTTTTTCTTTGACATAACTGAGTATCTTGGCAATTGTTTTACAAATAATGATACAATTGATTGTAATATCAAAACTTCAACAAATTAAATCGAGAGCTCTTCAAATTTCTCTTGTTGCTTGTTAACAACAATGGAGTTTCGTGCTTCGATCCATCCTCAAATTTTTCTTTTATTTCCTTTCATCTCATCAGGCGTAAGGTGTGTGTGAACTGATGCAACACTCTTGATACCCTTTAATCTTTTTCCCTGATATGTTTACAAACAATGGGCATATCAGTAAATAAAACTATGCAAACGTAAATGATAAAATAAGTTTATCAAAATTATAAATAAGATATTGTGTGGTCACCTGTTGTTGGGAAGAATGGATCCTTTCTGAAAGTTGCATCTCAGTATCACCTTCACTATTACGTTGCTACAAAAATGAAGGATTATTGATGCAAATTATTTCCTACATTAACTCGAAGAAAAAAAAACAAAAATATTTTAAATGTTTTTATATTTGACTCCTAGAAGAAATTAACAATGTAAATCTTAGTTTACGTTACTTACCAAATCAGATGAAGCATGACCCGTATTATGTATAATTTGTATGGAATCAAGAATATTGGATAACATTTTTACGTTTCTTACCACAAGCTTATTTGGTTGTTCCTCTTCATTCTACAAACAATCAATTCATATAAATACTATATAATACAATTAAAGAACATGATTGTTAGAAAGAAAGAAAATTATAAGTAAAATGATATTGGGGTAAGGGAAGCTCCTGTAACAGCTGCAACAGTCAAGTAAGGGAAGCCAAGTTGGTATGAAAAGTACATAGTTTCATCGTGAATAATATGTTTCCATCATATAAAATATTATAGGGAAAATGCAAACCAGTTTTGAAAGATAAATACATAGAGGAATACTGCATAAGAATGTAATGGAAGGAAATGTATAGGGAAGTAGGAAGAAATTTAAACATTAGACTAGAAAGGAAAATCCTACAGTTTTCTTCTTTTCCTTGTGTCACCTATGCATGGTAAAATCTGAATATGAGCTCTCACAATTCTATTGAATACTGAAATAAATAATGCATCATTGATATAGTCAATCAATTGGAAAAAAATAATGTACATCAAAACATAGTTTTACCTCAATTGCAACATTGTCATCTGAATATTCATTCATTCGCTGCAAACATGACATAATGGATAAGTATACTTATACTGGATATAAAATCAATCAAATGTGCTAAAAACACAATAACATCAATAAAAATACAAATTAACACACCTTTGTCTCTTTTCCATCCTCTTTCTGGTTAATTGCCTTCAAGCAATCTTTAAACCAGATGCAATATGTCTTCTTCGATTCACCAACAGTATCTGCTCCAATATGTGGAAAATGCAATGGAGCGTCATCTACATATGATTCTTCTATGCATATGACAATGCAATCCCTTTCTAAAGATCGTCCATGGCATTTTGTTCCTGGTTTAGTTGCATGAATTTTAGCAATGCCAACCTTTTTTACATGGTCAGGCTCTAGGAACATAAAAACTTCTTCTCCTATTGTGAATTCATAGGCAGCCATGTCCTTCACCTCATTCTTTGGTTTTCCCGGTTCCACCTCAACAAATTTTGGAAAATCAGTCACCTCAATCAATGGATCGGCCATATTTTTTCCCTTATGATCCTCTTTGTTGATTTTTTCTTTATCATTCATATCATTTCCCTCACTTTCCTTTGTTCTAATGGAAATAGGTGTTATTTGTATCGGTGGTTCATGTACCCATGCACTTGAAGTGTATGCTTCAACATTATTCTCTTCCTCATCACCCTGAAGCGGTAAAACCCAATTTTTCAAGTGCAACAACATAATAATTAATTGTATATAAAAGATGTAGGTATAAATGCCAAATTAGCAATATGATTAAGTTTTAAGCACTTAAAATATATAGAAAACACAAATATTTATATTAGTAATTTACAACCGTACCTTGTTTTCCATTGGATTGTTGTTTACATTCTTTTTTCGTATCAGATTTTCCCCATCAACATCAGTTGAGTCCTATTCATGCATTCAAGTCATGAAACGTGTTAGAATCACATTTACACAAGATTTCAACATGTTAATGAATGAAAAATGACACTTTATTATTCCAACAATGCTACTAATGTTTTTAATGAAAGCATGTTTCCTTACATGATCAACATTAATGGATTCTTCTTGGATAATATCTTGTACAAATGAAACGTTAATTTAAAATAACATAAAAAAATGTGAATAAACAAAATTAAAATAATTTTAAATTTAAATTATAATAAAAATGGTAAATACCTTATCCTTTTGTCCATTTAGTTCAGAATTTGTACAATCGGTTTTCATCAAATCCTTTTTATATTGCAGCGTTGAAAGGGTTTTTTTCCTTCTTTCCTCCCTCTTTTCTACACTATCATACTCCTCTACAAGCTTGGAAATCAGATCTTTAGCTTGTTGGCTAAGGGATGAAAAATATTGCACCTTTTCTTCCCGACAATAACGCTCAATTAACCTAGATTTGTACATATATTTAGAATTATTCAAGTGCCAGTCAACACTTCGCTTTGCAACCATATTTTGTACTATTTTTTTGTTTTCCTTTTATACTTCCCGGTCGCACACGTTACCCATCTTACGCCTATGTAATGGAGGGAGTCCATTGTGATCATGGAGGCGGTGATAGTTGATGTCTTTCAAATGCCATTTTATTCCTTGCATTTCATAGTTGCAGCAAGGAAAGACCATGCACTTGAATCTGTCCCTCTTTCCAATTTCTTTTATAATTTTACACTGCTGCAAATACTATAATTTACATCCAATAATTAAATAGTTTATGAGTAACAATTTATGTGTAGGAAAATCCTATAACTCTTTAGTTGAAATTATTATGCAAATGTAAAAATATATGGACACTAAAAGAACAACAAATTGGAAAATCCTAATAAATCTAAGACATACTAACATAAGTTGAATACTTGAATAAAAGTGTTTTATTCATGCAAAACAAAAATTCTAAATAACACTACTTACTGATCTTTGATGTTTGCACTCATTGGATGCTTTATGGCTCGGACTAGGCACCCAATCTTCATCTTCATCATCCTCCTCTACTTCATAATCTTCGTCATTTTGATCACTATTGTCATCTATGTTTAGTTCCATGTCAAATTCTTCTTCAACATGACTATCCTTACCCTTTTCCTTTTCAAAATCTGAATTCTCTTTTGTTTGATCAACAAATGCTTTTTCTTCTTCAATTTTTCATCGTTAATCTATGTTTATGTTACAAAAACAAACACTATGTTGTCAGAAATAAGCATTTGATAACACATAATCCACTACAAAAATTATATTTCAATAAAAACAAACAATCACATTTCCTTACCCGTTTCAGAAAGGCCATTGCAGCACGTGTTGTCATTCTTTTTTTTTGTGGTTGATTTTTTCCACAACCGCTATCTTCATTCATTTGATTTGATTTCTTTGAGGTTAAAAAATTAAAATTTAAAATTAATACATAATATATGGTCATGCATAATCAAAATAAACAATATTGATGAAAAAACATTGTTAAAAGTTTCATCAATACCTTTAAACACAAATGAAGATGTTGCTTTTGATGATTGCTTATTTGATTGCGATGACAATGGTATATCGAAATTATTTTATGAACACGACTAACTCTCACCACAATCATTTACTCAAAACAAATTTGAGAAAGAGAAGTGTTTAAAGCAACCCAAGGAAATATCATAACTAGAAAATCTTACCACAAAAAAAAAAATTATGATGATGGAGATGAATTTTTATTTGGTTATGTTCAAACAAGCAAAGCTGAAATCCAAAAATATAGAAAGGAACTTCAAATCATCTACCAACAATAAGATTATATCAAAAAATAGAACACAGTATATTCCTGATATAATATCTACAATGTGTACCTGTGGAAATCCTGAAGAATTGAAGATTATATCTACCAAGCAAACATGATGGAAACAGGTCCGTAGCTTTCAGACAAGCGATGAGAAATATAAGATGAAGACAATTTATTTATGGATTATATCAGCTCAGAAATGCCATTTTTAGATATCGTTCAAAAAATCAAAAGATAGAGACATTCTCATAAATCATTCAGGAACAACCTGAACATTCCATCTCGACGAGTTCAACACATGTCGAAAACCTCACATTAGCTGCTGAAAAAAAAAAGTCAATTCCACAAATGTTGGGGTGGCTTATGGCTGCCATCTATATGGGTGGAAGACTTCCACAAATTAGTTTAAATGTGAGTTTTTGCAGTTGCATTTCAGTGCTTGCAAGGTCTCAGTCTGTACTGTTGTGATTTGTTTGTTTTTCCCTAGTAGAAATGTGGTGACTATACTATATGGATTAGCTTAAAAGGTTGAGCGTTGTAATCAGGTTGAAACTCCAAAATTGTTGTAAATGAGTTGCAGTGAGTTTCTGTCTGCAATACCTAAGCTAACCATGTCCAATTGATGATAAATGTTGGTTGCAGATTAAGAGAGGGACCGTTGAGGTATTCTCACCCTTCTAAGAGATCTTTCGTAATTGATTTTTACTCTCAATTTGCATAGTAATTAAGTGGATCATAAAATTCACCCTTCTAATGTCGTTGTGTTAGCAGGGCTTGAATCCACTCATGTTCATGTTTTCCCTAACAGGGAATGCTACCTCTGTGGGAAGGTATATAGTTGAATTTATTTATGTTTTTAGCTGCTTGTTTTCAATGAATTAATCTCAAGGATTAGATGTAACATGTTCCATTTATTTTTTAATCATGCTATGTTTATGTTCAGTATAACTGTGAGGACTCTAATCATGCTATGGCTATGTTCAGTATAATTGTAAGGACTCTAAAATGGGAAAAGTTAAAGCCAACTATGCCATGGTTGGTGGATGCTGGTGTATGTGTACTATTGGACTTCTTTGTATCCTTTATCATACACAATGTTACTGGGAGCATTTCATATAAGATCAGGAAGGTTAAGTCCATTTGAGTTTTTTGTTTCCTCCTCAATTCGATTGCATTATATGATCATATGTAAATTGCAGTTTATTATTTAAAACTTTGCTTGAACAAGGTTGTGAACGCAGAAAGTTGATCCTTAACCTTCCATAGATTCTTGCCCAGTTTGTTTACTATAAGGTTGGAAAAACTCAAAACCAGGAAGATGAAAGTGGAGATTATGAAGCTGTCAAGACCTAGGACTTTAATAATATGCACCTCTACAAATTTGTCTTATAAAGACATAATCAAATTGTTTCCATTTTCTTCACGACCAATTAATGTTGTTCTATTTCCATAATGGGGATATGAGCTCGCTACCCAGATAAATTGTTAGACCCACCTAACAATTCTCACAATTAGGACAGTTAATTTGATGGACAGTTCTCAGGTTGAGAATGCATATGTAACATGTGTCTCCATTGAATGATTGTAATTGTACTATGTCCCTACTCAGCAGAGGATATATTATATTTATGCTGACATAACCTTCAAGTAATTCAGGTCGCATGGCTGATATTTATTTCTTTTCCTGCTTTCAACCTGTAAAGTTTGATGACTATAATTTATAATTCGAACAACCAGAATTCACAAATTATTCTTGTACTAATTATTGCACTATTAAAATGAAAAAACATTGATTAGGCCCACTACTCCAGGTGTGAAAAGCTTTATAAGTCTGGAAATTGATGGTTTGTAATCCGTGTTTGAGGTTTTTAGCCGTAAATTACAGTTTCAATTTTAGACAGCCCGTTTACAGGCTATACAATTTTTTTATTTTTTGGGTATTGTAATCTTCAATTTGTTTAGATCTTCATTACCAAACTGTGAAAAAATTGGAGCTTTGAAATAGGGTGTGGACATATGCCAAAGTACTTGTGCAGAAGGGAACAGTTGAAGTGCCCTGGTAGGTATTTATGCAAAATTTTGAAGCATGTAAATTATTCGACAAAATTCCTGAGATATATTTTGTCTCCTAGATTGCAGGATATGCAACTTAGTAACTTTTGGGCTATTTCAATTGGCATGTGCAAATCCAGACTCCATAAATCTTTCCAGCATCCTGCTAGCCTCTGTCAAAACAAGGGCTTCAAGAGCACGCCATGAGCAACGATCAAAGTATGATGGAACATTGTTCATATTTTAAGGGTATTGATGAAGGATAGAGGAATTTAATAGATGGTGGGATTTAGTTGGATTAAAGGATATAAAATGGTGAATGGTTTTTTTGTGTAAGAGATGAATCACACCCACAGGTATAGGAGATTAATGCAAAGTTGCAGAGATTTACAGCAGGGTATGGGCATCCACCAAAGCATAATGGAAGTGGTATTTCATAATTTCTAGTGTCTCAGTAAATGCAACCAACATGTGTCCAATCTCTTCAGTTCACTTTTCATATCATACTCCCATCCTGTGCCAAAATATGAGCTTTGAAACAGGGTATGGACATCTACCAAAGCATTGCACAGAAGAAAATTTTGTCAGATATTTTAGTTTCAAATACCCTGGTAGATATGTATGCATAATGTGGAAGCATGTGAATTATTTAACAAAATTCCTGAAACACATGTTTCTTTTGATGGTGTAATTTTTTTGCAAAGTGTCAAAAAAATTGGAAGACCACTGTTTTTATTTTCCGGAGGCATCCCTTACAGGAGCTTCCCTTACACTCAACCAAAAGCCTTCTTCCGCAATGAGTTAGGGAAGCTACTGTTTTTATTTTACTGAGTCGTGAAAATCAACCAAATGCACAGAGTGTAGATTAACCTAAAAAAATCCAGCTTATGGAAGGGATTATTGGACGCAGCGACAGCTGATTTTATTCTGAGAAATAAAATCATGGATTTGCATCCATGGTGATGTCAAGGAATAACATCATTTCAAACAAAGACATTGTTCTTGCTGAGAGTATTGGTGATGTATTCTGTAAAGCCCTGTTTTATGACTCCATGGAGGTATCGTGACATTGAACTATTTTCAGGAAACCTGCACATATCCGGAATGAAAACGATGGAAGGGGTATTTTGATGATGCTTACTATCATATCATATTTTTGGAGATATGGGTAGAGATCATCATAGTTATAACCATTGTAAAACTCTAACAAATTTGAAAACCATTGTGTTTAAACCATTGTTTGGAAGAGCCCATGCTTTGGATATTGTGCATGGAGGATGACAACTGCTCCAAACTCATATGGAGAACGATACAACATGTTGGCACCTAAGGAGCAGACATGTTTGCATCCAAAACAAAATCCCACTTTTTATTTTATTACATAATACCCGGTTATGGCGGCGCCCAGCTGATTAAATTCCACACAAGATGAAAACAAGAAAATGCTACATGCATGCATTAATATAATATAAATGATTTATTTTGTGTGTATGCGCTTGAAAACTCTTGCAAAGGAATTATGTTGGCGCGCAAGGATAATTTCTGAGAAATAAAATCATGGATTTGATTGTTTGTCAAAAAAATAAAAAAAGAAAGTTTTATTTTAAACAAAAGATCTTTTATGACTCCATGGAGGTATCGTGACATTGAACTATTTTCAAGAAACTGCACATATCTGGAATGAAAACGTATACGTATTTTTGATGGCACTATCTATATGATATTTTTGTATACAGTTCAGAATAACCATTGTAAAACAGGGGAAGCAAACAGAAAACCATTGTTATACGAATGGAAAACCATTGTTATACGATTAACCAATGTTATACGATTAGAAGCACAGAATAGCATGTAAAACGGGGAAGCAAACAGGGGAAGCACCTGGGAGGACGTCAACTCTGGAGGAAGCACCCGGAAGCTCAAGTTGTGCAGCAGAGATCCCTCGTTTCAACAGCTCAAACCAGGGGCATGGAAACCACATGGAAACCACTCAAACAGGGGGCTATGGCGGGTAATATCTTTTTCATGAAGGCGGAGCTATGATTTTTGAAACTGGAACCGTGTGACAGGTGCACAGGATTTGACAGGAGTCGCTGATATGATGGCCGACAAAACCGGCAATAATTATTAGCTTGTCAGGACGGGAATGGAGACGGAGTTGGACGGAAATGAAAACGGAGAGTGGGTCAAACGCCACGAACGCCACGTAGACCGCTGTGCCACCTCACTACCCCCTGCGAACTTGCGTGAGGGATAGGGTCAGCGGTTTATGCCAACCCAGCAGTTTATGGAGTCGGTTACGGACTGTCCATTAATGTATTTGCTTGTATTTATACCGCTTCGCATTGTATAATCTATTAAATCGTTCATATACTCTTCCATTTCTGTTAGTGGTATTAGAGCCAAGCACACGTGAGCGTTGGCGCTTATTTTAGTACTCTGTTTGGCGTGGAATAAATCTATAGCGACCTTTACATTGGAACCTGTGCGCATATTTCTTTTGGCATTTTCCTGATAAACGAGTGCAGTAAATATGAGTTGTTCCCTGCTTGAGAGAGAAATTTGGCTATATGCGCCAGAAAAGATTCTTTGTCGAGGAAAATTAAAAAAATTATCGACGCAAACTTGTTTAGAACTCAGAAGTGGTAGGGAACATGAGGATCAAAGGGGCGCACTAGAAATGTGGAATGAAACATGAGAGCATGAACAACAAGGATGACGGAAGACATGATGGACGTCATTGCTTTTATTTATGTTTCCTCACATGTTGGCCTGGCTATTAAGTGTATCGCTTGTTTGTGATCCCTGCTGAAATCAGGTGTGTATATAGACATTACATGGCGTGAGAGAATGAAGACAAGGAAACAAGACTTCCCAATGACCAGTGACTAGTGTGACATCGTCCAGCACCCGATGTGCAGGACATCACGAGACATGTGGAACTATTTTGATTCAATTGGAACAAAAAGGAGTTGAAACCGCTACTTCTTTATTCATCAATTCTGCTATAAAGTTGTAAGAGAATATCATATATCTGTAGAACGCAAACAACCAATAAATTTAGCATATGATCTCGTCTAATATTATGCGTACATGATAATCATTTCCATAGAATATTGTACAAGCAAACATAGGGGTCTGCAGCTTTTGAGAGACCAAATTGAAACCCACAAGAATGTTGGTTTCTACTTCTCGTTAGCTTAAAAGTCTCAAAAACTTGCAATTCGAGGACAATGTGCGTCACGGAATGCGTGACTAAGTTTTGTTCTCCTTACTGTACCAGATAGAGAAGAGTCATGTAAATATTGAAGAAGAATACAAGATAAATAACGAATGCGAGATCGAATTCCCTCAGCAGTGTGCATCTCATAGCAAGCTTGCATCTTCATCGGAGATTTTGTCAAATGAGAGAACATTTTGTCGGAATGATTCACAGAAATAACATCCTCGTCATAAGAAGTTGAAAGGACACATCATGACTCGACAACATGATGAATCCGAAGAAAAAGATAATAATTTGAAAGTACGTTTATAAAAATAATGTACTAAGAGGGAAAGGTTAGCGTAGTATTTTTGGTATTACATTGTTTTGTTAAATTGTAGTCCATTATACTAACCTGGTAGTTTATGGAGTCAGTTACCGACTATGGATAATTGAATTTACTTTAATTTATACCCCCTTCATATTGTATAATCTATTTAAATATTAATGCACTCGTCCATTTTTATCAATGGCGTCCTCGGATTTACAATTGACTAGTTTACATATTGTAATGCCCCATTCGGCGTTACACCTGCTCATACTTCGGTGACCTTGTTGCTAAGCATTGAATGTTGTTGTGCTCCTTTTGATTTGTTGTTGACTTCACCCTTGTCGCAGGGAATATTCAACATTCTCCCTCTTCGTCGTGTTTGCTGGTGTCATGTAGATGTTGTTGTTGGTCGCCCCTTACAATGCCGCTACGATTTCCTATTAAAGGAAAATCGTGTTCTCTTTTTTGTCGTGCTTGATTGTCGGCCCTTATTAATAGGATTAATATTTTTTTTTATAAGGTTATAAAATAATAATAATAGTATTATTATTTTAGTTGTCGAATAACAATTATTATTATTATTATTTATTTATTTGCGTCCATTGTTAGGAATATTGTTAATTACCTGTAATCTATTTTATTTCATTATTGTTCTCTCTCGTGCCTGAGCCTCAATTCGTGTAAGGGGGCTTGTTCGTGGGTGGCGCCATTGTATAGGACGTAGTGCTCATGTTTAAGGTTCAATGTTCCTCCTTATCTGTCTAGGTGTCGTAACAAGCCTTGTAAATATAGCTTTTGTTGATAAAACATTTTTGTTAATTATGTGGAGGTATCCACCCACCCCCACCATCTATTTATTCCATGCTGGTCGTTTACACTTGTTTTATTTTATTTTTATTTGTTGAAAAGACTTGGTCTTTAGTTGTATGTGTTTGGAGGTGGAATACCTGTCATTCCATCTTGTCTTCTTTAAGACAATGTGTGTTGGACTCTAGCTGGTAGGGGAGCTAACCACCATTTTCCTTTTTCAAGGCTTGTATTAATGAAACCTACCTTGCTCTTTTAGTGACCTGCTCCCATTTATTTCTTTATTTCCTTTCTCCTGCCATGCCTTGGCTCTTGGCTTGATGGAAGGAAATGCAAAAAAAAAACTTGAATTTTCTCTACTCTGTAGTTTTACTTTTGGTGGTTGAGTATGCACTTATTCCCTTGTTACATGAGTGTTTTGGGTGGAGGACTGCACTGGAAGATGTTGCACATGGGCTGGAGGTTGTCCGCATGGGTGGATGCAGTATGGTGGAGAAGGCATTGAAGTCTCATTTTTTTAGTAAGAAGCTCACCTTCCTTGTTGTGCTCCCATGTTCGCATACTTATCTACCAGGGCACTTGCAGCTGTAACTTTGGAGAGAATTCTCTCCTCCTTATGCCTGGGTGGGTGCCCTTGTCTTGTTTCAAAGTTGTTGCTTTTGTACAGGATTTTGTGGTTGCAATAGAAGTTGGGTAGTTTCGACGCCTATTGTTGTATGTGGTGAAGTGAATTGTGTTGTAGGTCCTTGTTCGTGCTTATCTTTCCAATCATGGTAGTCTCATGAGAACCTATCGCTTTGAGGATTTTTGTCACTGGTTACACACCTCATGGATGCTCCCTCACTTTGCATTTGTAGCTTTTGGGGATCCTGCTTCTACAATTGCTAGAGATCCATTTTCATGGTGTTGAGATGAAATCCATGTACTATCTGTCATTCCTTTTCAGACACGGGCTGTGAGGAGGCTTGCAAGGTTGTAGAGTCTGGCTCTACCTCCTCCCTTGTCTCACTTAGATCTGAGTTCTTGGGCCTTTTCCCTTAAGCCATTGGTGTTTATGCTGCAATTTGATCATTCATGGAGACCACATTCCCCTTTTACAGATTCAAATCATGGGTTTAGACCCCTGCCTATGCCAACGTGAACCGGGGACTATGTTTGGACACCTATGCAATAAAGCTTGGTTGACTCACCAAGGTTGCTCTACCAAAGACCCAAATCGGATGTGTGGAATGTGTAGATGCTCTTCCCGGCATGATGAGTACTACTCGATTTATATGCCAGCATTAAAAATTTCATGAAATGAGTTGTTTTCAGTTGTTAAAATGGTAAATTGCTTTGAGTTATATGGACGTTTTGGTCTTCTTACTATGTATGTTACTTTTCTAGGTTCCCCGTGATTACCTAGCCCCAAAACGAAATGTTCTTTTGATTGCAAAGTTTGCATGTTGGGTGGGGTTGCCCATGATTCTCTCTTTCTTGTTGTTGACTATATACAATGTTTGCAAGGATACTTAACCTTATTCTTGTTATTACATTTTAAGTAGTACTGAAATATTAAGGACTAGCTTGTTGGGTTGTTTTTCTTTTTGTGAATCTATTATGAGTGCTTTTTCTGCCCTTACTGTTGAGACCGATATGTGATACCCTAGCGGTTTTTAGAATCTACATGTGATTTTTTCCTGGGGATGGAAACTTTAAACTCTAGTCATGTCCCTAAGATGCTCAATGTTTGATCATCGTATCTCTCTTTTGAGGATGTTTTCTTTATGTGAGAATACAATTTGATAAACCTTACCTTAAGTCCAGGAAGGATGATAAGAGGTTATAGGCATTATCTTATTGTGAATAAACATCGCTTCAATGACATTTTAAATCTTTGTAGCTGATCAAAATAATAGAGAGTGCACTATAAGTTGGGTTATTGAATTATAGGAACGAGTAATTACTTAGTTGAATATGAGTTATTAGTTGTTTTGTATACTCTAACCCTCTTTATAAACATGAGAGATAATATTATCCTTGACCATTGGCATTTCGAGTTCCACTTAGGAGGGGCCAATAGGTTTTGTGAACTCTGCATTGGCAAGTTTTGAGGGGTTTATGTGTTGTAGTCTAAATCTAGATTTCTTTATTTTGAGTTTGGGATTCCGAGTTATATTTGACTTAGGGTAAGCATGTTGAGTTCCGTGAAGTTTTGGTAATTTTCTAAACAAGGTTTATTAGGGTGTACCCTCGTATACTCTCCTCTGACTATGTAAAGTCAGTATCATGAGGACAACATGATAAATGGGGCTCGGGTTATAGCTAGTGAGTTAGATGCTTTTGTATCTTCAAAAGGGGGAGGGAGGTCTAACTATCTTGGTTGCTTGAATCTTAATGAGTAGGATGCCTCTTTTTAGACGATGCCTTACCCTTTTGTGATAAAATAAGAAGAAATATGGATAATGGTAAAGTCTTATCTATTACGAAAGGAGTTTGGTTGATTATCTTCTTTTGTTTCATTTAATGGTCGGGAATCATTGTTGCCATCTTGTGATAACTTAAGGCATCCCTTTACCTAGTAGGTTGGATAGGGGTGGTTACCCCTCCAACAGTTTATGAATAGGAAGAATCGTGATTTATTTGTGATGATAGAGGGTAGTATTACTTTTGAGAAGACTTGGTGATTTACTATTTATAATTAAATTCATTAGATTGTAAATCAAATCTTGGTAAGACGGTGGCATTAGATTCATTTTAAATTGTTTGATGTACTAAGTATGTGTTATTTATTTTATCATTATTTTTTTAACTATTGTACATAACATGGCAAGATGATCTTATGTTTGAACTCTTCTTTGAGCTTACTCTATATGTTCCTTGCAAGAAATTAGGTGTAGGCTTGTTGTGGGGTAAATTTCCTTTGGAAGGGGCATTTAGCGGTTAGCATGTGATGTTGAGGTTCTAACTTTAAACCTATTAAACCTTATGACTTATTTAAAGGAATGTTGATTGATGTTGAGTATTGGATTTCAATCATGTAATTTATATGGTTACACGATTGAAATCCCAATACACTCTTCTCTTTGTTCAAACTCATGGGGTCCTTGATCCCTGCTAGAATGATAGTAGTCTCCTTGTTGTTTCCGATACAATGTTCATAATAGATTTTTATGGTTTCCCTTCTTATTTGAAATAGTAAATCTTCTTGCATGATTAAAGAATTTGTTAGTGGGTTAGAGCTTAGCACTTTTCCATTTAATAAAAGGTTCATTTTATGATATTGTTAATGGTAGCATATGATTCCTATGTGTATTTTTTATCATGCTCAGTTCTCGTGAACTGACTCGGCTATAATGTGCAGATGGCCTTCATGAGTAGAAAAAGGGAGAGTTGCATCAGGTTTCTTTTGAGTTGGTTTGTTCCTTTGGGTTGTGCATCGTGTTGGAAAGAATTGATGCAACCATGTATAGCTTCTAAACGAGTAATGATAAAATTTTCTCTTGAGACAAAATGTTGAGTTGTAAACCCTTTTAAGATATAGTAACAATGTTTTTCTAAGCATAAAAAAATGGGTTGGATAATCCTTATAAAGGTTAAACTAAGGTTTATATTTGAATAAATTAATGTAGATGTGATCTACTTGATAAATTTTGAGCCCCTAAGTGATCAAAGAGGAAACTATATTTTTGGTAATAAAAATATTTCATACCTTGTTTGTCCCCAAGCTAGATTAATCAACATTATCCTCTTATGGTGAATCTTAAATGATCTTATGCTAAAATCAATGTTTAGTTTTTGGAAGATAATGAAGTTATATAAGTAGGAGGGAAATTGTTTAAGAAACCCTTTGATCTCTCTCTCTATCATTTAAATGTAAATGGTTTACCCTTGGAAAACTTAATCAAGCAAAGTCTAAATAAAATTTTTAAATAATCTTGATAAATTCTTAGCCTCAATAAAAGACTGAGTAATAACCCATGGGACCCCGAAGCTGAATTCTTTTGACCTTTTTCCCCTTAACCCTTTCCTTGATTCATTGTAATCTTTCTTAAGTAATGTTAAACTTTAGATCCTTTAGCAAAGAAGGTTTTGTTCTAAGCTCTAAATGGTGCTTCCCCTCAATCGGAGCTTACACTTACCTCCTATGAAAAAGAGGTATGGAACAAGTTTAAGTGGCTTGTGTAAGATTAATTAACCTTGTGGGAAATGGAAAATACTCTTAGATCAATGAATTAAGCAATTTATTGGCTTATTATAGAATGTTTGACATTCAGAAGGCTTGATCCTTAGATGATTAGGCAACAATATAAAAGAAATAATTTCAATTATGTTTTAAGAATTGATTGAATTAAGACACAAATATTCTTGATTGGAGACAGGTTTGGAAAGATGTTTCTGGTAAATGCATAACCTTAAAATATTTCACACCATGGGATGCCCTAAGCTGTAACTATGTATTGTGGTTGGTATCTTATGTTGTGTCTTGTCGAAGAGTCAGGTGAATTATTCATGATGGGTGTGGTTTGATTCCTTGTTGCATATGTGGTCAAGGTTGTGTCAAACTTCTTGAGTGTTGGTTATAGCCCTTCTGGTCACTTGTGTTGTTGTGTAAGCTCTATGCAAGCCAAAAAAAATTATCTGAGTTTTAAAGTGTTGTGTTTGTGTGTGAAATAGTGGGCCTTACACTTGGTATCAGAGCAAAGGTTCATGCTCTCGAACCTCTGGCCCAGTTTGGAGTTGTCATGATATTACGTGATGGTGGTTTATATTGGAAGAGTAATGTGATTTAAGTGTGATGTGAACTATGTTGTAATTGTGATATTGTTAGTGCACATGTTGTGTATGCCACTTAGTGTGTAACTAATGGCATGTTGATGTGTTAAAGGAGAGTATTCTCTCTCCTTTTCAGGAATTATATGTGAATTTGAGTGTGAAACATTGTTTTGTGGTGTGTGTGGAAGAAATGTGATTGTTTATTTTAGAGTGTTGGATGCTTTTAGCATTTTTGATGTGTGGGTGTGCTGATATTTTGTGTGGCCAGGTTGATTGTAGTGAACTGGCTTTCTTAATGATGCCATTAGCATTGGTGTAGAAATGTGTGCATTCCCATGTTATATGGTGGTTGACTATGTGTTGTAATTGTGCTCATCACAAGTAAAATTCATGTAATATGTAATGATTAATGTCGTAAATTTGGGACATATGGTGAGTGTATGATCCTTATAATATAGTGATTGCACTATCGGTGTAGGATGTGGTGATGTGGCATGTTGTAAATTGTGAATGTAATGTATGTGATGTACCTTGTTTATGTACCATGCGAAGGAACTATGTTAATATGTGTGAAGTACCATTATGTAGTATTGTGCATACATGTTATGTTGTGAACCTTACGCTAACCGACCCTGAGGGAAATCGGTAAAAGTGTATGTTTGAGTGAGGAATTGTATACCATGGGCCAGTAACTCGAGCCAAATTTCAATTCGTAGATGAAAAAATGTTCTCCTCTCCTATCTCCTTATATGGTTTTTGTATAAATGCAACCTGAGTGTAACTATGACTATGTTTAGCCTTGTCAAAGTTGTGGAGGATGATTTAGATAGAGATGATGACAGTTGTACTATTGATATGTTATTTTACAAGATGAGGATCGATGTTCTGAGTGCTAGTGACTCATTGAGTACCCCATTGGTTTCCAGATAAGGTCACATAGTCATATTAATGTACTATTATTGTAGTTTATTCATAAATTAGACTTTTTAATTTTATTTTTGTAAGGACCAGCAGTTTTCTTATTTTCCATGTTTTACATTTTGGGCATTACCTTGGTTTACGGTACTAACATGTGGATTTTAGCACTAACTATGGATTTTTGGCCATTTGTTATGCTTGGTTTTGGATTTTTTAAATTTTTTTTAAGATTTTCCCACTTTGCCCAAGGGTTGTACTTTTCCACTTGGCATTTGATCGATTTCTATGTTGGTTCTATTATCGTGATGTGTGGATTAGGGTTATGGGATGTACCAATGAATGGTTTGACCTATGGACCCGCTTCATTGTATGGGGGTACTCCCCAAGGAGTTACAGATAACTAGTGGGTTGCTGAACCATGAGTTATTATGTCACTTGGGTTAGGGGTGCCTGGACTCTATGTACCTAGGGTGATAGGTAAACCGACCTCTTTGGGGAGCAAAAAGGAAAAAATTCTTTATTTATTACTACACGAGGGAGTTATAAGAGACTTGAGGGAGGAATAAGAGCTTTATGGAGGTATAAGAGATTGAGAGAGGAATAAGAGATTAAGGGAGGCATAAGAGATTTGTGTGTATGATTGATGTTTCGGGATATATGTTGAGTTATTGTGATGTCTTGGGAGTGGTCCTATGATGTATGTGTTACTCATGTTAGTTGAGTTTGTTTTGTGATGTTTTGGATATGGCGTTGATGCCCTTGTTGACCCTATGTACATGTAGCTATTTTTAGAGTTGTGTAAAATCTTCATCTGTGGAATTGTGGAAATTTCAAGTTGTTGTAGTACACTTTGTTCGAGTATTCTATACGTCAGTCTTAGATGTGTGACAAGTACTATGTTATGTGGACCGTGCATGTTCCCTTCCATAAATGGACTAATCTCTTGCAAAGTGTGGTATAGTCATGAAGTATGTACTTGTCTCGCTATGAATCAGTAGTGTTTTGTATGACCTTGGTCGGGTGTTGTGGTAGTAATTCACGTTGGGCACTGCAAGTATGAACAATTTTTTTTTACAAAAATGAAATTTTGAAGGGCTTGAATTAAGAATAATGTAAACAGGAAGATATTAATTAAATAATTAAGTAAGAGAAAACTACCAATCTTCACAAAACTTTGAAAGTTAAAATTCTGCCAAACCTGCTTTCTAAGGCCAACCCAGTAGCCATGTCTTGTAGCATCTAAAAATTTTAATCATAAAGCGTTCTTTTTCGTCATTATTTGTTCCTCGATGCTTATTGCCTTTCCTTCCTTCAATGTCATGTCACATCGAGGACGATGATTTATTAAGGGGAGGAGAATGTAATGACTAGTTTAGCGTTACACCCGCTCATACTTTGATGACCTTGTTACTAAGCATCAAACACTTTTTTGCTCCTTTTCATCTATTGTTGAATTTTCCCTTGTCACAACGAATATTCAGCATTCCCCTCTTCATCGTGTTTGTTGGTGTCATGTCAATGTTGTTGTTATAGCCCCTACAATGCTCATTATAATTTCCTATTAAATGAAAAATGTGTACTCTATTTTCCATGCTTGATTGTCGGCCCTTATTAATAGGATTAATAATTATTTTTTTAAAGGTTATAAAATAATAATAATAGTATTATTATTTTAGTTGTCGATTAACAATTATTATGATTATTCTTTTTATTTATTTATTTATTTTGCGTCAATTTTTATGAATATTATTAATTACCTGTAATTTATTTATTTCATTATTGTTCACTCTTGTGCTCGAGCCTTGATTCACACAAGGGGGATTATTCATGGGTGACGCCATTATCTACGACGTAGTGTTCATGTTTAAATTTCAATTTTCCTCCTTAGCCATCTAAGCGTCGTAACAAGACTTGTAAATACAATTTTTGTTGATAAAACATTTTTTTAATTTTGTGGAGGTATCCACCCACCCCCACCATCTATTCATTCCATGATATCCGTAAACACTTGTTTTATTTTACTTTTTTTTGTTGAAAAGAATTGGTCTTTAGTTGTATGTGTTTGGAGGTGGAATACTTGTCATTCCATCGTGTCTTCTTTAAGATAATTCTTGTTGGACTCTAGCTGGTAGGGGAGCTAAACACCATTTTCCTTTTTCAAGGATTGTATTAATGAAACCTACCCTACTCTTTTGTGACCTTCTCCCATTTATTTCTTTATTTCCTTTCTCATGCCATGCCTTGGCTCTCAACTTGATGGAAGAAAATTCCAAAAATAAAGAAACTTGAATTTTGTCTACTCTTTAGTTTTACTTTTGGTGGTTGAGTACGCACTTATTCCCCGTTGCATGCGAATTGTTTTGGATGGAGGAATGTCTTTGGGAGATGTTGTGCATGGGTTGCAGTTGTCCACATGGGTGGATGCGATGGTGGAGAAGGCATCAAATTCTCATTTTTTGTTAGTAACCAACTCACCTTTCTTGTTGTGCTCCCACATTCTCGCATGTTTATCTACCAGGGGCACTTGCATATGAAACTTTAGAGAGAATCCTCTCCTCCTTAAGCCCGGGTTGGTTCCCTTGTCTTGTTTCAAAGTTGTTTCTTTTGCACTAGCTCTTGTTGTTGTAATAGGAGCCGAGTAGTTTGGTCACCTATGGTTGCATGTGGTGAAGTGAACTATGTTGCAGGTCCTTGTTCATGCTTATCTTTCCAATCGTGGAAGTCTCATGAGAACCCATCGCTTTGAGGCTTGTTGTCACCTGGTTACATGCCTCATGGATGCTCCCTCACTTTGCATTTGTAGATTTTGGGGATCCTGCTTCTACAACTGCTAGAGATCCATTTCCATGGTGTTGTGATGAATGCCATGTCATGCCTCTCATTCTATTTCGTACACGGGTTGTGAGAAGGCTTGCAAGGTTGTGGATTCTTGCTCTCCTCTTCCCTTGTCTCACATAGATATGAGTTCTTAGGCCTTTTCCTTAACCCATTGGTGTTTATATTGTAATCTCATCAGTCATGGAGACCACATTCCCCTTTTACAAATTCAACTCATGGGTTTGGACCCCTTCCTACGCCAATGTGAACCAGGGATTGCATTTGGTTGCCTGCAATCAAGCTTGGTTGACTTACCAAGGTTGTTATGCCAAAGATCCCATCGGATGTGTGGAACGTGTGGATGCTCTTTCCAAGCATGATGAATACTACCCCTTTGATTTATATGCCAACATTAACAATTTCATGAAACGAGTTATTTTTAGTTGTTAAAATGGTAAATTTCTTTGAGATATATGGACTTTTTGCAGTCTTGTTACCATGTATGTTATGTTTCGGGTTCCTCGTGATTACCTATCCCGAAAAGAAATTTCCTTTTAATTTAAAATTTTGCATGTTGGGTGTGGTTTCCCTTGATTCTCTCTTTCTTGTTGTTGAATGTGTGTAATATTTGCAAGGAAACTTAACCTTATTCTTGATATTACGTTTTAAGTAGTACTGAAATATTAAGGACTAGCTTGCTGGGTTGTTTTTCTTTTCGTGAATCTGTGATGATTTTTTTTTCCTTCTTTGTTAAGACCAATATGTGACACCCTAAGGGTTTTTAGACTCTACATGTGATTTTTGTCTAGGGATGGAAACTTTAAACTCTAGTCGCATCCCTTAGATGCTCACCGTTTGATCATCATATCTCTCTTTTGAGGATGTTTTCTTTATGTGAGAATACAGTTTGATAAACCTTACCTTAAGTCCAAGAAGGATGATAAGAGATTATAGGAATTATCTTCTTAGGAATAAACACCCCTTCAATTATGTTTCGAATCTTTGTAGCTGATCAAAATAATAGAGAGTGCACTATAAGTTTGGGTTACTTGAATTATAGGAATGAGTATTTACTTTGTTGACTATGAGTTGTTAATGGTTTTGGATACTCTAACCCTCTTTATAAACATGAGAGATAATATTATCCTTTACCATTGGAATTTCTGAGTTCCACTTAGGAGGGGCCAATAGGTTCTATGAACCTGCATTGGAAATTTTTGAGGGGTTTATGTGTTGTAGTCTAAATCCAGTTTTCTTTACTTTTGATTTTGGGATTCTGAGTTATATGTGACTGAGGGGTAAGCGTGTTGAGTTCCGCAAAGTTTTGGTAATTTTCTAAACAAGGTTTAGTGTGGTGTACCCTTGTATACTCTCCTCTAATGTGTAAAGTTAGTATCATGAGGACAACATGATACATGGGACTTGGGTTATAGCTAGTGAGTTAGATGCTTTCGTATCTTCAAAAGGGGGGGGGGAGGTCTAACTATCTTGGCTGCTTGAATCTTAATGAGTAGGATGCCTCTTCTTAGATGATGCCTTACCCTTTTGTGATAAAATAAGAAGAAATATGGATAATGGTAAAGTCTTGTTTATTAAAAATAATTTTGGTTGATTATCTTCTTTTGTTTCATTTTAATGGTCGGGAATCATTGTTGCCATCTTGTGATAACTTAAGGCATTCCTTTACCTAGTAGGTTGGATAGGGGTGGTTACCCCTCCAGCTATTATGAATAGGAAGAATCATGATTTATTTGTGATGATAGAGGGCAGTATTACTTTTGAGATGACTTGGTGTTTTACTATTTATAATTAATGATAGAGGGTAGTATTAATTTTTCCTTTGGAAGGGGTATTTAACGGTTAACATGTGATGTTGAGTTTCTAACTTTAAACCTATTAAACCTTATGAAATATTTAAAGGGATGTTGATTTATGTTGATTAATGTATTTCAATCATGTAATGTATCTGGTTACATGATTGAAATCCAAATACACTCTTCTCTCTATTCGAACTCACGGGATCCCTTATCCCTTCTAGAATTATAGTAGTTTCCTTGTAGTTTCGATACAATGTTCATAACAAATTTTTATGGTTTCCCTTCTTATTTGAAATAGTAAATCTTCCTACATGATTAAAGAAGTTGTTAGTGGGTTAGATCTTAACACTTTTCCATTTAATAAAAGGTTCATTTTATGATATTGTTAATGGTAGCATATGATTCCTATGTGTAGTTTTTATCATGCTCAGTTCTCGCGAACTGACTCAGGATATAAATGTGTAGATGGCCTTCATGAGTAGAAAAAGGAGAGTTGCATTAGGTTGCTTTTAACTTTGTTTTTCCTTTGGGTTGTGCATCGTGTTGGAAATAATTGATGCAACCATGTATAGATTTTAAACGAGTAATGATAAGATTTTCTCTTGAGACAAATTTTTGAGTTGTAAACCCTTTTAAGCTATAACAATAATGTTTTTATAAGCATAAAAATGGATTGGATAATCCTTCTAAAGGTTAAACTAAGGTTTATATTTGAATAAATTAATGTGGATGTGATCTACTTGATAACTTTTGATCCCCTAAGCGATCAAAGAGAAAACTATATTTTGGTAATAAAAATATTTTATACCTTGTTTGTCCCCAAGCTAGATTAATCAACATTATCCTTTTATGGTGAATCTTAAATGATCTTATGCTGAAATCAATGTTTAGTTTTTGGAAGATAATGAAGTTATATAAGTAGGAGGGAAATTGTTTAAGAAACCCTTCAATCTCTCTCTCTATCGTTTGAATGTAAATGGTTTTCCCTTGGAAAAATTAATCAAGAAAATTCTAAATAAAACTTTTAAATAATCTTGATAAATTCTTAGCCTCAATAAAATACTGAGTAATAACCCATGGGACCCCGAAGCTGAATTATTTTGACCTGTTTCCCCCTTAACCCTTGCCTTGATTCATTGTAATCTTTCTTAAGTAATGTTAAACTTTAGATCCTTTAGCAAAGAATATTATTGTTTTAAACCTAAAATGGTGCTTCCCCTCAATCGGAGCTTGTTCTTACCACCTGTGCAATAGAGGTGTGGAATAGGTTTCAGTGGCTTGTGTAAGATTAATTAACCTTGTGGGAAATGGAAAATACTCTTAGATCAAATATTTAAGCAATTTATTGGCTTGTTATATAACATTTTACCATTGAAAAACTTGATCCTAAGTTGATTAGAAAATAATATAAAAGAAAGAAGTTCACTTTTGTTATAAGAATTGCTCGAATCAAGACATGAATCTCCTTGATCATAAAGACAGGTCTTGAAAGATGTTTCTGGTAAATGCATAACCTTAAAATATTTCACACCGTGGGATGCCCTGAGCTGTAACTATGTATTGTGGTTGGTCTCTTATGTTGTGTCTTGTCGAAGAGTCAAGTGAATTGTTCGTGATGGGTGTGGTTTGATTCCTTGTTGCATATGTGGTCAAGGTTGTGTCAAACTTCTTGAGTGTTGGTTATAGCCCTTCCGGTCACATGCATTGTCGTGTAAGCTCTATGCAAGTCAAAAAAATTATTTGAGTTTTTCAGTGTTGTGTTTGTGTGTGAAATAGTGGGCCTTACACATACAATATTCAATATATTATGAAAGTGATTCTCTATATTTTGAATGCCACGGAAGTTACCAATTTCTATGAGAGAGACATGAAAGGGGAAAGAAGTGATGAGCCATTTGCTATTGGATCTAAATATTTTAGCACCATGACATGATGAAAGTAACCCCAAATACAACCATGGACCTCTTGATAGGATTTATTTTGAGTATGTTATTGGTGAAGGCTACAATGATTTCTCGTTGTTTGATTTTTGAGATCGAGATATTCAAATCCTCTAATGGCCTTAATTTCATCCAAGACCCTCATAGGTTTTGCTATGAAAACATTGTTTATCCTAATATTTTTGATGGTTTCATATAAAACCATCTATTTATACTAGCTACATAGAGAGAATAACAGATATAAAAAGTAGTCATCAAAAGTTTAGCAAAAATATATGGGGTACGAGTGCAAAGTAAAGAAATTTGAGAAAAATTTAAAAATAAGGTGGCTATGTCCCTAATTATAAACCAAAGTGGATAGATGGTGTGACATAGTTTGATGAGAACATATGTAACAAGTTATGCATGCTTATGAATGGTTTTAATTGTATAGGACCAATAGCATTTGTAGTCATTCACATACAATTACATGGTATCGATACCGCTTTACATCCCATCGGGAAACCAATCACATGTTTCTTTGACAATGACAGAAAGAAACATCTCCTAGTCATTTGAATACACTACATATGATTAGTTATATCCATACAATCGTCCTCTTATAGTTTCATCTATACTCACCTACCCTTCATCTACCGGTCTCATTGTGTATATGTATGTCTTTGTTGTTCACCTCATTATTTGTTATTCAATGGTTATCAATTATGATTCATTTGTTTGACTAAACATTTTTACACTTATTAACCACACATTTAAAACACATTTTCATATATTCATCAAAAATATATATGGTGGATTTTTAAAAGGGATCTTTAAATAATACCTACAACAAGAGATATATTTAATGAATTCAAAATTAAAATCACAAATAAAAAAACATAATATGTTTTTCATATATTGCCATCTACATGCCCTATTAACCCTAAACAGGTCCAAATTGATGGTGGTGGATTGAGCTTACAAGATCGGAGCCTTGTAGACTGCATTTAAGGAGGTCGCGGTGAAGATAAAACTCCTATAAATTTTATTGCTCCAACTATGAATGAAGAGGAAGATAACAAAAAGGGATGTCATGAGAAGGATATTTCTAATGTTGTAGTTGCACCACTATATTTTTCTCCAACAGTAGTAGGAAAGGTTAGGGAGGTCATCGAGTGAGGAGGCCCCTCAAACCTCTCTTGAAACATTGCTTCTCAATCTTGAGGAAGATCTTCTATAACGAATTATGCATTTGGAAGAGGATAATGGAGATCTTGGTATTATCTTTCATTTCAATGACCTATCACCAAAGAACTGTCATCTACATGAATGGATCACAGAAAGGTGGAGCTCCAAAATCAAGGGTAAGGTCAAAATTTACCCATGTTCTAAAGAATGTTTTATTGTTCTGTTTGAAGCTTGTGAAGACCGAGATGTTGTTCATAATTGGTATTGGATTTGGGGGATCAAGAACTCATGAATAAACCATGGTATCCCTCATTTGATCCATTAAAATAATATTTTGATACAATTCCTATCTCGGGTTAGAATTTAGAGTCTTGTTTTGCAACTATGGAATGAACCCTACTTTGAAGCTATTCTCACCACTTTGGGGTAATTTGTAAATTCAAATGGTACCATGGCCCAAGTTTTACCTATTTCCTTTTCTCTTATTATGTTGGATTTAGATGTCTCTTTTGATCTCCTAAGAAAATTAACTTGTAGATTACGAGATAAGGTTTGGAATCAAAGATTGGAATATGAAATATTGTGTAACACCCACAACATCGGCACATAAATACAATAGTGTAAATACCAAAACAATTTTTCATAATTTCATTACTAGATACATGACACCATATTGAATCTCTTATGATAACTCACTATGACACAAGCCATTTATACAAACATTGACCCACACGTATCATAAGATGAGAATTTATTAGATTCACAAGGAAAGACGACACACGTAACCAAGCCTACCTAAGAGGTTTACATAGGGGAAAGGTTATCATTACAACTACCCCTTATCACTGAAAGAAGGAAATTTGGCTAGCCTTTGGTTAATCCAAATCATACACACCATATCTACATTAACCCACCCCTTGTCCCCTCCATTGTAACATGTGTTTATCCCTCCACTAAGACTTTCCAAGAATTCCTTTGGTTCCTTCAAGACAGACACACATTTCCCTTATTCCCCCTTCATGAGCTACACCTTATTCGTCCCAATAATAAATTATGAAACATCACCCAAACAAGAATACGCATAATCGCATGAAACACATGATGCACATCATTACTACATTTCCCATTGAGAAAGAAAAACAATGATTTAACTATAAGAAAAAATTACAAAATACAATACCCATGGCACAACACTTTAATGGACACATATTTATTACAATCATGCTTCAATAATTAGTCTTAAGGATTTAAAGTACACCTCACATGTGAACATACATGTTCTTTTCTATTTCGTACTAAATTTCCCTTATATAATTTAACATTGAACTTTAAATGGTTTCATTTAATTTGGTTCTTAAACTTTATTACAAATAATTGTATAACTCGTTTGTTAATAAGAATATTTATACTCTCATCGAGTATAAGGTATTTTCCTAAGGATTTTTTTCTAAAGGGAATCATTATTTATTTTTGCATCATACTTCCACTACACAATAGGAACTAGTGTGAGGAAAAAGGGAAAAACCTATCGTTTAGAAGATCAATGTTCACGATTTTCAATTTTTATTTATACTCTAATAATTTATTAGGTTCATATCAAATTTTACACGACTTGGGATTCTTTCTCACAACGTAAGGTCATTTACTCAAGTTAAAAAATGTATCTAAATTTAACCTTTTTATTGGGACAACATATAATGATTACATTTTGAAGGACTAAGCATAAATTGCAATTTGTTATTTTTCCACAATTAACTTTTAACATCGTGTTATAGTAAACCGTACTAATAATAATCTGCAACTAGGAATGAAATTCATCCATAACAAAAACCTCAAAATTTCATTCAAGATCAACTCTAACCTTTATCAACTAAAACCATTAATTTACTTATATGTCATCTCAAGAGGGCTTTCATCATATTTTTAATCCGGTTCTTTTGAGGTGCCAACTTAAGATAACCTAATGACCTTCTTATATAAACTGAAACTAGTCCTAGGATGAAGGAAACATATTTTAGGCAATGTTTACCTCTTGTCATTCCTCTTGGATGAGGTTACGATTTTGTCACTAAGCGTGTAAGGTATTACGTTAACTTTGAATTTGGTTCTTATTTCCCTTCAATTATGAGATGTCATCTAGTAAAAGAACTAGGCTCATCCTAATTTTCCAATATTCTATGCTATGCAAGTGATATAACTTGAAGGGTAAGTAAACACATGAATCTTACTATGAGTTTGATTGTTTGTTTTTTTTTCTTTTTCTAAAATTCCAAGTAAAATAATATAATACACAACATATTTAATCATTAATTTCACACTAAAATGAACTATAAAAGATCAATTCATTTTCATTTAGTATAAACATCAACCCTTGAACAATAAATAATCCTAAACTTAAGTAACACCCATGATTAAATGCACATTTCCCTAAACACCGCAAAATGCTAATAATTTTATACTCATAACATAATTAGGCGAGTTAAAATTTTATATATAACCGTATTTTTGATATATCTTATACAATAATATTGTTCCAAATAACGTGTTACTTTGAAATCGAGTATGCTCACACTTCACTTTATCCTTGCCTCGGTACACTGCAACCACCACATGGTCAGCACAACTATTTGCATGTCATCTACATAAAATCCAAAGATAATTCTAGTTTTCATAGTTTTTGCATTTACACAATCATATAATTTTACACACAACAAGAGATAATTAGAGATACATTTATTTCATTCAACTTCATTTCTTATCTAAATAATGAGGGACAAAAGTAGAGCGAGAAGTGAGAGGACAAAGAAAAATATGATTTTACCAACAATCAAATTTCTCAAAACACAACCCAAAATAGAGTTCCATAAAGTCATTCATAAGTTTTTACAATTTTCCTTATCACCAATTGACTTTATGAGGGTCCTATGGCCTTCTTTCACATTTTCCTACTAGTTTACAAAAAAATCCAATTTTAGCATAGGTATAAGAAACCACATTCAAATGCTAACTTCACGATGGGAGAACATACAATTGAGAAATTCCTATATGCTCTCCTATATACCGAGAATTCATAGGAGTTGATGAAACTTTAAAATGGAAAATGGTTTACAAATGATGACTAGTTTTCCAAAGTCACCGGTCCTCATTAGGCTATTTTTACACAGGTCAAATAACAACCGGTGGCCTATGGAACCCTATGAAATACTTAATAGTGAGGTTTTTTAATTGAAAAGGGGTGCATTAAATTTTCATTCAAAAATACTAGAGGTATACGAAGGAGGGTATCCATTTCTTCTCTCAAGGTCCAAATGGAAAACCAAAACAAAATCCAACTTTTAACTTTAAATAGCTACCTGACGCTTACAAACAGGTTCAGCATGGCACCTGACGTGCTACATAAAATGATCAAATAATCGATTAAGGGTATTATAATAATTTTTGTGGCGTTTCAAGATGACAAAGAATAAGGTCAATCCTTGACCTTTTGGATTGGGGTTTCAGAGAGGTATCTCATGTGTCGATGAAAATATGGATTTACTAAATTTTGCAAAGTAATGATTGACAGTAGAATAGATAAATAAAACTAAAATCATCAAATCAAGTAGTTATGGCTATTAGTTCCATTTAGTTAAATTTCCCAAACATCTCATGTCTAACATTCCCATTTTAAGACTTTATAAACAAGGAAATATATATATATATATATATATATATAATGTTAATTGTTCTAAATAAAGCATTATTTAGAACAAACATTCCATGCCAATCAAATTCAAATAGATAACCATATGTCGTTGTAATGACTCATGATCCACCGATCTATTCATTCCATAACTCGGTAAGCTACCGATCTATTTATGTTATCTTAAGTATTGAATACATATTGTATACTTCATATACTTGGTTTTCCTACCCTACACTGGGTATTGAGTGATCTGTTTAAAGAACATATCTGAATATCTATTACCAATATTCATCTGATATCATGTTGTTTTAAACTTGGTGACATAGGACAACATAACCAACAGCTTGTGATACTTTGGCCAAATATTTACAACATACTATGTATGTCACTATTCCTAGATGGCATACTCATCATATTGGAATACGTCCTTCACCTCACTCCTCTATTATCATGATTGGTCTTTACTGACTACCGTCAGTCCACTTGTCCTAGGTTTAACCCTAGCCCTAGTTAGAAACATAACTTATTATAGGAATACACTCATAATGGCTTAGGGTAAATGGGCATACTTGGTTGACCTAAGTCAACCGGATGTGCCAAGGTACCCTGAGCCATTGGAAGCTACTTCCTATCCTAAGTATGCCACTAACCTGACCTAGAGAGAAACTAATTTCAAGTCCAATTTCTTATTGTGTGTAGATCTGGATGATCAATGCATAAGGGTGATGCCACATGTCAATTACAACATTGTATACTCGAGAAGACCCAAGTCTTCTTGAAAGTACAACGCTACAGTTGGCATGTACCAACATCCTATAGAAACTTCCTCATCGAGAAGTAAATACCCCAAGGAGATTGTTAATACACTATTAATTTGGATTATGTCTTGATTACAGCAATGCTACTAGACCCTAATCGAACACTCCATAAGTTCTTATTATATACTTGTATCACTCAAGTATTAAATAACTTAATTAAACTTATGGTTGCTTTTAATGTTTGTTTTCATGGTGTAACCAGCCGTTAACCAAAATAGGACAATGATATCATAATTTTCATTAAAATGTACTTTATTTTTTAGAAAGGTTTAACAACTACATATATCCAATTAAAGTAGACTTCATACAAAATGAAGTCTAATAATTAGTAATCATATCTCCAAACCTTTTAGGTTTATATTCAATTGAGAGAGAGAAAGAGTCTTCCTCTAAATGATTAAGTATTAGGGTATATTATTCCCAATATCCATAGTTCTTACTTCATGTTTATTACGCAACACATTACTATGTTAAATTGTTTAGATAAAACACATCGTATTATGCAACTCAACAAGTTGCTTCATTATAAGGGAATTTGAACTAATTCCCATTATCCATCTTATCAAAGATAACAAGATAAGCATAACATAATATAAAGAATATCAACAAGATGGAACTTTCATCTTCTTTATAAAAGTATGAGATAATTTACACAACCAATGCAAATAAATCACAACTCACAATTCATCATTACAACTTATAAAATTTACAAGACTATGCACTTTAGGAAATTGCATAACAACAACCCTCATTCTATAAAGTATACAACTTTTCTTTTACAATACAACAAAAGAATGAATCAATTCTTTACTAAGAATTATACATATATCAGCCAATGCATCATATAATTTTTTGCCTTCTTTTACCACTGAATTCATCCATATGCAAAAATAGCTAGCATGGTTCAATTCAATGAATTGAGCATGATAAGCACTAAGCATTAAAATGAAGTGCATTCCACTAATTGTTTCATTAAAGCAACACTGCTTTAATGAGATAATAAAAACATCATACAATCAGCATAAGTGATAACAAACAGAAAGGAAGTACATTAATAAATCTAGATCCACTTTAAAGAGAAGAGCAGAATATAATAAACAATATCTGCCTAAGATCTTAAAGTTCTATTAATCCTATCAATGGATTGTAACAAACAATAAATCCTATCATCCCATTGTCTCATAATTCTATCCTAATAGAATACCACTTTTATCTTTTCTAAGAGACAAAATAAATGTATACAACATGGTTCATTCTAGGATGATTCATCTAAATCATAAGTAAGGAATAAAAAGAACCAATGCGTACCATACCCAACTTATTACATCTAAAAGATAGACCAGGTTCATACATGAATTACCTATTCCTTTCTCGGGTAACAATCTTACACATTCAACATTAGAATATACATCAAAACAAAATTCCATAACAATACAAGAAGGTAAGGAAAATCAGAATAGTCCAACTGTAATTCCAATTCCAACTCTTCATGTTAGAAGTTATCCATAAAAGATCAGAAATCAAAGTTCACAAACAAAGTAGCCCCGAAGAGGAGTTAATCTCTACTCAAGTTCTTCACAAAAGATAAAGAGTACAAGAGACAAACCTACTCCTATCCATATAAACTAGGCAAGACTAGTCAACAACAGTCAAACCCATAAGTATAAATTTACTTATCAATAGAACCCTCTTGGCTACTAGTTCTCTACATTATTTCATCAATGATTCGAATAGGGTAGACCAACAAGTCAAAATAAATCACCATCTCGAAAGAGAATCGAGTACAGAGAATTTCAAACAATGAGCTTATCCAAGGACAGAGGAATGGTAACTCAAATAAGAAAAGAACCAATGATAAATTGTTTCGTTTAACTGAACAAGAAGTTCTAGATTCAAACCAATTCAGGATGAAAGCATATTGCAGACCCAAACCAATATACTACTCACAAAAGAATACATACATACATACATACATATATATATATATATATATACATATATATATATATATATATATATATATATATATTCTTTCTCAAAGAGAAACCAAAGTCTTATTCACTATATTAGTTGAGAATAACATTCCAAAATAGTAAATGATAAGGGTTAGAATTACCTATGAACCCAAGAATGGAGACTTACAATTGCCTCTCCACTAAATATAAAAGGTAAGTAGTTCATAATTCAAAAGATTCAAACTCATTCCAACTGAACAGAGAAGGTACCCTACCTAATAATTTCAATGTCCAAGGTAATAACCCAAATCTTCCATAAATACCCAAATTTACTTAAAGAGACAGAAGAGAGGGGGAGCACGAACCAAAATGCCTTATAAAGAATATTTCTAAGTGTTAACTCTAAAGCAACATGTATGGAATATTAAAACAAAACTTCTAAATTATGAATTTGCGACAGTGGCGACTTGTTATAAAACTATACAGTCAACCTAGAACATGGGATTCCCTCAAAATAGAGTGGAAAGAACACTTCCTCCAATTCCCATGCTCATACCATCTCAAGAAGTTGATACAGTAATAAATAGAAGTTCAACATTCCTTTAGGCAAGACGTTTCCAGTTCCAAATCTCAAAGAGATTTCAAATAACTCAAACAAGATTTCTCCCAACCTCCTAGTGAGTATGTTGTGTAAATAAAGAGTTATAAGCTAAATATTTTAACAAAAGAATAACCCAATACAAAAATTCTGAACATAATCGAATATATCGACCCAAATATAAGCTCATAACACTCAAGTGTTAAATAGGAGTACAGAGACGAACCCGAGCTTCACACACAAATGTTCATAACTACACTAGAAAAATAATGCAAGTATAGTGATAAATACGAACTCCATGCAACAATTCAGCAATGCATAAGTTTCCCAAACACTTGGTTCCAATCAAAACAAAGCTCCAACACAAGTTTAATCAAAACACAAAGTTCCAACACAAGTCTGCATCTAAAGAACGCAACCCAGAAGCAAAATAAAATAGAACTCAAGTTTCCCTAAGCTCATATCCTTGTATTTTTGCGATAGTCAATTCACAAAGACATTAAATTCATATACAAGATCTAGAGAGAAGAACAGAGATACAAAAAGTTTCTAATACCATTTTCACTTGCATGCAGGTCATAAAACTTGCACAGAAAGGTAGTTTCCAAACATCACTATTTTTTTCCCTGGATACAAATCCAAACAACACAAAGATTCACCAAACCTAGTAAGAAAAAATAACTAGATAAACATGAAAACATGAATCTCATGAGAGTAGAGTTGTTCTAATGATTCATTTATAAGAACGCAAAGAATTTTAATAGTTAGAGCCTATCATGCCTGATAGTGCTTCCACCAAATCGAAGGAGACTTCCAGCCGAGCTTCCAACTCTTTTTCTCCTCCATGAAATATCAAAAATCAAACTTCTTTTCCTCCTATGCCTCATATACTTTCCTTCAATCAAAAATAGGCCGAAGAAACCAAAAATAGCTTTGAAGTGAAGGTTGAACTACTGGTTTGAAGAACCAGTTAGCTCCATGCAGAGCAAAATCCACCATGCATGCAAAACCAAATGACCTCCTACAAACCCGCCTTCTAAGTTTCCAAGATGGTTTGCACACACAAAGACCGAGGCTCATAAATTCCATAAATGTCATTCATTCCAAAATTCCCACTTATCTTTCCTTTCCACCACCTCCTAAATCTAGCGAATGCCAATTCAACACAAAAATACAATTCCATATGTTAGTGGAGCTTCCACGTAAGCCTCTACCAAGTCTACTAGCCCCTGCCAAATTTGGTAGTACTTCCTTCATTTAAACCCCTTCACCTCATTTAAATTCCATTAGAACTATTTCCTTGTGACATGTGACCCCTTAGGTTCCCTTAATAGTTTAGGATAGATTCAAATAGAACTTAGGTTAGTTTAACAATTACCAACATAGGTCTTAAAACATTTGCCATTAGAATTCCCACCTTAGGTTAGGTTCAATTCATAACCCTTTAGTATTAGGTATTAGTTAAAATAGCCTAGTATCACTTTAGTAACCCTTCCCTTATTCATTTAGCATAACGCTTAGGTTAGGTTGCCAACCCAACTAATAGAATAAGAGGCTCAGGTTAGAACAAAATTCAAATAAGTAAACGTAGCTAGAACATAGGTGTTCTTACCTAGCTTAGGTTACTATTAGGATAATTCTTAGGTTTTAGGACTCGTATTCATCCTCTATGAATTGAATTTTTCTTAAGTCCTTATAGTCCTGCCAAGATCAATCACCAAAGACCCAAGCACAAACATACAACTGAATGAAAACACGTTCAAATAAGACCAAGAATTAGTATCATACAAAGTTCAGTCTTCTATGTCCCTTAAACTACTGAATGTCAATTTACCATTCATTCTATGAAGAAGATTTGAAACATTTCTTAGATCACTGAAATTCATCCAAGGATCGGTCGAGAAGAAGAAACAAGTCTCAGTAACTCTTAAAGCCATATTGTAGCTCATCTTTCCAAAGTGAAAATGAATTCTTGATAACCATATAATTTTATTCTAATGATTTTAAGAACAAAAAAGATTTATACTTATCAAGCATGATCTTCAATAGTCAAAAGAACACATCTTTATCCGAAAATCATATGTCAACACTTGAATGCAAAAAGAGGAATATATCAGTTGTTGAGTGTGTTACATCATGTCGAGTTTAAGAGTATGGTTGACATCCAAAAGTCATTTGGGTTTTGTACACCTAAACATTTTATTGTTTTGCACTATAAATTCATTTTAAATAACAATGAGTATATTATATTCCAAGGGTTTATTTCTAATTTTTCGAAAATGAAGAACTAATAGTATGAAAAATATACAAGATAAAGGTAAGAAAAACCATTTCTTGTATAAGGAAACTCTAGTTACAAATGAATTGTGCAATCTCACATTTATTAGGTCTTCATCTCCATTGTAGATAACTAGTATCTAGGCATCCATGTTTCATGTAGTTTTAATGATCTTGAATAGAATGGAAAGTTAACTTTTATATAAGGGATGTGAATGGTCTAGGGTGACTACTAGTAGATAGATCATATTCACCATTTTTACTAGTTAAAGTATGGTTATCATCATCCGAGTGCTTCCTATGTTGTTAAACCTATTGTTTGCAATTCCATAGTGCTTCAAGAATATGTGAGTGGGATTGGATTTGTATTTTGTAGTTTAAAATTAATATTTTTCAGCTTAGAGTATCTGGGTTTAAGAATGTTTGACTATTCCAGTCGTATGAATCCATAATTGTAAAAGGAAGGAAGGTGGTCAGAACCTATTTGAAGAGATGTCTCCTTTGGAAAAGAAATACACTTTACATTTTGCATACATAATTTACCAGTGCACTCTTAACTACAACATATGGAAAATTCCCATCCCCTGTCCACATATGTTTTGGCATCTTCATGCCTTGTTCCCAAGCTCCCATTCTAACAAAGCATGAGTGTATGCTAGTAAAGGTGTACTATTGGGCTGTATTTAGAGGAAAGTTCCACTATTTAGGAAGGATTCCCTTAATCTTTTCCAAAGCTCCAATTTTACTCATATGTGGGAGGATGTTGATAGGTTGGAGGAACGATATTAAAAATTCAAATTGAATTTTATTAGATGCCTATGATGTCCTTTCAATAAACTCATTTTGTACATATCATGAAACCTACACATTCCATGATACCACATCTCTTCGGTGCTTTGTTAAATGATCAAGTTCCAAGTGTATGGTCGTATTGGAACATTTGCAGGGAGAATGGTTGTCAAAGGTTGAATATTTGGCTTCACATCTGCGAATATAATTTTTCTTTAAGTTTGTAAAAAAATTTCAACACCTCCATTATGCACATCCTACAATCATGGGTGCCCACATTGGCCAAACCAAAAGAGAGAGCACCAATAAATACATCAAGAGAACTATACACAAGGATCCACATCTCCTGGATGAGGACGTGAATCATCCCGCGGTGGAATAAAGACGAGGGAATGTAGTTCATCTAAAGGTAGATTGAGCAGCCAACCATCTTGGTCAGGCATCCAACACCGATCGAACCCTAATTACCCACCCAGGGGGTGGCAAGCCAACAAACCGGGAAGCCTCACTGGGTGCGAACCTCGGTTAGAAGATCTAGCCATTGGTTTGTCACATGTCGGCGGGATCCATCTAGGACCAAAAGAAGAGGGTCATGGGAGAGCTAGAAAAAAATATGGGTAGGCATTTTTGGAGTATCGTGGGATCACCCACGGTGTCTATGAGGTGGCTGGAGTGGTGGGGTCCATTGACAATCATCATCTAAAGGGACATTGCTCATAATATAAGGTGCACTTCCCTAGTGATCACGTAGCTACTAGCGATGAGAAAATTCCATTGCCACCTTCCGCGCGCTTGTGCATGACTTTGTATGTTAATAAGACAAGATAATAACTTTTTTGTTAATGGTTAGCTCAGGTAGAAAAGAGTACCATGCTGAAATAAGACAATAATATTAGATTTTTAGAGTTGAAACATAATAACAAAATAAAATAAATGCTAAAGGAAGCAATGTATGAAGGCCAAGTAACATGGTAACTAAACAAATAAAATTTGTAATTAAAACATTAGGGTGAAATGGCTAAAAAGGGATTGAATCCAATGAAAAACATGTTGCACATGAGGGAAGAACTAAAGGACATGTTTGAAGGAATTTGAGTGACCACAACAACTACTGGACCCGATTTGGATGACAAATATGACTTAATCTTTCCCTTAAAGGGAGGCCTGATAAATCGAGACACCAAAGAAATAAATTGATCTTAGGATCAAATACATGGTTTCAAGCCTATTGGAGATGCTTTAACTAGGTGACGTGAGAAGAATGTAATGACTATACGGAATCGAGCTTGTCTAAAGCTAATGAAATAGGAGATAACAAACATTAGATAACTCTTGAATTATATTGTAACATTGTAATGTCCATGTTCCAATGCCAGTCCTTCCACCAATCCTTAGGAAGTTGAAGGCCCAACTTTTGTAGCATAACATCAGAAAGAAAATACTAAATAGCCAAAATTAAAGGTAGATCAGAATTTGCTAGGTGTTGTTTCTATTTTAGTTCTAGCCAAGGAAGCCAATCCCGAGAGGAAACCAGGTCCTAGATGGTAGAGATTCCTTTATGAGCTAATTGCACTTCTTTGATGTTTGGTTGTTCGAGAAAGTGGTAGATTGTCGGGAGAAAATAGGTGACCACAACAAATTGTGCTCATTGAAAGAGATACCTATTCATAATACATCACAAACCCACCGCATGAAGGTTTTGGCCATCTTAAATTCTTTCTAGATGCTTGTAACTACAAAGGTGCTAGGTATTTTAACTAGACATTTAGTAATTAAAGAATTATGTAAAAAATTTCCCCTCTTTTGAAAGTTATAATTTTGAAAAAATTTAGATGGCACCCTTTAGTACTATTCTAGTGAAGTGGGAACTCAAAGAGATGGTGAAAATTCACATTTATTGGATTCATTATTGTGATTTGCAAGTCTGTCAGACATTTTTGTCCCTCATGTCCCAAGTACCTCTGGGCCTTCTATTCACCGATTGGCTGATTTACCCACAAATCCTTGTCTTTCGGCTTTATCGGAACCTTTTGGCCCATTGTCCCAAGTTTTCCTGGACTTCCTTTTCCCGATCGCCTACATCGCCTACATCGGGTTCTTCGTATACTTTTGTCTCATCTATCCCAAATGTGTTTGGGCTTTCTATTCACCAATTCCCTACATCACTCGCATAGGATGAATTACATCTTCATGTCCCTTGTGTCCTCATCCTTGAGTCCCTGGACCACCCATGCTCATTTGGCTCACTTTCCCCGCATCGGTCGAATCACGTCTTTGTGTCCCTAATGTCCCAAGGACCGTCCTGACAATTTTTTTCTACTTTTCCAGCCTCTCATCTTTTTGAGTTGGTGCAAGGTGTATTTAATGCTCATTAATAACCTTCTCTCTCCTAAATGGCTATTTAAAGGTACTACCTATGCATTTTTACATTGCTCTCCTACCTTTTCCTTCTTGCCCAATCCTTACAATTGAAGTCATTTTTATTTCCCTATGTATCCTTTGCATTTTCATCATGAATTTGATCTTGGAAGTTCATTCCTCTATGCATTACAAAAATGAAGATCAAGTTTCAATGGCAGAGCATCTGTCACCTCTCGAGACCTCTGTACCTAATATTAGGGATAGTGAGGTTTGACATTTAGATTTTGGAGATTTTTGGGGTGACGACTAGCATGCGCCAACCCTTCTCCATGGCCCAAATGATTTGTGATAGTGGAATTGCATATGCAGCTGGCTTTCCCATCTTTGTGCAGTGTGTCGACACCATGCTTTCCTACAGAGTCTATTTTAACTTAGATACCAAGGAACTTACTAATGTGCATGGGGAATTAATTACTAAACTAGATGTTGCCACTATTGTTTCTGCCCTATGCATTCCAGAGATTGAAGACTCCATCGTTCTCACTCGTGCTCAAGCTCATACCCTGTTTGACTAAGACAATGAAAAATACAAGGCACGGATAGCAAAATCATGGTTAAAGAACCCTAAGAAGGGAGTATCCCGACTCTCCAAAGCATTATTTAGGGTTGATTTCAATGAGGAGTTGTCTGATTTTATAATTTTTCTTACCTCGTATCATGGGATTGCCCTCCACCAATGAATTTCATTTCTAGATGTGCCCCTTTATAAACATCATCTGTGAGGGAAAGCAGAACATAAACTAGGCCGAAATTGTTTGTATGAATTTGACTGAGCAATTGTCAAGTGTTCAACAGACTAAGAAGTTTTATATGACTTATTATCTCATGTATACCCTAGTTGTGTCCCGAGAGTGGTTTGGTTTCACCTACATGGAAGGCAAGAAGGATGAACCTATCTACACATACTACCCTCAGTTTACCCTTGAAGCTAGCAATCACAATTTCAGAAGGGTCAATGATGCTTTCACCATGTATATTGTAAGACTCTTGGAGGGTGACACTACTAGGAGATTTTCTGATGAAGCTATGACTCTGATAGATAAGTATGGGGCTTTCTTCATCCAATTCAGAAGGTTCTCATACATCAGGTTGGATGGCTATGAAAATATGCCCCTCAAGCTCCCCATGTTTTGTAATGATAAAATGGCTCTGGTTGAAGTATGTAGATAGCTTGATAAACTACACAGAACTTGTAGAGACAAGAAGATCACTAGTCTTCATTTCCCTATCTCCTTGGGAAATTATACATGCAAAACAACTCTAGATGCCCAAAATATAGAAAGGGCTATTTCCCCTCTCACTGTCCATTTTTTCAGACCTGGGACTTGTTTTGATCTAAAGAAGTTTATTGATCAAAACCTCAGGATAATTTATCATCATAAGCCAAACATTGAGGATTACTGGGCTGATTGTGTTGATGATTTTGAAGCTAGAAGGAGGCACTATGGCAGACTCTCTCTGCAAAAATTGTAGATCTCAATCTCTACCAAGTTCCTTGAAGGGCTTAAGGATGATGATGAGGACTTAAATTCCTTTGAATATGAAATATCAATCAAACACACTCCTTTAGAAAACTGGATTGGTACAAGAAAGAAAAATATGATTTGGTTGAGATTATTGCCCCTGTTCTTGTAAGAACTAAGGTTTGGTTCGATAGGAAAGTTCGTGAGCTCAAGAAGAATCAGGGTAGATCTTCTTCTAGAGATACTTCCACACCAGGGAAGGAAGCACATATAACCAGTACTGAGGTACCTAAAAAACCCCTTCTTCTTCAATAAAAGATCTTGAATCATCTACTCCTTCTTCCACTCAAGTGTATCAAAAGAAGATTAAAGAGGTTAAGCAAGAACCAATTGATGAAGAATCTCTTCCGAGAGCGGTCAAAATTTCCTTCAGGGCCTAGAGAACATTATTTTTCTTAGTGAAAGTGATGATGGTGAAGTGCCAGATCCTGCAGGAGCTCCTGAAATCACTGCTGAAGAAGGAAAAGAGGTTCCAAGTACATAACCTCTTGGCATAACAGACTCATTTATAAATGAAGCTTCTAAGGCCTCCAAGTACTTCTCTACTAGAGGCAACAATGGTTAATACTTTGAGTGCCATGAGTTCACTTGCTCTTGGGCCTCTTGTTCCTTCCTCTTCTTCTTCTACCTTTTCCTAGGTGCAGCCCTTGGTTGATAGCAAGAAGAGAAAATATTCTTCTCTCATCTAATAGGGCCAGATTTTGATGTTGTGGTAGCTCTGTTGGGTACTGCCCCTCCCCTCCAAAGAAAGAGAGCCAAGACCACTTCAAGGTTAGTAACTGATGCTCAGGCCATCAGTTCCTGGAGGTTGTAAAGCCCAAGGTTGATAAGGCATAGCAGGATATTTTGGTCTCTGATTTAGAGCTTTCTAGAATCCCAATGGGAGAATCCACTCTTGAAAGTGAGGTTCATAACCTTCAGAAATAGTAATAAAGGTTATTGAATGAGTGGAGAAGGGCAAGCAGACCATAGAATAGTTGGAAGAATAGAACCAAGTTCTTTCCAACTTTATCAAGTCATTATTGGCCAAAGATAAGGTTTTGGATCCTGCCCCACTGGCTGCTCTTCCACCCCCCATGATTCTCATCCAGGATGAAGTTCAGAGTGTCAAAGCCATACATAAATTCTACTTATGGAAGGATGTTGAGGCCATGGTGGATGGCATGATTATAGCAGGCTTGAATTTCATTGAGGAAGCCTTCAAGACCAACGAGAAGGTGATTAATCTACAGTAGAGACTCACTTCCTCAATCAAAGCTATGGATAAAGAGTGAAGCTCTAGAGTAGTTATATTACAGATCTTTGCCTAATGGACCAAACCGATGAGAAGATCCTGTTGGTCAACAATTTATTTTATGATTCCAAGAATAACTTGTTAGGGGCATGGATTTTCAGTGTCGAGTGGAAGATGAAGGTTCTCGAAGAAGCACTGGGAGAATTAAAGAATGTATGGTAGAGAGGAGAGTCTTTTAAAACTTGTGTTTCATTACCTTTAAAGATATCCACTGCCAACTTCAAGATGAAATTTCAAGCATTCCCTTCTCTCTTCAAGAAATCAAATCTCAGTTTAGAACATTTGTCAAGGATGATTTGTTAAGAGAGGATTCAATTACTAAAGAGAAGATAAAGGACATTTTCTCTCTTCAATCTACACATGACGAGGCCAAAAGAATACCTGAGCATACCGAATTTGATAAAGATATGGAGAAATGTCTAGGCACTTGGACTCATGCCACTACCAACACCACAATTCCAAGAGGCATGGAAATAGTAGAAGCATTGAAGAAATTTAGATATCGATCCTCAAATCAGTGGGCCCTCCTCAGCCATAATCAAATGTCTCTTCTTCTAGCTCCTCTTTCTCTTCTTCTATTTTTAGTGTTGAAATCCTTGTAAATTAATTAAGGATATTGTATTGTGCATTTCCTTAATTAATATTTTAGTTAAAAGAAATGGTTACCAAATGTAACCAATTTGTAAGCTATATAATGAGCTCTCCACCATTCTAAGGGGTTAGAACTCTGATTATTTTTGAAAGTGTAAAAGAGTCAAAAGCTATCAATACAAGAAGATTTCCTTTTTGTTTCTATCTGTGCTCATTCATTCCTTCTTATCTATTAAAATTATTGAATCATTAATCTATTTTGCATTAAGAAGCTTTGTATTCTTGTGGATGTCATCTCTGGAACTTTGTGTCTGTGAAATAACATCTTATGGTTTTAATGCGAATGATTATGTTCTATACTATCCTAGTTCAACATTTATAAGGAATTATTTTGCTATCTATATTTCCTGAGAATGTTATTCTACCTTTTCCCATTCCTTAGTTCTTCTATCCTTTTGTATTGATAATCTGTCATTTAAAACACTTTCATGATATCGAGTTCCTCTTTAAAATTAAACGTTGTACATTTGTGAATAGTTTTTTTCTTTTCAATAAGGGAACCTCTCCCATTAAAGAGGAGGGACTTTCTATCCCCTAACTATTGCTTTCATTAAAGTCCTAATTTGACAACCAAAATTTTTGGTGACTCTACTGGGATTCATTTTAATGAATTCTAGTTTTTAAGGAACAATTTATTGATCATTTTCTGATCTAGTGACTCTAAGGTTTACCCATGGTAGAAGGGCTCTTGGAATTGAAGACTCTCAGTTTCACCTCTTGGAGCAGCAAGGCTTTCCTCTTCCTTCAACAGGGAGAAATAGAAGAGCTCGTTCTACAAGCACACCCCCTTGAAGATAGAACCCTTGGGAGTGGTATCCCTTAAGAGAAACTCAACCCTAATCTTTGTGCTTTGATTCTTGTTGGTGTTTCAGTTCCTCTTCAAGAATTTTTTCCAAGGATGGTAGTTCCATTACCTTGGGGCCACCATGTTAGGCCTCTTTCCCTCCCTCAACCTTTGCATGAGTTACCCAGGGGTAACAGAAGAACTTCCCCAAGTTCAGAGGTGACGGCAAGGTGCATCCTGATGAACATATTGTAGCCTTCATAGTTACATGTGGAGTCCTTAGAGTTGAGCATGAAGATGTCTCGGTGAGGATTTTTGTAGAGACTTTGCAAGATAATGTGGAAGATTGGTTCTATCATCTTCCTACTAGGGGCCATTACCAATTGGACCACGATGAGAACAAGATTTGAGAATCGTTTCAAACCTACTAGAAGATGTGCATGCTTTGCTAGCCCAGATTTCTCAAATCAAGAAAGAACCACAAGAGCCCATGAGAGAATTTGTGGCTAAGTTCAATAAGCTTATTAACAAGATCCCACAAGACACCCATGGCCCATGGATCAAATTCAAAAATGTTTTTTCTTAAACGCTCAATTTCCTGAAGTAAGCTATGCATTGAGGAGAGCCAACCTTGCAACATTGGATGAGGACCAGAGATTAGCCGTTAGTGTTGAAGATGACTTGATCATGTCTGGCAAGTTGAAAAGAGATTCTTCCAAATCTAAAGCTTCTTCTTCCTCTCCCTCAAATTTTGAGCTAATGCAGATCCATTAGTACAAAAGCTTGCCAATGACCTCATTTCCATCAAGAAACAATTGCTCAACATGCTTCCTTATCAAGACGTTCCAAGAAGGAATTTTCAACCTAGGAACCATTTTCCTTCTTCTCAGACAAGATTGGAAATCGAGGGGCCACCCATCAAGGCCCCTATCAATGCAACTTGTGAGGTCAAGAACCTAATGAAGAGGTTAATGAAGAATTCAAAGAATCTGAGAAGAGGCTGAGGAGGAGATAGAAGAACTTGATGGATCTCAAGTTAATTTCCTTACTACTGAGGGCATTGATGAAGAGGATGATTATGATGAAGTAGGTGAAGATGAATAGTGATTCATATGCTGTTATGACCCGAGAGAAGACTAATAAGAAAGAGAAAGTGATGCATCCTGCTAAAAATCCAAAGAATATCCCACAACTATACTAGTGGTGGCAAGAAGAGGATCTCCTGTTCCCACTGCATCCACGCAAAAGGTCAGTTCTGCTAATTCTTCTTCTTCTACTCCTACTTCTAAAACTTCTTTTCTCCAGCCTCAAAACCTAATAAGCCTAAGATTCCTAGTGATGATTCCCCATCCACCTCTAGATCTTTTGATATCATCGACCATCTTAAGAAGACAAAAATCCAAATTTCAGAGGCTGAGTATTATCAAACCCATCCAAAAGCCTTTGCCAAAATGGTCCACTTTGTCAATTCCCATTCCAAAACTTCATCTAATACTTCTAAAGGTCTTTTTCCTACTCCATCTTCCACACCCCAACCAAACCTTGTGGGCATAGTAGTTACCTCACCTAATGAGAAAATCAAACCATTTTATGTGACCCTCCTTATAGCAGGCCATAGACTTAGAATCGTGTCATAGACTTAGGAGCTCGGATAATGTAATGCCTTGCCAAAGTGGCTCATGCTTTGGGTCTTACCCTCACATGCACTATTGGTTCTTATTATTCTATGGAGAGTAGGGAGGTGCCCTTGGTTGGAAGAATTAAAGATGCACAGTAGCTTTTGCTACCTTACCTGAGAAAAAGGTTTTAGCTACTATTCTAGTAGCTGATATCCCTCCTTCATATGGCATGTTGTTGAGTAGGAACTTTTGTAAGGACGTGGGAGGAGAAATTCAAATGGATTGGTCACATGCCCTTATACCAGTTAACGGAAGATGAAGAAGTTGTTTCCTAAGAAGCAATCTGAGTATATTGTGTAAAAGATAGATGATCCTAAAGCACAAATACTTTATGAAGATATTGGGCATGAAACTATATGATTATGTCTCAGATGAAATAAACATCCCAAAGAAGTACTTCATAATCCTAATGGCATTTGGAATTTGGAATTTGATGGAAGTTTCTCCTCAACTGGTTCTAGGGGCTGGTGTGGTATTGATATCTCCGGAAGGAAAGATTCATCCTTTCTCATTCAAACTACAGTTTGAGAACACCAATAATACAACAGAATATGAAGCTCTCATCCTTGGACTTAACGTGGCAAAAGAGAAAGGTGTGAAGAATCTTCTAGCTCGTGGAGATGTGGAACTAGTTGTTAAACAAGTCAGAGACCTTTTTCAAGTAAAGAATAGAATATTGAAGCATTATAGGAATCTAGTTTGGGATTCTATTGAATTTCTTGATGCCTTCTCCATCGAAGTAGTGCCTAGGGAAAAGAACACTAGGGCTGATTCCCTAGCCATTTCAGGGTCTTTTCTTATACCTCATCCTGATTTCTCTCAGGATAAATTCACCATTGAAATGATCCATAGACCAAGTGTACCGATAATGCAAGCAACTGGAAAGTTTTCAATGATGACCAACATTTTCTCTCTTTCCTTGGAGCTCAGGGATAACTTTGAACAATTTTATTTTGAAGGAAGTGACAATTTTCCTCGAGAGTGTATCTTCCAATGAGGAAGGTGTCAAAGAGGAGATGGATCAAGATGGGTGCATCAAACTAAAAGGTAACAAGATTCCTAAAGGGCTGGTGAGTCTAGAGGAATTGTTTGATAAACATGACAGGTATGTCAAGTCTAAAGCTTCTAAAGGAGCCCAAAAATCTACTGAATATGAAAAGGTTAACATTGGGAGCTCTACTGACCCCAAAATGGTGAACGTTGGGAAATGTTGCACACAAGAGGAAAAGAAGAAGGTAGTAAATATTTTGAAGAAGTACATTGATGTCCTTTCTTATTCTTATGATGATCTGAAAGCTTTTCAACCAAAATAAATGCAACATTTCATTCCTCTCAAACCTAGGATTAAACCTTTCAAACAAAAGCAAAGGCAGTACAATCCAAAGATTGTTGACACCATTTTTCAAGAGATACAAAAGTTTTTGAAGGCCAAAATTATCTTCCCCATCCATCATTCAACATGGATTGCTAATATTGTGCATGTTAGGAAGAAAAATGGTGAGATTCGATCTATGTTGATTTTAGGAATCTGAATCAGATTCTCTAAAGGACAACTACCCCTACCCATGATGGACCAGGTGTTGTAAGTTGTTATAGGAGCTGAGATGTTGTCCATGCTTGATGGTTTCTCAGGATATAACCAAGTAGAAGTCAACACTACAGATCAACACAAGACTACCTTTACCACTCCTTGGGGTACTTTTTCTTACAAGAGGATGCCCTTTGGTCTCATTAATGTCGGTGCCACCTTTTCAGAGAGCTATGGATTTGGATTTTGGAAGTCTGAAAGGAAAATGTATTATTGTGTATCTAGATGATTTGACTGTGTTCTCCAAATCTAGAGCAGATCACTTTCAACACCTAGAAACAATTCTCTTGAAATGCAAAGAACATGGAGTTTCCCTGAACCCCAAGAAATCTATCTTTTGTGTCACTGGAAGGAAAGTTGTTGGGACATGTTTTCTCCAAAGAAGGAATCAAGATTGATCCTCAAATGAGTTCAAGCTATTCAGCAGATTCCTCTTCCTACAAGTAAAAAGGGAGTGCATTCTTTCTTTGGTAAGATCAACTTCCTGAGAAGATTCATCCCTGATTTTAGAGCTAACTTTGAATATTTCTAGATGATGAAAGGAAAATAGACATTTGGTTGGTCCCCAGGGGGAAAGAGGCATTCAAAGTCATTAAAAATCTATTGCTAAGACTCCTATCTTAGCATGTCCAGATTTCAACAGAGATTTTATTATCTATTGCTATGCCACAGAAAGTACCTAGCCACTGTGTTGACCCTAAAAATCTGAGGTCACAAGCTCCCAATTGCATTCATGAGTTATATTCTTAAAAATCATGAGTTGAAGTACACTATGATGGAGAAACATGCTTTTGCAGTGGTTAAAGTTGTTAAGCAGTTTCGATTCTACATCCTTAACTCTCACTCTATGGTGCTTGGTGCCTGATACAACCATCAAGTCTATTCTTACACAACAAGAATTTGGAACTAAGAGAGGAAACTAGGTAGCAAAGGTTCAGAATATGATATTGACATCAAACCAACTAAACTAGTTTGGGGTAAAGGCCTGTGTGAACTCATTGCTTGAAGGAGCTGGTCATGAATTGCCTAAGGATGAGGTTGATGTTCCTATTGTTCTATTTCTCATCTCAACGATGAATGGTATGCTGACATTGCTCACTTCCTCACCTATGGTGAATGTCCATCTCACTTAACTACCAAGGAGAAGAGAGCTATCAAGCTAAGGTCAACACAATACGTGTTATGGGAAATGCTTTGTTCAAATGGGAGTGGATGGAAGATTTTTGAAATGTGTTGAACAAAGAGCAACAGAAGAAGCTTTTCTCAACCTTCCATGACCAAGCCTTGTGGAGGTCATTTCTCATCTACCATCACTGCCACAAAATTCTTCATGCAGGTACTATTGGCCTACTTTGTTTAAGGATGCATCAAGGTGGGTTGATAAATGTGAAGCTTGTCAAACTTTTGTAGGAAGACCAAAGTTGGCTGCTTTGCCACTTAAACCAGTTGTGATTGAAGAACCCTTTCAACAGTGGGGTTTGGATTTCATTGGAACACTCAACCCATCTTCAAGTGCAGGACATACTCATGTGTTGACTGCCACAGATTATTTCACTAAGTGGGTAGAAGCTATCCCAGTTAAAAGTACCACTTCAGAGGTAGTATGTAATTTCATCAAAGAGAACATCTTGATAAGGTTTGGAGTACCAAACAAGATCGTGACTGATAATGCTTCAAATTTTTCTTCTACTGAGATGATGGATTTTTGCTATGGATATGGGATTTCCCTTGCTCATTCTTCATATTACTATCCTCAAGGGAATGGCCAAGTAGAATCAACAAACAAAAATCAGTGACCATTGTAAGAAAACTTGTTAATGAATCTCAGAGGAACTGGCACAAGAAGCTCTATGATGCTCTCTGGGTAGATAGGATTACACCCAAAAGAGTAAATTGGGATGTCTCCTTTTCAAGTGGTGTATGGTGTGGAAGCCCAACTACCAATGATAGTGGAACTACCAGCTTTGTATTTGATGAAGGCTATTGAGGACACTAGTTTTAGTGATTCTTTGGATAAAAGGATCATGTATCTCCATAAGCTAGATGAAGACAAGCTATAGGTTTTTGATAGAATATCTTCCCATCAAAGAGGTGAAATCTTTATTTGACAAGAAAACTAGATCCAGAGATTTCAAAGTTGGAGACATTGTTTTGCTATGGGATAAAAGACATGAACCTCGAGGAAGCCATGGTAAGTTTGATTCTCTTTGGCTTGGTCCTTTCAGAATCAGGCACTTTGCTAGTGAAAATTCTTCTACCTTGATTACATGGATGGATCCTCTCTCCCACTTCCTTATAGTGGGTAGTACCTAAATTGTTCAAGTCCTAGGTGAATAGGAGGTCCTTTGTATATTGTGTATAGTGTGTTTTTTTCCTGTTTTTTTTTTGTTTTTTTTTTTCCTTGTTTTTTGTGTTGCCTTCTATATTGGTTTTCCTTGACTCTATTTTCCCAATGGATAAGGCACTGGTCCTCTTCCCCTGAAGTTTTTCTTGAGTTCTTGTCTTGCCTCGTTCTTCTGATCTAGTCAAGTCATCCCCAGAAAGAGCCAACTTTGTTGTCCTCTCAAAATTTCCCCTCTTTTGAAAGTTAGAATTTTGAAAATTTTGAGTTGGCACCCTTTAGTAATGTTCTAGTGAAGTGAAAACTTGAAGAGATGGTGAAAATTCACATTTATTGGAGTCATTTTGGTGATTTATGGGTCTGTCAGACATTTTTTTCCCTCATGTCCCAAGTACCTCTGGCCTTCTATTCACCGATCGATTCGATTTCCCCACAAATCCTTGTCTTTCGATTTATCAGAACTTTTTGGCCCATTTGTCCCAAGTTTTCCTAGACTTCCTTTTCCCAATCACCTACATCGCCCGCATCGGGTTCTTCACATACTTTTGTCTCATCTATCCCAAATGCATTTGGGCTTTCTATTCACCGATTCCCCACATCACTCATATCAGCTGAATCATGTCTTCACATCCCTCACATCTCCTCAGTCCCTGACCCTAGACCACCATGCTCATTTGGCCCACATTCCCCACATCACCCACGCCGACATCGGATCACATCGCTTCGTGTCCCTAATGTCCCAAGGACCATCTCGGGCCAGTTTTTTCCACTTTTCCCACATCTCATCTTTTTGAGTCAGTGTGCAGGTGTATTTAATGCTCATTAATGACCTTCTCTCTCCTAAAATGGCTATTTAAAGGGACTACTACCTATGCATTTGTTACATTGCTCACCTACTTTTTCTTTCCCGAATCCTTGCAATTGAAGTCATTTGTTCATTTCCCTATGTCCCTTTGCATTTTCATCATGAATTTGATCTTGGAAGGTCATTCCTCTATGTGCATTGCAAAAATGAAGATCAAGTTTCAAGGGCAAGAGCATCTGTCACCTCTCGAGACCTTTGTACCTGATATTGGGGATAGTGAGGTTCAACACTTAGATTTTGGAGATTTTTGGGGCCGACTAACATGCGCCAACCCTGCTCCCATGGCCCAAATGATTTAGTGATAGTGGAATTGCATACGTGGCTGGTTTTCCCATCTTTGTGTAGTGTGTCCGACACCGTGCTTTCCTGCGGAGCCCATTTTAACTCAGATACCAAGGAACTTACTAATGTGCATGGGGAATTAATTGCTAAACTAGATGTTGCCACCATTTTTGTTGCCCTACACATTCCAGAGATTGAAGACTCCATCATTCTCACTCGTGCTCAAGCCTCGACCTTGTTTGACCAAGACAATGAAAAATACAAGGCACGATAAAAAATCATGGTTAAAGAACCCTAAGAAGGGAGCATCCCGACTCTCCAAAGCATTATTCAGGGTTGATTTCAATGAGGAGTTATCTGATTTTATCATTTTTCTCACCCGTATCATGGGATTTCCCTCCACCAATGAATTTCATTTCTAGATGTGCCCCTTTATAAACATCATCTCATGAGGCAAGTAGAACATAAACTAGGCCAAAATTGTTTGTATGAATTTGACTGAGCAATTGTCAAGTGTTCAACAGACTAAGAAGTTTTATATGACTTCTTATCTCATGTATACCCTAGCTATGTCCCGGGAGTGGTTTGGTTTCACCTACATGGAAGGCAAGAAGGATGAACCTATCTACACATACTACCCTTAGTTTACCCTTAAGCTAGCAATCACAATTTCAGAAGGGTCAATGATGCTTTCACCATGTATATTGTAAGACTCTTGGAGGGTGACACTACTAGGAGATTTTTGATGAAGCTATGACTCTGATAGATAAGTATGGGGCTTTCTTCATCCAATTCAGAAGGTTCTCATACATCAAGTTGGTTGGCTATGAAAATACACCCCTCAAGCTCCCCATGTTTTGCAATGATAAAATGGCTCTAGTTGAAGTATGCAGATAACTTGATAAACTACACAGAACCTACAGAGACAAGAAGATCACTGGTCTTCATTTCCCTATCTCCTTGGGAAATTATACATGCAAAACAACTCTGGATGCCCAAAACATAGAAAGGGCTATTGCTCCTCTCACTGATCCATTTCTTCAGACCCAGACTTGTTTTGATCTGAAGAAGTTTATTGATCAGAACCTCAAGATAATTTATCATCATAAGCTAGACACTGAGGATTACTGGGCTGATTGTGCTGATGATTTTGAAGCCAGAAGGAGGCACTATGGCAGACTCTCTCTCAAAAATTACAGATCTCAATCTCTACCAAGTTCCTAAAGGGCTTAAGGATGATGATGAGGACTTATAGTCCTTTGAATATGAAAGATCAATCAAACACACTCCTTTAGAAAACCTGGATTGGTACAAGAAAGAAAAAGATGATTTGGTTGAGATTATTTCCCTTGTTCTTGTAAGAACTAAGGTTTGGTTCGACAGAAAGTTTGTGAGCTCAAGAAGAATCAAGGTAGATCTTCTTCCAGAGATACTTCCACACCAGGGAAGGAAGCACATACAACCAGTACCGAGGTACCTAAGAAAACCCCTCCTTCTTCTTCAATAAAAGAGCTTGAATCATCTACTCCTTCTTCCACTCAAGTGTATCAAAAGAAGATTAAAGAGGTTAAGCAAGAACCAATTGATGAAGAATCTCTTCTGAGTGGTCAGAATTTCCTTCAGGGAAAGAACATTATTGTTCTTAGTGAAAGTGATGATGGTGAAGTGCCAAATCTTACAGAGCTCCTGAAATCACTATTGAAGAAGGAAAAGAGGTTCCAAGTACTGAACCTCCTAGTATAGCAGACTCCTCTACAAAGGAAGTTCCTGAGGTCTCAAGTACTTCTCTACTGAGGCAATAGTGGTTAATACTTTGAGTGCCATGAGTTCACTTGCTCTTGGGCCTCTTGTTCCTTCCTCTTCTTCTTCTACCTTTTCCTGGGTGCAGCCCTTGGTTGATAACAAGAAGAGAAAATCTTCTTCTCATCTAATAGGCCATATTTTGATGTTGTGGCAGCTCTTTGGGTACTACCCTCCTCCCCTCCAAGCAAAGAGAGCCAAGACCACTTCAAGGTTAGTAATTGATGCTCAGGGCCAGCAGCTCTTCGAGGTTACAAATCCCAAGGTTGATAAGGTAGAGAAGGATCTTTTTGGTCTCTAATTTAGAGCTTTCTAGAATCCCAATGGGAGAATCCACTCCTAAAGTGAGGTTCATAACCTTCAGGAAACAATAACAAAGGTTATTGAATGAGTGGAGAAGGGAAAGCAGACCATAGAATAGTTGGAAGAATATAACCAAGTTCTTTCCAACTTTATCAAGTCATTGTTGGCCAAAGATAAGGTTTTGGATCCTACCCCACTGGCTGCTCTTCCACCCCCCATGATTCTCAGCCAGGATGAAGTTCAGAGCATCAAATACATACATAAGTATTCTACTTATGGGAAGGTTATTGAGGCCATGGTGGATGGCATGATTATAACAGAAGCTTGAATTTCATTGAGGAAGCCTTCAAGACCAACGAGAAGGTGATTAATCTATAACAGAGACTCACTTCCTCAATCAAAGCTATGGATAAAGAGCTAAAGCTCTAGAGTAGTTGTATTACAGATCTTCACCTAATGGGCCAAACTGATGAGAAGATCTTGTTGGTCAACAATGTATTTGATGATGCCAAGAATAACTTGTCAAAGGCATGGATTTTTAGTGTCGAGTGGAAGATGAAGGTTCTAGAAGAAGCACTGGGAGAATTAAAGAACGTATGGCATAAAAGGAGAGTCTTTTAAAACTTGTGTTTCATCTACCTTTAAAGATATCCACTGCCAACTTCAAGATGAAATTTCAGGCATTCCTTCTCTCTTCAAGAAATCAAAGCTCAGTTCAGAACATTTGTCAAGGATGACTTGTTCAAAGAGGAGTCAATTACCAAAGAGAAGATAAAGGACATTTTCTCTCTTCAATCTACCATTTCCGAGGCCAATAAAGAATACCTGAGCATACCAAATTTGATAAAGATATGGAGAAATGTCTAGGCACTTGGACTCATGCCACTACCAACACCACAATTCCAAGAGGCATGGAAATAGCAGAAGCATTGAAGAAATTTAGATATCGATCCTCAAATCAGTGGGCCCTCCTCAACCATAATCGATGTCTCTTCTTCTAGCTCCTCTTTTTCTTCTTCTATTTTTAGTGTTGAGATCCTTGTAAATTAATTAAGGATATTGTATTGTGCATTTCCTTAATTAATCTTTTAGTTAAAAGAAATGGTTACCAAATGTAACCAATTTGTAAGCTATATAATGAGCTCTCCATGCCATTCTAAGGGGTTGGAACTCTGATTATTTTTTGAAAGTGTAAAAGAGTCAAAAGCTATCAATACAAGAAGATTTCCTTTTTATTTCTATCTGTGCTCATTCATTCCTTCTTATCTATTGAAAATTATTGAATCATTAATCTATTTTGCATTAAGAAGCTTTGTATTCTTGTGGATGTCATCTCTGGAACTTTGTCTGTGAAATAACATCTTATGGTTTTAATGTGAATGATTATGTTCTATACTATCCTAGTTCAACATTTATAAGGAATTATTTTGCTATCTATATTTCCTGAGAATGCTATTCTACCTTTTCCCATTCCTTAGTTCTTCTGTCCTTTTGTATTGATAATCTATGTCATTTAAAACACTTTCATGATATCAGAGTTCCTCTTTGAAATTAAATGTTGTACATTTGTGAATAGTTTTTTTGCTTTCAATAAGGGAACCTCTCCCATTAAAGAGGAGGGAATTTCTGTCCCCTGACTGTTGCTTTCATTAAAGTCCTAATTTGACAACCAACACCACCTTGATCCATGGGAAAAGTGCAAACCTCCGAGGAAACAAAACGAAAACTACCCTACTTAGAGCTAGACCAAAAAAATCCCGCAAGAGCTTAACCAACATTTCAAAGGACGTGTGAGAGGGACACCAGAAAGCTACATAATAGACACGAGTGGTAGTAATAATTTTACTATAAACCTAGAACTTCCCACCAAATCTAATAGATGAGAGATCCATTTCTATGCTTTTTTCTCAACCCGATCAACTAGAAATCACCACAAGGTGGAATAATCAATGTCAAAGGAAAAAGGAATGCCCTTAAATTAGAATCGTTCACCTCATTAAATCCAGTGCTTAGGATAGGCCACTAACCAGTCAGAAGTAGACTAGGGACTTGGCAAAACCCAATGATTTGGAAAACTAAATTTTAGAGCGGGATGCTTTACAAAAATATTCAAGCAAGAAAGCACCTCCTGCAGATTTTGTTAGGATTTAGCTAGATTGATAAAAGATTCATCCGCATGATATGGTGATTGATGATCAAGAAGATAAATGCCTCTTAATCTCCATTGCATAACTATGTTGGATAGGAGGTAAACAAAAGCATCCATTGTCAAGACAAAAAGATCCAAAGCCAAAGGGAGAACTTTCCTTATCGATGAAAATAACCCAACGACAAAAGACTGGTGTCCATTGATGGTAAGACAAGATGAGGCATCATCTAAGAGAGTGATAACTACATTGAGGAAGAAATCACACGACCCCAAAGTTTTAAGCATGATAAGAATGAAAAGCCATTCTCTATAGTCATAAGCTTTTTCAAAATCAATTTTTAGAAAAAACCCACTTTTGAAGATAAACGTGAGCCCATTCAATCCCTTCCCAAATAGCAATAATATTATCCAAAATGAAACTTCCTTAGACAAAACCAGATTGTTCATGTTGAACAATTTTGGGTAGTAAAGCACCACTCGAGAGCAAGATCTTTCGCTAGAATATTATAAGAAACATTAAGAATCCTTATTGGCCACCAACTAGTAGTGAGCTTTGGATTACCAAACTTGGGGATAAATTTGATATTACCTTTATTACTATATTTCCCAAGGGATCACGATTGTAGGGATTCATGATAAACTTGTAAGAGATCGGGCACAACAATTTTCCATATAACCTTGTAAAATTCGGAAGGAAAATACATTTTGAATAGCTACATAAACAATTTTCACTACAAAATGTGACAAGATTCGTCACACACTCCAAGCCTCGACGACCCCGCTTTATTAAACAAAAAAATTAACTTCTCCCATCAACTCCACTTAGCTCTTAAATGATCTTTTCATCCACCAAACGTGTCCTTCTCACTTTCTTTTCTCATTATTATTAACACAAATACCAATTTATTATCCTATTTTACTATCATTAAATTTTTAGTATTAATATTCCTTTTAATAAGTAAATAATAATTTTATATTTAACTCATTATTGTTATATTATTTAGAAATAATAGTTACTCAACAAATCGCATAACGAGACTCGCTCTCGTCCGTAAACTAGGTGTTATGCAAGTCATTTATAATTCAATTATTATTATCATTTAATTATCATCACTTGGAATTTTTACTCACTCGACATACTGGCACTCAACATGATATATGCTCATAAGTAGTAGTGAAGTGAGGATTCCAATACGATAACTCAAGACAACACACTAAAATAGGGTGCTAAAAACTCCTTAACTAGTATTGGATTTAGCGAATCATGAACTCATGAATAAACCCATGTATCCCTAATTTGATCCATTAAGAGACTCTTTTTAGAGGATGCCTATTTGGTCAAACTTTTGGGTCTTCCTTTACAACTATAAAAAGAACCCTGAATTAAATATATTTGGAACACTTTTGGGAATTTGTAAAATTGGAGGCTACCACATTTCAAATTTTACATTCTTCTTTTGCTCAATTTTTGGTGGGATTGAATGTCTCCTTTGATATCCCTAAGAATATTAGCTTGCAAATTATAGATAGGGTTTGAACTCAAAGACTAGAATATTAAATATTGTGTAACATCCACAAAATTAGCTACACAAATACAACACTAAAAATACCGAGTAATAATTTCATTACTTGATACATGACACCACATGTAATCTCTTAGTAAGATTCAACATTACACAAGCCATTTATAAAAACGTGGACCCACATGTACCACATGATGAGAAGTGATTGAATTCAAAATTAAACACGATACACATAATCAATCCTACCTAAGAGGCTTACATAGGGGAGAGGTCATCGTTGCAACTAGACCTTATCACTCCAAGAAGGAATCCTAGATAGCCATTTTTTCCTCTAGAGAATACAAACCACGTCAAATTCGACAGGCCCCTTATTGCTCAATTATAACATGTGTTTATCCCTCCACTAACACTATCCATGAATTCCTTTCGTTCCTCAAAGATAAACTAAAATTTTTCCTTATTCCTCTCTTCATGAGCTACACCTTATTCCTCCAAATAATCATTTATGAAACATCATCCCAACAATAAGAAGAATAACCACACAAAATATATGATGCAAACAATAACTACATTTCCCATTGAGAAAGGAAAAACAATGATCTAACTACAAGACAAACTTACGAGTTTCATGGAAAAATATTTATTACAATTGTTCTTCATAATTATTCTTAAGGATTTAAAGTTCACCTCACATGCGAACATAAATTCTCTTTTCTATTTATAGACTAAATTTCCCTTATATCGTTAAACATTAAACTTTAAAGCTTTTCATTTAATTTTGTTCATATACCTTATTGAAATTAATTGTATAACCCACTTTTTAATCAAAACATTTATACACTTATGATATTAATAGGTATTTTCCTAAGGTATCATTTCTAAAGGTTATGATTACATATATTTACATAATAGTTCCATTACACAATAGGGACTAGTGTCAGGGAAAAGAGGGAAAATTTAATCACTTAGAGAATAAAGATTCACATTTTTCTTTTTATTTATAGTCTAACAATTGATTAGGTTCATAATAAATTTTATAAGACTTGATATTATTTCTCACAACATAAATAAGATTAATCAAGTTACAAAATAAATCTAAAATTAAGCTTTCTCTTGGGAAATCATCTCATGATTACATTTTGACGGACTAAGAATAAATTACAATTTGTTATTTTCCACAATCAATTATTAACATCGTGTTATATTACACCATACTTGTAACTACAATTAGGAATGTAATTCATCCATAACACAAATCCTCAATATGTCTTTCTAGAGGAACCATGACCTTTGTAAACTAAAACCCTTTATTTACTTATATGTCACATCAAGAAGGATTACATCATATTTTATATCGGTTCATTTGAGGTACATGATTAAGAGAACCTAATCATCTTGATATACACACAAAAATAATTCTTGAGAGGAAGGCCACATAATTAAGGAAGTGTTTAACTCTTATCATTACTAGCGAGATGGGGTTGTAATGATGTCACTAAGCATGTAAGGTATTATGGTAACCTGAATTTAGGTTCTTATTTCCCTTATGCTATGAGATGTCATTTATTACAAGGAACTAGGTTCATCCTAAGTATATAGTCTTCTTTTCTATGTAATAGATCAAAATTGAAGGGTAAGTCAACAAAAGTCTCTTACTCGAGTTTGACAATTTGTTTAGTTTCTGTTTCTACAATTCCAAGTAAAATTGTACAATACAAAAGAGATGTAATCATTAATTTCACTGAAATCCACTATAAACTTGATCAACTCATTTTTGTTAGTATAAACATGAACCCTTTAACAATGCATAATATTGAATCGAAGTAACACCCATGATTAAATGCCCATTTCTCCAAACACACCAAAATGCTAATAAATTTATACTCATAAAAGAATTCAGCAATTAACATTTATATATAACCATATCATTAATATATCTTATACAATTACATTATTCCAAATAACAATTTACTTTGTGATATAACTAGTACACTTTACTTTCTCCTTGTCTCGTTACACCAACCACCGCATGGTTAACACAACCGTTGGTATGGCATCTACCTATAATGTAGAAAATTCTCATTTTCATGGTTTTTACATTTACACAATCATAAAACTTCACAAATATAAATAGAGAGTTAGAGATACACATATTCCAGTCAACTTCGTTTCTTATCTAAATAAGTAGACAAAGAAATTGAGTGCGAAGTGAGAGAAGAGAGAGAAACTATTTTTTTTCAAACATAAAATTGCTCATAACACATTAGAAAAGAGAGTTCCATACAATCATTCATAAGTGTCTACAATTTTCCTTGTTGATCAATTGACTTGATAGGGGTCCAATGACCTTCATTCACGTATTCCTACTAGTTTCAAAATGTTCAATTTTATCCCGAGGGCCAAGAAACCGCATTCAAAAACTCACTTGTGATAGGTGAGCACACGATAGGGGAATTCCTATACACTATCCTATAAACCAATAATCCACTGGGGTTGATGGAATTTAGAATAGGATAACGGTTTACAAATGATGAGTAGTATTCTAGAGTCACCGGTCATAATTGGGCTAGTTTTGACTGGTTGAACAGGTGATAGAAGGCCTACAAAACCCTTTGTAAAACATACTAGCAAGGTGTTTTCTCTCAATTGTTGCATATAATTTTCATGTTAAAATGCTAGAGTTTTATGTATACAGTAGTCATTTCTTCGCTCGAAGTCCAAATGAAAATCCAAAATGAAAGCCAACTTTTAACTTTAAAAATCTACACGGTGTTGTAAACACGGTCAATAAGGATCCTAACGTGCTATGTGTAAAATGATAAAATGATCAATTTAGGGTGTTATAATATTTTTGGGAATCTCATGATAAAAAGGAACAATTTAAAACATTAACCTTCAATATTAGTGCTTTAGAGAGGCATCTCACATGTCGATGAAAATCATGATTTACTAACTTTTACAAAGGAATGATTAATAGATCCAAAAGAGAACTAAAACTAAAATCATCAAATTGAATGGTTATGGCTATACATTTTGGTTACTTAAATTTCCCATAAATCTCCAATGTGGTTTAAGAGTATGGTTGGTATCAAAAATTCATTTGGATTTTATAAGTCAAGAGGTAAAGTTTTATTGTTTTGCACTAAAACTTCATTTTAAATAACCAAGAGCATAATATATTTGAAGCGTCTATACTTCCAATTCATTATGGAGGAAGAACTAGAAATATGAAAGACAAAGGTAAGAAAAATACCATATAAAATTAGTTGTAACTTTCCATTATGAGTGATCATATGGATCTCCAAAGGTGATGGAGAAAGATCTAATGCTAAGGGCACACTAGTAGTAGGTGTTGAAGAAGCTATAGTAGGAGATATAGATAAAACATCCATAACAATAGTAGGACTAGCATCAAAAACATCCTTAATAGATGGGATAACCGATGGAGATACATCTATAGGAGAAGATTGACTAGGAGACATAGGTGATGTATCAAGTGGAGATGAAATAGTAGGAGAGGAAGAAGTGATAGATGGTGGTGACTCATGTATAGTGCTAGATGCAACCTCTGGAGAAGATAGAAATGGAGGAGGTGAGGCACACTCGGCTGTATTTAAATAAATATAGTCATGACTATTAATTATGTCACCACTATTGAATAGGTATTCATAAATGATAATTTCGCTAAGCACACTTTGTCAGCAGGGTTATCTACATAATATGATGGATTATGAAAACTTGGAGAGGATGTATCATAAGCAACGATGTCGAATAAGGAAGAGAAGTAACTATATCAATGGTTAGAGTAGAAGTATAACTAGGATGAGAAGGTTATTGAGTGTCAATATCAAATAAGTAATCAATACCAAATAAGTAATCAATAAGAGAATCATCTAATGTTTCATGTGAAATATCAGAAGGTGGGTCACAAGTAACCGTATAAAATTTCTTACAATTATTAAAATCTATTGGATCATAAAAATAATAATTCCTTAATGATAATATTCAATTATAGAAGGCACATGTTGCAAAGCCATCTTAAACTTATTTTTGACTTAATCGGTGTAGTACCGGAGAATCATAGAAGGATTTGAGCACAACAATGGTGGCCTCATCATAAATAGGGTTAATAATAACTTGAGACATAATGGGTGACAAAGATGAACTATTGTTATCCATTTAGCAGATCCTATGGAAAGGTATTCTAAAATATGGGTTCACCAAAATGATTAACTAAAATAAGGATTTTAGATTTAATCTAACTAGTAACAATAATAGAATAACTAATATGAAATGTAAGGTAAGTGCTAGCATATTTTATTTAATATTTAAATGAAATACAATAAATGAAATAGTAGTGATTAGGGTACTAACCTGAAAAATACTTACCTAATTGTATTGCAAGACTATGATGAATGATAGGAGGACAGTGCAGAATGTGAAGGTGTGACTCATAAAATTGTCTCACATGGGGATCTATTTGTCTTTGGGGTGTCTGCTAGAAGACTAGGGCACCTATGGGTTCCTTGGTGTATAGTTTTGGCACTCTTGTCTCTAGAAAATCTTAGGATATTATTCGGAAGTGTCGCGAGTTCTTTGTAATACCTTTGTCTTGATTGTTATATTGTCGAAATATCCTCACTCGTGTCACTACAGTGATGTGATGAAGACCTACTTGCAAAACCCCATTAAAAGAATAAAATAGCTAAAAATAGAAATATGTAAATGAATATGTTGGAATGACCTTAGCTTCCATAATGGTGGAGTTACAACTAAGCATTACAATACATTCCAAACCAAATCTAGTTTTGTGTTCTAGCGTGTGCAACTATGTGCCTAGGGTTCCCTAGCATCAATGACACAAGTAGGGGCAATAACTATATGGAAAATGTAAATGGTGGATAAAATAGAAATAATATAACACTTTCTCCACATGCTTGTGTGATGCGGATGTAGAAGATGCCCAGAATGTAGTCCTTTTCCTTAGTACTTGCCACTCTTGATAGTAGATAGTTTTCCCATAATAAGGTGAGTATGTTATGTTTACATAGGGATCTCTTGCTCCAATTTCTACACTAATTTCCCAATATGTCAACTAGCACATAGGTGAATCAAACCATACAAATGTAGACACTGACCTAAAATAACAAAAAAAATGTGAACATCATGGAAACTAGGGCGTCTAAAATCATGGACAGGGGCTCCCATGGGAAACCTAGTATAACCCTAGGCACCCTAGTTAGGGACTAGAGATGAAAAATGACCAAATTACGACACTTAATACTTACTAAAAGATGACCAGAACTATGTAGACAACTGATGACTATGCAAGACAAATGACAATAATGAATAACTAAGTGACGACAAGGACTAGGGGATGATCCATTAGTGAATACTTTTCTTACGTGAGATCCATATATAAAATAACATACTTGGTAGTAAAAATGTAATAGTAAGTGTGTGATCTTGTGACTACATTTCATTTTAATAAAAATAAATTCCTTTATTAGTTAACTCATTATTATTATTATTATTATTTAAGAATAATAATTACTCCATAACTCTTAATGAGACTCATTGTCATCCCCGAATTGGGTGTTACATAAAATGTTTGTAATTCTATTATTATCATCATTTAATTATCGACACTTGGCATTTGTTACTCACTCTCACATAAGGAAACTCAACATGCTATATTCTTGTAAGAATTAGTGAAGCGATGATTCCAATACAAGAACTCAATACAACACAATAAATCGGAGTATAATAAAATCAAAGAAGATAAGGTACAATGAATATTCAATCTAATAAATGTAATAAGAACATAAAAATGAAACCATTAGCAAATTTTATGGCTTAGAATAGACTTGCAAGCTAATTAAGATGGAGAACGGAACTATGTTTACCTCCCTTTATAATAACATCATCCTCAATATGACATAACACCGAGGTTATAAGGATAAATAATAAATGAAATTCAACAACTACAAGCTCCATCTAGGAAAAAGAAATTTTTTTCGTTAAAACGTGAACGTAAGGAAGAAGGAAAGTTTTGATATTTTCTTAATGTTCTATGAATAATGACACTTCTCTTTAACTTTGCACATTTTCTTAATCTCAATATCTTAGTATTTCCTTATTTAGGATTTCAATTGATTTCTTCTTGTGGGTGTATAATAGAATCTAACATTATGATTCCAGAAAAGGCCCAATACAACACTAATGGTCCATAAGACATATTTGTGCATACTTTAACAATTATATCACATCAAGAGACAAAAAAACCAAGGACAATATATATAGTCCACTCAACATTGTAATTGACACACACATGCCCCTAGCATGATATTACTTGTAACATAAACATAATATACAACAAGGAATTCCTAATAATACATATACACAAGTATCATGTAACTGAAAACCATAAGTGTAACTATATAGTGTTAAGATGGAATCAACATCAAATTATCATTGAGGACCATCAATCCTTATAATAATAAAATGTAGCAAGACTCACATGAGTATAAATGAATCATAAATATCAACTCCATATACCTCCCATCCTCCATAAACCTCCCAACAAGCTGCATAAACCTCCCAAAATTTAAGAAAAAAATAATATCAAAACTAGACCAGACACTCTATGGAGATAAACACCTTGATTTCCACCACCTAAAAACATAATATTAAACTAGTTTTGGCCACTCTATAGAGATAAATAGTTGGAGATCCTCCACCTAAAAAAAAAAAAGTCTACTTGACATGTAGCCCTGTGAAATACAATCACGACCTTTGGGCATACCGTACACTTTGCATGTGGACAATATCGGGATTATGGAAAACATATAAGAATATATAACATGGTAGAACCAACTCATATAAACATTTTAAAAGGTGCACACTAGAAAATAGATATCCAAGTGAAATTGAAATGATCAAGCTTTGAGTTTTGAAAACAACTAAAATAAAAGAAATATTGATAAATCTAGAAATATGGATAAGTTTTCATAATCAAGTATCAAAATATGCATCAAAAAATAGATAAAGAGTCTCAGACATTAACATCAACCAAATAAAATTGTTGGTTCCAATTACAACTTATTTTAGAAATAAAACACATGCAAAGATTCACATCACAAGCACTATAGTAGCCTCTAAATAAGATCACTCATCGAGGTACTATATCATCGAGTTTGCATCTCAAAGCATCAATAGATAGATCTCGGAATATAATATACTAACTGATCAAATGATGTGACTTCCATAATATATATGTCTAAATCATCCTCAACTCTCAAAAGGCTCAACATAGTCATAACCACACTTAGGTAATCTATACGATAACCATATAGTGAGAGAGAAAAGGGTACATGTTAGTATTTACTAAGCCTAAGGTGTTTGTAAAACAAACTATTGACACCCATTGAGAAATTTCCATACATATCAAATGAACAGAAGTGGAATTTTAGTCTATATATGACTCCACTTCCTATCTCATACTCAACTCAAGTGACTTGAAAATGGTACACATTTCCTCACTCCACACGTACATTATTTTTTGATTGCTTCTCTTAAGGTCAACCGGTGTAGGGTATACAACATAACCAATAACTACATTACTAACACAATGATGATTTACGTACAACAACCATATCGTCTTATACATGGTTTATGGGTATAACATAACACTATTTTTACAGCTCATAACATGTCACGTTTCAATAACGCACCCAAAAGGAAAAGTATAATACTATAGGGTCATAATATATACATATGCCCCAAATTCATGACATGAATCCATCACGTAATGAAGGTAACATATGTATGAAAAAAGTAGCAATAACATGACAACATACACATAATTACAATACAAAATGGTTTCAACAACATGATACATCAAAAATGGTGGAAACATCATAATATGATGCAACTCAATACAAAGCTCATTTATCACGTAACAAACTAGTACATATACACATATCACATGTTAATAAGACATAGTAACGCTTTTGTAGTCCACAAAAAAAATTATTTAATAGAATAAGGTGGTACATCATACATGAAATTCACATTGAATTCATGAAAGAGAGAGTTAATATGCTCATCACAAATTACTTCTACATCGTAAAAAAATCCACACTAAGTGATGTGGATAACATGAGCATTCATATAATCATAAGTAAAATGCTTGTCACATGATAATGTAAAATCACATTACACTTCCAACTCCATGACTATAATGCATAATTGTCTTGTTGGTGCCATTTTTGAGATTGCACCATGTTGCCCTAAATTTTCCAAATTTGTATGTGCCCAAAAAAATTTTACCCTTTGAATTGATGGTCTGAAATTCTTCCCCTCTAGTTAAATATTTTAAAAATTCTCGCAAACTTGTTGTGTTTCCCTAATTTGAAAGAATAATCCAAGATTGCTCTTTTTGTGCCTTGGTTTTTCCATTTTTGCAATCTATGTGGTTTTCCTTTGCCAAATCCTGGAAAAATAAAAATTGATCAATTCATACTTGTTTGTATTTGAAAATCCAAATGCTAGATCGGAAATGTTGTAAAAAAACATGGTTTAGTTGATTCAAAATCAAAAAATCTGCCATCCTTGGTGAAAAAATTGAATTGTAGGGCATCCCTGGACTTTTTCACATTTTGACGGTCAGACAGGGATATTTTAGCTATCAAATTATTGCTGAGATATCAGAGGGTACGTGGTGGCTTCTAATTGGCTGAGGAAAGGTGGGGAGGTGCTCTAACTTTTCATTTTTCACCTTTTCAAGCAAAAGTGGGCATTTTCGGGCCCAGGGACCCATTTTTTCCAAATTTTCCTATGTGGCATGTTCGATTGGCAGGCGGGATGGTAGGTTGTTAGATTCCCTTAAGGTTTTTAGACCTTACTTTACAAAAATTTTAAAATCAAAAATTGTCCAAAGCCCTGCTGCCAATCCGAAGTTGACATGTGTGCTAAAGACCAAAGAGGGAGGAGTGGGCCGAGGGAGGACTTAGATATTTTTGGCTCTAATTCTATAAAGCTTCAAAATGTGTTTCAGCCCCACTCTAATCAGAGGAGGACACGTGGCAAAGATGCCAAGCACGAGCGGGTCGGTGGGCCTGGAGGTAAAAGGGAATTTTTTCCCTCTTCCACAAAAGGGAGTTAAAATAAAAATTAGGCCCATGGATTTTGGTGAATAGGAGAGCAACACATGGTTGAAAAGGAGGGTCAGCTAAGGGAAATGGAAATTTTTTCCCTTTCGCAAAGGTTTAAAATCAAATTTTGGGCGCTGGCCCGCAACGAATCACAAGGAGACACATGGCGAGGGAGAAATCGGGTGTGTGGGCATGCAGGGCAAAAAGTGAAAAAGTTCCCAATTTCCAAAAAAGGTAAAAATGCACAGAATTGAAGCATGATTTCAGTGGGACCCACCATATGCCATGTGTCAGCTCCAAAATTCAAAGGCAGAGGGGTGGAGAAAAAATTCAAAATTTTCCACTTTTCTAAAAAATGTGGAAAAGTTAGAAATGATCCCAATTTTTGTCCCAATTGTTTTTGACACATGAAGGGCCCATTTTAAAGGAAAAAGATGGATAAGATCGACAGTTGTTGTGCATCCATTTGTTTTGACTGCCATGGGAGCTCTAGGATGCTTAGAGTCATGATTTTTGCATCAAAATTCATCAAATTTATAGTTATTTTGTGTCCTCTTGACCTTCCAAGATCATTGGCATCAATTGCATGGCTCAATATTTTGATTTGAGATGTTTTTGAAGTAAATTTATTTTTTACCTCACCCCAGAGCAAACATGTGAAATGACAAAATCAAAAGTTACAGAGGTAATTTGAAAAGGTAAAAAGGTTAAAATGATGAGAAAAAGGTGTTTGCATCCCTCAATGATGAAAAAAATGCCTCTAGGATGGATAATGATCCAGATATTTGTAATGATTTAATATTCTTGGGCACACCTAACAGACTTACGAATGTTTTTTTGTTTGATGTCATTTCCATTGAATCATGAGAATTGTTGTAAAAACTTGATCCCATGGCATATTATTTGCTTGAGAAAGAAGGCTCCAGTGTTGCATAAGGTATATAATTCATTTTGGAGAAATTGTAAAGGGGTTGGAAGTGGAAAATCATGAGAAAATTTTGAGAGGAAGATCATTTTTCTTAAAAACCCACCAAAGAACAAAATAATTTCTCCCGTGTTGGATATTCATGTATGTGATCTAGTTACAAGTTTATATCCATCACACAAATATGAGATTGTTCATGAAACTCTCCCCTGCTAATGAATCTAACAAGCTTTTGAGTTAGTATGTGTCTTTATAGGTAATATGATGTCTATTATCATTTTTAAATTCCCGCAAATAGTTTTCATTGTTCTTGTTGCAATCTTGCATTGAAAGTCTTTAGAAATCACACAGAATCTCCATTTCTTATTGATAGTTTAGTGGAATTTGTAATCTCATGTTCAGAAGATCCTTCATCTGATAAAGAGATAAACAAATTTAAAATCACTTTACCTTCCTTGACTGCAAAGATTTCTTGTAAGCCTTTGGGGGTACCTTATGCGTGGTTTTATCATGGATTTTTGTGATTAATTGAGTTCTTTACTTCAATATTTTGTGGTTAATTCTCAAAGATTGTGTGAAGAGTGCAACTCAGGCTTCCATTTATTCCTCTTCTCCGGTAAAAGAATATCCCGATTATTTGAAGCATTTTATATGATATTTGTTCAAGTATTGTAGAGGTTGTCAAAGATCTGATATATCACAGCTTTGTCTTGTCAACACCCCACCAAAAATCATTCTAAACAACCCATCTTATCCATACTACCCCCGCAACGTGCATTGTGTGTCAACAAAAGAATACAATCCATTTACAAAAATGTACAAATCAAATAAGGATTATACAATGTCTTTAGTAACCGTTTCCTTGCATTGAGAATATCTACATGATCCGGAAGTGACAACTTGTGAAATTCAAATTTGGAGTGTTGATCATATTTTCCTAAGGAATTTTTATATTATTTGCATAAATTGAGGGATATCTTCATTTCCTTCACCATTTAGGGGTTACAATATATGTTCTCTTACCTTGGTTGAAAGGCACAACCTAAAATAGTGAGGGTCGATCAACTCCTTTCAAAGTTCTATCCATCTCTCCACAAATCGAGTGTTAGTTAGATCACCTCCCGGCTACAAAACGAGACACATCATGATACATTTAACTTCAAGCTTCATGCCATATCCCCGATGCTACTCTGATCAAAAAGGAGAACAAATTTGGGTACCAAAACCTTCTGGCACCATTGTTGGTGACTTCTTGGAATTTCTTGGTGTTTTCTAAGTGTTTGATAATTTGTGTATTCAAGTATTTGAGTTGATAAATTGTTAAAATATCATTCTATGCTTAAGATCTTCAATTTTTAGACAAGGGTTTCAAGTTTTTTCTTCCCTTTTTCTATTTCCTAGTAGTTCATACACTTTGGGTGAATTATGATTGATTGATTTAAGAAGAAGAAGGTCTGATTTATAAGGCTTTGCAAAGTTTTCAGTGCTAGCAAACATTTGACAGATTACTTTAGTGCATTTACACAACTAAGGTGAAAGTCCTTAGTGGCGACTCCATGCTGATTTGATATTGAAAATACTAGTTGTCTTACCTTTCTGTCATTTACTTTTGTGTTGTTAATCCCTGCAAAACTAGAAGGAAGAAGATCTCTCTTCATCAAGGACTCTACTAAGAATTTTTTTATAGATTCAAGAAGCTCAGATCTAGAGGGAAGAAAGGTGTGGAAGGTTGTTGGAAACTTGACTGCAAGAAAGGAGATCCCTATTGTTGAGTTTGAAAGTGAGCAGCCTGTTATTAAGGACCACAATTCTTCTTCAAGTGGATCTAATTCGATAATCTTATTGCTAATTTGAATTACCCATTAGGTGAGCGAACTTCTTGTGCATTTGAAAGGATTGCTCCTAAATCTACTCCTGTATTTTCTAAATTTTTAGAGATCATCAAGAAGGAGAGCCCTTAAGAGAGATCTGTCTTGAATTTTTCATTCCCTTTCCCCAAAGACCTCTCACTCCTCGTTAGCTTGTTTCACCTCCAAGATCACCCCCACCAAACAATATGGATCAACCTAGACCTCCATTTGTTGTTAACACCTTTGGTCCTATAAATTTTAGAGGAATGGATGGCTACCCAAATGCTTTGTCCCACAAGATGTCGAAATATGTTGCCAAAATTCCAGTAAACAATGTTATTACCGGTGATCAAGATCTTAAACTTTTTGATAATATGATGGAATATTTTGAGATATAGTTTGAGGATGTGTATGTCAAATTTTTATTCATACACTAGAAGATGATTCTAGGGATTGGTACAAAACTCTGCTGATAATTCTATTGATTCATGGACTGAAATGAAAAAGCTATTTAGGTTTTAATATGGTGACAAGAATGATCCTAGATTTCTTTTATCTAAGTTTTAGAATATCAAGAAGAACCCTAATGAATCAGTCCATGACTTCAAAAAAATTTAAAAAAATTTAAGAAGGTTGCATGTTGGTTTGAGGCCTTGTGATTAATCTTGTTTAATCAAATATGCAGATGCATTTGATAAGAAGGCAGCCTATTACCTAAGAGACAAGAACCCAACCAATCTAAGACAAGCTTTCACCATGGCACTTCAAATTGAGAACAATATCAAAGCAATTAGGAAACCCCTCAAGAGGGATGGTGTAAAATTGATAAACCCCGAAAACCTCAAGCTAGAAAAGTTACTGATTTAGAAGAGGTTGTGAAAACTTTGGCAGGGGCTATCAAAGAAATCTCATATAAGTTGGCAAGAGTTGAGAGGGGAATTGGGTAGACTTCACAAGGTGATCCTAGGTAGCAAGCACAAGATATATTTGGCAATCATCCTAGGGGTGATCAAAGACAAGATGATAGAGGTAAAGGACTGTGGGGAGGGGGAAATAGACAACCCCAAGCACGTGAAAGTAGATTGGTTCCTGACCCTCTAACTGCCAGGGTTGCTACTGTTGATGAAGTTGCTGATATGGATTGGTGTGATAGATGTTTTCTTCCTCATCCTCCATGTGAAGTGGACCAACAAGTTGATGAAGCTAATAATGATGATGGTGTTGATGAGGATATCTACATGGTGGGCTGTTCTTTAAGCCCACAAGGAGGAGAAACATCTACTGAAGTAATAAGTGCTAGGACAACTGCAACGTTTTGGGATTACATCAAATGGTTACAAATATTTCTTCCCCCTCATGCTCTTGAAATTGATGTAGTGCAAGCTTTTGAAATTCCTAACAATGAATTTGAATACTTAAGAGCTTTGATGATTAAGAAATATGATGGTGGTATCTCTTCAAAGGAAGATAGACAATTGTTAATGAATGTTGTTGTAGCTCAAGAGAAAGACTATAACACTAGAAGCAAAGTTATTAAGGGAGTTGGGCCTCAAGCCAAACCTAAAATTCCCTTGCTCACAAGCATTCCAAAAGAGGATCCTAGGAGAGAAGCTCCTGTCAAAATTTCTACTGTCCCAAACAAAAATTACACTCCTCCTCATGCCCAAGATGCTAAGAATCCACTGCCATCTAATGAATCTTCTTGTCTCCCTTCTAATGTTGTTTTTCCAAAGAGTGTCCCATATGACATAGCCCAAGTATTGAGCGAAATTAAAGTGAGTTTTCCAATCATTGAGTTGCTTAGAATTCTTGAGCATATGAAGAGAGCATTTTAGAACTTGGGATTGAAAGAAGAGAAGGTTACTCAAGGTAGAAATGTAAATGTTGTTGAAACTCCACCTTAAATCATTATTGACCTTGAAACACCACCAGTAGTAGAATATATTGGAGAGACACCTGAGGTATACTTGGGGACATCTTTGGTTGATTCCCAATTTAATGTTGATCCATTCTTTACAACTTTGCTCATAAAAGATAGGCTACTTCACAATTGTATGTTTGATTCTGGTGCATCATGTAATTTCATGCCCCTAGAAGTCATGAATGAGTTGGATATCAAAATGACAGCTGCCTATGGGAAGTGTACTACCATGGATTCAAGGGAAGTGTCAGTGGTTTTTTGTGTGAAGGGTTTGGTAGTGTAACTTGCAACTTATCCGGGTAAGAATTTGAAACTTGACGTTGTAATTGTTGACTGCCCTGCCAAATGGGGTATGCTTTTGTCAAGAAAATGGGCTGCAAGTATTGGTTGCAGCGTTTATATGGACATGTCATTTTGCCACCATTCCAATTGATGGCATCCTTGTTAAAATTTATGGTGAGAAGAAGATGTTACACCTAATTTAAGATCCCAACAATGCTTCCTATGAAGTGTTGTTTGTTTATGTAGATGCTTTGAGAATTTCATTGGTTTTACTTGGTGGAAAAGAAAATAAGATGGAAAAATCAAAGTGCCTTAATATGGTAGGTTCTCCATGGACATTTCTATTTGATGGAACTTGCTCTAAATTTGGGAATGGTGTTGGTATAGTTTTGTTTTCTCCTAGTTTGGAAGAGTTTGATTTTTCCTTCAAACTTAATTTTGAATGCACTAACAACTTTGTTGAGTATGAGGAATTTTTGTTGGGGTTAGTAATTGCATGGATGTATGGAGTGAAAGATATTGTTGCAAAAGAAGACTCACAGCTGGTTGTCAAGAAAATAATAAAACGCATGCTATAAAAATCAGCGTATGAAACAAAGATAAGCATGGAGTTTTGGATCTAATTGAAATGTTTGATTCCTTTAACATTGTGTATCATAACAGAGGTCTCAACACCTTTTGCTTTGACAAGTTGACAGTGTTGGGTTCTAGATTTGAAAATTGCACCTTTTCACCATATTGTGAATACAACATTAAAGTGCTAACAAGGCCATCTGCTCTGACAACATCAAACATTGACAGGTGTTTAATAATGATTCTCAAGTGAAAAGGTTCTTGCAAAACCAAGGTGAGTTTGCAAATCATAATATTGATTGGGAGCCAATGGTATGCATGAATGAAGGAAGAGAAACTTTGTTTGAAAAAGATATTATCCAATTGAAAACAAACACCATTCCTAGAGGTCTTGTTGCACTTGAGTCAAATTTTAACAATGTTGATTGCATCGTAAATAGAAACATCTATTCCTAAAGGGATGTGGAAGAGCATAAATTTGGCACTAATGGTAAACCAAGGAATATTTGGTTGGGTAGCAATTTAAGTAGAGAGAAAAAATAGTCCTATGCCCAACTCTTGAAAAAATATCAACACTACCTTGCTTGGTCCTATTTTGGGCTAAAAGCATATCGAGAAGACGTGTTTCAACATGAGATCCCTCTTGAGGCCAAGACTAAGCCATTCAAATAGAGGCAAAGGCAAAATTAATCCACTTCTCTCCATGAATATGCAAGAGGAGTTAAGGAACTTGGTAGATGGAGGTATTATTTAGCCCACTAGATATTCATCATGGGTTGTAAACCTTGTGCTAGTGAGAAAGAAAAATGGAGATATAAGACTTTGTGTAGACTTAAGAAATATAAATAAAGCATCCATGAAGGATAAATATCCCTTACCAAATATGAAAAATATGTTACACTTATGACAGATCTCGAGTTGCTTTCTACATTGGATGGTTTCTCCGGATACAATCAAGTTGTAGTCAAAGAATCAGAAAGACTTAAGACAACATTCACTACTCCGTTGGGAACATATGTTTTTGTTAGGATGATCTTTGGTTTGATGAATGCTAGTGCCACTTTTTAAAGAGCAATGGATGTCACTTTTGCTTTGGTTACCTCAATGAATTTATTGTAGTTTACCAAGATGATGTGACTGTGTTTTCAAGGTAGAGAGATGATCATTTGTAGCACGTGGAGAAGATGTTGATCAGATGTAGGGAGTATGGCATTTATCTTAATCTAAAGAAGTTTCATTTTGGCATAAAAAGGCCAGGCTACTTGGTCAAATTGTGTCAAAAGATGTTGTTATGATAGACCCCGAGAGAGTGGAAGCAATCAGCAAAGCAACTACCTATCCCAAGAAACAAGAAAGGCATCCAATCTTTCTAAAAGAGGGTTTAAAACCCAGAAATGAGGATCATGAGGGATGATGTGCACATCAATGGATGTGTGAACGACAGCATGAAGAGATCTCGGGAGGAGCGAGCATCAACCGAATTTGCATGCAAAGATTTGAAACACAAAAGCGTAACCTGGTTAAGCCATAAAACTCTCCTCTATCTCATAGATCAAATGGGGTGTACATATAGGAGGTGTTGAGTAACCCCTAGTGTTGCAATCATGAAAACTCAAGTAGAGAGGGGGAGTTACATTCCTAGAATAGAAGTGTAACTCCCAATGATGCATGTGATGCACTCGATGAACCGATGCACCGACCCACTAAAATGTTGGTGCACTGATGCATAAGAGAATCTCATAATGACCCCTAAATGACACATGGACCTATGATCTCACCTAAGTGAGATGACTCACCTAATGATGTGGAAAATAAAACACACCAATACCCCCCCTTCATTCAGAACTTAGGATGAGGCGGCAAGTCAGAAATGAGAAATGGTTCTTGGAACAAAGCCCGATGAGGTACCCATGTACAAGAAAAAAATCCCAAATAGTGAAGGAAAACCCAGTGGGAAAAACATCCACCACAAGAGAAAAACATACTCTCTAATCTAAAAAAGATGCCAAATATGGGTCCTGCCCATAGACGATCCTGAAAGGGTACCCATGTATAAAGAGGAATCTCTCAAAATGAAGAAGAAGAGAGAAGAAGAGGGAGACGAGAGGAATGCGAGAAGATGCCATGGATGGATCTCGAACTCTGCACTCTAAGAATTCTCCCAGAGAAATTTCAATGACGAGATCCTCTCGTCTCTGGACTAAAGAAGAGCCACCCGTAATGAATCGTGTGCCTCGCCTTTGGAAGGACAAAGATGACATGTTAGAAGTCCACCCACTTCACAAAGGAAATCAAGGCAACAACACAAAGAACTCGAGTCTAGTGCACGCATGGACGTATGACATAGGTCTAGCGAGTGAGTGCGAAGGAACCAAAGGTAATGCCATGTGCATAGAAATGTTAGAGTGAAAAAGAGGAACACCCACATACAGGATTTCCAAGTGATGTGAAGGGAAAAAAACATCCTCCACAAAAAAAAGGGATCCACACTGAGGGTGGATCAATGAAGTTATCTCGGAAATGTGGAAGTGATATGATTCCCGAAAGGGGCACTCACAACAATAAAGACGATGAAATCCTCTCAAACACCTATAGATGGATGAGGGACTTGTAGTGCATCACAAGTAGACTTTGCAAAACAACAACTAAGGTCGGAAAATAATCATCCTAATGAGGGGGCTCAACAAACAAAGAGTAATGTCGATAGGTATAAGTCATCCAATGAAGGTAGAGGATTGAAAGGGGCCTCACACACTGGAAGTGGAAAGGAAGCGGGTGTGATGAATGTATGAGACTTAATAGGATATTGCTCGATATCTAATGAGATGTGGGATGTGTCAACACTCTCGGAATAGTGAGAGAAGGAGACGAGTCCTCTATATTACTCTCAACATTAGAACCTGGTGCACAATCCTCATCATCAAAAGTAGAACCAACTGAGTCTATGTTAGTGGAACTGTCATGACATGAAGAAGGGGAGACAACTGAATCAGTAGCAACAAGAATGGTTGCATTATGTGAAGGGTCGCTATAGAGGGACTAAAGAATGCTCCGGACACAATGGGGAGGATCTCGAGTCTACCATGTGAAACTAGAGAGATCGAGAGATATGCATCATCATGTGACCAGAGACATGGTCACAAGTGTCAAGAAGTCTTCCGGATGATGATGATCAGTGGGTGTAGGAACTGGCCCAAGTAAGAAGGGTAAAAGACCCTCGTGGGAGAAGTAACATTCCATGGAATCATGCCAAGTTGAATAGTACCCTCTCCTGGTGAGAAGTGGTAGAGGCTATAAGGTGATCCTACAACACTCAAGTTTGGAAAGAGCACTCTCCATGACAAAAAAATTCAAGATGCACAAAAGCAAGATGTCGACTCGGTTGGTTTTTGCTCTATTTTTGGTGTCTTATCGCTTTTGTGATTTTCCTTGCATTTGTGTGCCACCATTTTTATCGTGTTCTCGCTTGGTTTTGGTGATTTTGGCTCTTGAATCCTTTTCCCAATGGATATTTTGGCACTTGGTCTATTTTTTTCCTTGTGGCACTCACTAGGAGTGCCCATCCCCAAGCAAGAGCCGATGTTGGTGCCATTTTTGAGCTTGCACCATGTTGCCCTAAATTTTCCAAATCTGTATGTGCTCAAAAACATTTTACCCTTTGAATTGATGGTCTGAAATTCTTCCCCTCCAATTGAATGCTTTAAAAATGCTCGCAAACTTGTTGTTTTTCCCTAATTTGAAAGAATAATCCAAGTTTTCCCTTTTTTGTGCCCTGGTTTTTCCATTTTTTCAAGCTATGTCATTTTTCCCTTTGCCAGATCATGGAAAAATCAAAATTGATCAATTCATACTTGTTTGTATTTGAAAATCCAAATCCTAGATCAAGAATGTTGTAAAAAACATGGTTCAGTTGATTCAAAATCGAAAAATCTTCATCCTTCATGAAAAAATTTAATTCTAGAACATCCTTGGAATTTTTACGTTTTGATGGTTAGACAGGCATATTTTAGCTGAGATATTAGAGGGTACATGATGGCTTATAATTGGCTAAGGAAAGGTGGGGAGGCACTCTAACTTTTCATTTTTCACCTTTTTAAGAAAAAGGGGACACTTTCGGCCCAGGGACCTATTTTTTCCAAATTTACTTACGTGGCATGTTATGATTGACGAGGTGGGATTGTGGTTGGTCGGATTCCCTTAAGGTTTTAGACCTTACTTTGCAAAAAAATAAAATCAAAAATGGCCCGAAGCCCCGCGGCCAATCCGGAGTGGACACATGTCCTAAAGACCAAAGAGGGAGGAGCGGTCCGAGGGAGGACTTACAATTTTTCGGCTCTAATTCTATAAAGCTTCAAAATGTGTTTCAGCCCTGCTCCCATTAGAGGAGGATACGTGGTAGCATGGCAAGCGCAGAGTGGGTCGACGGGCTGGTGGAGGGAACTTTTTCCCTTTTTCACAAAAGGGAGTCAAAATGAAAATTGGGCCTGTGGATTTTGGCAAATAGGAGAGAAACACATGGCGCAGACAAGGTGGGTCGGCGGGTTGGTGGAGGGAAATCACAAGGACACACGTGGCGAGGAGAAATCGTGTGCGGGCCCGTGGGGAAAAAAGTGAAATTTTTCCCAATTTCCTAAAAAGTCATAATGCATAGAATTGAAGCATGATTTTGGTGGGACCCACCATATGCCATGTGTCACTCCAAAATTCAAAGGTGAAGGCGCGAGAAAAAGTTGAAATTTTCCATTTTTCTAAAAATGTGGAAAAGTCAAAAATGTTCCCAATTTTGGTCCCAATTGTTTTTTAACACGTGAAGGGCCCAGCTTTAAAGCACAAATATGGATAAGATTGATGGTTTCTATGTATCCATTTTTTTACCGCCATGGGAGCTCCAGGAAGCTTGGAATCATGATTTTTGCATCAAAATTCATCAAATTTATAGTGATTTTGTGTTGTCTTGGCCTTCCAAAATCATTGGCATTGGTTTCATGGCTCAATATTTTGATTTGAGATGTTTTTGAAGTAAAATTTTTTTACCTCAGCTCGAGCAAACACGTGAAATGACAAAATCAAAAGTTACAGAGGTAATTTGAAAAGGTAAAAAGGTGAAAATGATGAGAAAAAGGTGTTTGAATGCCTCAATGATGAAAAACATGCCTCTAGGATGGATAATGATCTAGATATTTGTAATGATTTAATCTTCTTGGGCACACCTAGCAGCCTACGAATGTTTTTCTGTTTGATGTCATTTTCATTGAATCATGATAATTTTTTTAACAAACTTGATCCCATGGCATATTCTTTGCTTGGGAAAGAAGGATCCAATATGGCATAAGGTATATAATGCATTTTGGAGAAATTGTAAAGGGGTTGGAAGTGGAAAATCATGAGAAAATTCTGAGAGAAAGCTCATTTTTTCTGAAAAACCCACCAAAGAACCAGAATAATTTCTTCTATGTTGGATCTTCATGTATGTGAGTTGGTTACAAGTGTATAGCCATCACACAGCTCTAAGATTGTTCATGAAACTCTCCTTGCTGATGAATCTAACAAGCTTTTGAGTTAATCTATGTTTTTCTAGGCAATATGATGTTTGTTATCATTTTTAAATGCCAACAAATAGTTTTCATTGTTTTTGTTGTAACCTTCAATTGAAATTCTGTAGAAATCACACATAATCTCCATTTCTTGTTGATATTTTAGTGGAATTTTCAATCTCATGTTCAGAAGAGCCTTCATCTGATAAAGAGATAAACAAAATTTAAAATCACTTTACCTTCCTTAACTGTAGATTTCTTGTAAGCCTTTAGGGGTACCTTAGGCATGGTTTGATCATGGATTTTTGTGTTTAATTGAGTTCTTTACTTCAATATTTTGTGGTGAATTCTCAAAGATTGTTTAAAGTGTGCAACCCAGGATTCCATTTATTCCTCTTCTCGGTTGAAAGAGTATCATTATTATTTAGAGAATTTTATCTGATAGTTGTTCAAGTATTGTAGAGGTTGTCAAAGATCTGATATATCCCAGTTTGTCTCATCAATACCCCACCAAAAATCATTCTAAACAACCCATCCTACCCATACTACCCCTGCATCTACATTGTGTGTCAACAAAAGAATACAATCCATTTACAAAAATGCACAAAGAAAATTAGGATTATATAATGTCTTCAGTAACCCTTGCCTTGCATTGAAAATATCTCCATGATCTGGGAGTGACAACTTGTGAAAGTCAGATTTGGAGTGTTGATCATATTTTCCCAAGGCCTTTTCATATTATTTGCATAAATTGAGGGATATCTTCATTTCCTTCACCATCTGGGGTTACAATATAGGTTCTCTTGCCTTGGTTGAAAGGCACAACCTAAAATAGTGAGGGTCAAATAAACTCCTTTCAAAGTGCTATCCATTTCTCCACAAATCTGAGTGTCGGTTAGATCACCTCCCGACTACAAAACAAAACACATCATGATATATCCGACTTCAAGCTTCATGCCATATCCCCGATGCTTCTCGGACTAAGAAGGAGAACAAATTTGGGTACTAACAAATCTTAACTCAAATTTTCTCGAGGTTCAAGAGTATGAACCTCTGCTCCGATACCAAATCAAACACCCACAAAATTAGGCACACAAATACAATAGTAAAAATACCGGAATATTTTTTTTGACTTTCATTACTTGATACATGACACCACATGGGATCACTTAGGATAACTCAACATCACACAAAACATTTATACCAACATGGACCTACATGTACAAGAATATGACAATTGATTAGGTTCACAAGGAAAGATGACACACGTTACCAATCCTACCTAGGAGGCTTACATAGGGAGAGGCCAACATTGCAACTACTCTTATCACTCCAAGAAGGAATCTTGGATAGCATTTGGTTCCCCCAAATCATAAACACCACATAAACTTTAGCATGCCCCTTATCCATCTATTATAACACGCACTCATCTAGTAGTGAGGAATTCCTTTTGTTCCTTCAAGAACAACACACATTTTCCTTATTACTCCTATCACTAGCTACATCTTATTCCTCAAAATAATCAATGATGAGACCATTCTCAGATGATGTCATGAGTATTGGTCTTTCGTTTTAATATTTTTATATTTTTGGATGTGTGTGTAGTCAATTTATTTTTACTTCTACTTTTGGTTTCTAGTTTCTTGGTTTCATGTGAGCTTTCTGAAAATCTTTTGTAATTTTCTGTTAGAGCCTTTTCCAACAATTATCAATCAACAAAATAAACCTCACCATAACAAGAAGAAAAATAACAAAAAAACACATGATGCACATCATAACTACATTTCTCATTGAAAAAGTAAAAACAATGTTCTAACTACAACACAAACTTAGAAAAGACACCACACATGGCACAAAAATTTCATGGAAACATATTTCTTACTATCATGCTTCAATAATTATTCTTAAGGATTTAAAGTGCACCTCACATGTGAACATACATTAGTAAATTTCCTTATATCATTTAACATTCTCCTTTAAATGGTTTCATTTAATTTGGTTCATATATCTTATTGCAATTAAATGTATAATTCACTTGTTAATAGGAATATTTATAAACTCCTAGACTACTATGTATTTTCCTAAGGAATCATTTGTAAATGGCATTATTATTTGCTTTTGTATCATAATTCCATCACATAATGGTTACTAGTGTGAGTAAAAGAGTGAAACCCCTATCGCTTAGATGATTGAGGTTCATGATTTTATCTTTTTATTTATACTCTAATAATTTGTTAGGTTAAAATTAACTTTCACACAACTTGATATTATTTCTCACAACATAAGGAGGTTTAATTAGGTTACAAGATGGATCTAAAATTCACCTTTCTCTTTGGAAAAAATCTCATAATTACATTTTCAAGGATTAAGCATAAATTAAAAAAATATTTTCCACAATTAACTTTAATATCATGTTATAGTAAATTATATTGATAACTACAATTAGGAATTAAATTCATCCATAATGCAAATCCATAAAATGAATTTTAATATTAGCTCTGAAATTTTTCAACTAAAACCCTTCATTTACTTATATGTTGTCTCAAGAGGTCTTGCATCAAATTTGAAATCGGTTTATTTGAGTTATGAACTTAAGAGAACCTAATTATCTTGTTACACCTAGAGAAACAAGTTCTAGGATGAAGGCCACATAATTAAGGTAGTTTTTAACTATTTTCATTCCTACTGGATGGATTTGCAACAATGTTGCTAAGTGTGTAAGGTATAACTGTAAGCTGAATTTGGGTTCTTGTTTCCCTCAAGATAGGAGATGACGTCTAGTACAAGAAACTTTCCAATATTTTACACTGTGCAAGTGATTGAACTAGAAGGGTAAGTCAACACAAGAATTTTACTTTGATTTTGACTATTTTTAATTTCCTTTTTCTAAAATTTTAAGTAAAATAATACAATACACAAGATATTTAATCATTAATTTCACACTAAAACCCACTATTAAAGATCAATTTTTTTTCAATTAGCATAAAAATGCACCCTTTAAAAATAGACAATCCTGAATCAAAGTTATACAAAAGATTAAATTTACATTTACCTAAACTCCCTAAAATGCTAACAATTTTATACTCATCATAAAATTCAACAATTAACATTTCTATATATAATCGTATTGTTGATATAGCCTATACAATTACATTGTTCCAAATAATAGGTTACTTGGGAAATCTCTAGCACACTTAAATTTTTCTTGGTTTGGGTACCTGCAACCAATGCATGGTCAAGAAAACTATTGCCATGGAATCTACCTAAAAGCTAGAATAATCATCATTTTCATGGTTTTTCCATTTACACAATCATAAAAAAATTATACATAAAGAGATACTTAGATTTATTTTATCCCACTTAATTTCGTATCTAAAGAAGGAGAGAGAAAATAACTATTTTCATTGAAATCAAATTTTTAAGAACACAAAAAATAGAGTTCCATACAAATCATTAATAATTTTCTACAAGTTTCCTTGTCACCAATTTACTTGATGAGGGTCTTACGACCTTCATTCACATCTTCCTAATAGTTTGTGAAAATGTCCAATTTTAGCCTTAGACGAAGGAACTGTTCTCGAAAATAAACTTTCAAAAGTTGAATGTTTAATGGGGAAATTCCTATATACTTTGTTACATACCGATAATTAGCAAGAGTTGATAGAACTTAGAGCTAGAGAAATATTTACAAATGGAGACTAGTTTTCTTGAGCCGCCAGTCATAATTGGGCTAGTTTTGACCTGGTCAAACAATGACCAGAGGCATAGAAAACTATGTTTGAAACCTTACTAATGAGGTTTTTAACTAAAAAAAGGTTACAAGAAATTTTCATGTAAAACTACTCGAGGTTTACAAATGTGGGTAACCATTTCTTCACTTAGAGTCCAAAAACAAGTAAAATTGAAATCCAAATTTTAACTTTAAATAGTTATGTGACGTTGCAAAACAGGGTCAATAAGTATCGTAACACACTATGTAAAATGATCAAACAATCAATTTAGGGAATGTTAACATTTTTTATGGCATCTCTCAATGACAAAAAAAGGTGAAACCTTGACCTTTGAGATTGGGGTTTGAGGAAGGTATGTCACATGTCGATGAAAATCGTGATTTAATAACTTTTACAAAGGAACAATTGGTATATCTAAAAGAGAACTCAAACTAAAATTTTCAAAGCGAGTGGCTATGGCTATCCCGTCTGCTTACTTAAATTTCCCAAACATCTTGATTTTAGTTTAAGAGTATGGGTGACATATAAAATTCATTTGAGTTTCATAACTCACGAGGTAAAGTTATAATGTTTTGCACTACAACTTCATTTTAAATAACCAAGAGTATAGTATAGTCTAAGGGTTTATATTTCCATTTTTTTGCTAAGTGGTTTAATTTATTTTGGAGTAATTAAATATAAATATTCTAGAGTAAATGATGTATAAATTGTGAAGTACAACAATGACACAATCAAACTAAGATGTAAATATGAAACAATAATAAAACTATGGAGAAATAAGACTTAGCTGATTTACACGTAATATGGGATTGAATGAACTAAGAGAAGTGATATACGACCGGGAAGCATGACATTACAACACACTTAAATATCTAACATGTAGGGATGAAGTCGACACGCTTGACGAGTTCACTTTAGGGACGAATATTCATGAGTATGTGAATATTAGGATTTTTGAATTTTGAAATTGGTGAATATTTAAATACTATATGGTAGCATGGTCACCAAAATTTTATGGGTCATAAATAAATTTGACAAAAATTCCTTCTTAGTTTTTCCACTAAGGGATGACAAATTTTAGTATATTCACCTTCATATAAGAAAATACCTTTATATTCACCTTCATATATAGGACTAATTCACCATAATATAGTAATATAATATACTACTATAAGACGAAGGAAAAAGTTGATAAGCCTCTCAAAAAACTGAAAGCATAAGCCAAAAATATGAAGGAATAAGTGAAAGAGCTAAGCGAATTTTTTTGAACTAATAACTTGTGAAGGTTTTAATTTTCGCAAATCGTTACTGACAAAAATATACATACATGATGTCATCTAGTATGTTACATATTTAATGCCATACGTCAAAGAAGATATGTTACCAAATGGAAATATATGTTAGCATGTTTAGGTTCCATCTGGGGGAATGTGTTGGTAATGTCAAATGGAAACAAAATGTGTTACGGATGACAACAACCAAAAATTATCATGCATCACCATGATTTTGTTGTTGTCCATTAACATTTTGTACTTGTCATCTGAAAACATGTTTCTGTTTCCATTTAAAACCATTGTGTACTTTTCATCCAACAAATAAATAGAAATACAAGCATCAATGTCCAATGACTTGGAGAAACTTCCATTTTCTACCGACACAAAACCATCCTTTCCTAAATGCACCAAAAATGTGAATTTCCATTTTGAAAGAATCTCCACCCATTCTATAGTAATTTTTTTAAGGTGGATTTTAAAATTAACCCTCACAGGCACCTAGGATAGGGAACGTGTTCCTAGGTGCTAGAGGCTACTTTTAGACATGAGTGACTACACTAGAGCTTAGAATATGATCTGCAATGTGTTGCAAGGGTGTCATAATTACTTCATGTTGATTGCTTGATGTTCATTCCTTAGTTACTAAAGTTTAATGTAACTTTCAAAAATGAAAGGTCACATCTATAAGCCCACAAACCACATCATATTCTTAAAAATGTGCCGAATGGGGATTCATACTTACCAAAGTGATCACCATGAGAGTGAACTTACAACCGGGGCATTGTACTACATCTCAAAATCCATGTATTTCTTGTAAGTGTGTGTACAAATTGTGCCCTAGGATTCCCTCATGTAAGTTTCACTTGATAGTGGGTTATATCTAGAGTGTAACAATGTAATGAATATGCGGATGGAATAAAATGAACTTCCCCTTTCTATGTTTAGTATGCATAGTATGCAGTCCCTTACCCATTGAATGGATGCTAGATGGATGAATATGAAGTGATTTATTTCCTTTGGATGCAATATTAGGTGGTTATAGTAATGTTTAGTTCTCGGTCCCTCATTTTGAAAACATGGCTATGCATTTATATGATTCCCTTGTTTGAATTTTGTAATTGACAATTAGAAGGCTGAAAAATAATTGAGAAACATTCGCAAAAGATAAAATATACATTTAATGAGTGAGTAAGGTGAGAAAGGGTCAACGGATCCCATAGGGATAGGAGCACTTAAGCATTGTTGTCCTGGTTGGGCACTTTGGTATCTTAAGCCATGAAAGTTAAGTCAATAAAATCTTGACTAGGTTGTGTGGTGTGGAAGACCAAAAGGAAAACATGAAATAAAGGAAAAGGGCCAAATATAGTTGTCAACCACTATTTTTCTTTCTTAAGAATTATGTAGATGCTAGTATACTTTTAGGACCTATAAATGTACCCAGTGCATGTGATTTTATTTATAAATTTTCCACTACTTTATGTTGTTGAGTGAATATTTGATAACATAAAGTAGATATAATATGTGTACATGATAACCATGTGGAGCATGTGATAAAATATGTGCTTTGAGTGGACAAGTAAAATGTGGAATGATGAAAAATGAAGCATGGAGACTAGGAAATATAAGTGACCCTAGGGATGAAGCATATGAATTGTACTTGTTGATGTATATTGTGGTTGTTACATTTTATATGGACGAACCTATGAAAGTAGAGTATGAATGTACCAAAAGTTTTGTAAATTAAAAATTTGAGTCAAGTATGCAAAAGTTTGTAAAAGTGTGTAAAATTAGTAGTGAAAGGAAAGTGTTCCCCTAATGTAAAAGAGTGTAAAGGATAGAAAAATTTCCTGTAATTCTATGAAGATCAAGTTTTTTGGGATATCTCATGATAAGGGTAAGTTTTGTGTGTGATCTCATGCCATGCCTGATTTTTTTGGGTGATTTCATGCCAAGTGAGATTTTTTTGGATGATCTTACGTGAAGAGCGAGTGTTGAGGACAGAGTTATACTTTTACTCTCCTTTAATGACTTTGCACTCATAAGAACCACTTCAGATTAAATATATGGATTTATTTATGATTGTGTCGAATTATTTTTAAATTTATTCTCATTATACTGATTATAAGACATTGCATGCATTTTGTAATCGGAAGATTTTGCCTATAATTGTGAAACTGCTCTAAAGGCTTCTATGAACTATTATGATTTGATAATCTGACTATATGTGCACCTAAAGCATGCACACCCAAAGGGAGGACAAGGGGAACCAAATATTTTTGTCTCGATGTTGGGCATTGGTGTCTATGATGTGAATTTGACCCAGTCTGATTTTGAGCAAGTGTTGTAGTTTTTAACTATGTTGTTTCTAGTGTGTTATGTTGAACCATAGCTTTAAGCTAGTGTAAGGGTGATTTTTAACCCAATTGATTACCCCCTTATTTGGGGTGCATATGATGATTTGTAGGATTTTGTGGCCCAAAAGAAAGGACACAAGGCTATGTTTTACCGTATCCCTACAAGGGGGAGGGGATGTGCATGGTAGGAAAAAAAGAACATTAAATCAAAGTAGCTAGTTAGTATAAAAAGTAGTTAGCAATCCATGTAGTAAAAGATAATGTAATCAAGTAAGTGTTCAAAAAAATTAGACCGTGAAAAGTGGATTTTATACATGGGACATCACTCACCATGTCATAAGACAATCAAGACTAAAGTGGCCAAAAGAAATCAATCAACATACAAGACCAAGGGTATATCCCACAAAAATAGCATAAATTATCCAATAATGGAAAGAAAAGTGTATTATATAACCATGGTTTTAAATATTCTTGCAAAGAAAATGTTGCACATGAAACATCCATCAACAATTAAGAAAGGTAAAAAGTATGTCAAAGCGTGAATACATCAATGGAAAGTAGTAAATGATGAAACAATAACACCTATAATTGGTGAGAGTATGAAATTTATATGCTCCCAGGAGAATCCTGAAAAGTACAGATGCCAAGCATCATTGCACCATGTGAAAATTGTTAAGGAATCTACATTCAAAACTAGAGACCAAGTGAATGTGCATGTGTATATGATAAATATAATGAAATAGTTAGTATCCGACTAGCATATTAAGCAAAGTGTGACATGTAAGTAGAATAAGAAAGAAAAATTAGATGCAGCAAAGATATGCAAATGCAATGAATGAGTGTGATGGAATGGTATGCAATGTGTGAAGATGATAGGAGCGAAGTGTATGAGAAGAGGTTAATTTATAAAAGACCTCACAAAAATCAAGAATTAACCATAGAACAAGAGTGTGTTATCTGGAAATGGTTTGAAAATGTATGGTAGAAAGATATATCATGAAACATAGAGCATGAAAAGTGAATGAGGTTAGGTTCAATTCATATTTAGACTCTCAACATTCGAGTATGAACCATACTTGGAGTGCGTCATAGGGTAATGATGAAACACTATTTGTATCAAAGTGCATAAAAGTAGTAGTGAAAAATATTATATGTGAAGCGTGGAGCGTGGTAGTACAGATCATTGACATCTAATGAGAATAGGAGGGGGAATAGAAAGCTTTATGCCCCTCAAGTGAGTGATTGTGGAAGGATCAAGTGAATTCATTTAATAGATCATCGGTTTGGATCTTATCTTATTGGGTTTGGGTTAGAAATGTTTAGTCATTATTTTATACTCAATGCCTCTTTCGACCCCAAACATGTCATCTATCACCTAGCATATCTTGGACACTCACCTGAGGCACACGCGGGCATTTAGCCCTCTTTTATGTGAGATTTGGAAGAGAGTTCTACCATTAATGGTGGATTATTTACAGAAACATAAGTACATTCATCTACTTACAAGGAAGAAGATCTAACTAATAGATCTAGACATCAATGCATCACAAAACATAAATAAATAGTTTATGAAGAATAAGGAACTAGATCTAAGTCATGAAAAGCCAAATAATATGAGAGTTTACACCCATAAACAAGATGTATAGAATAGATCCATGTATATTGATTTAAAAGATTTTCTAGTAGCCACACTACATTCAAAAGGGTCATCTCAGACCATATACATCAAATGAAAGAGATCCAACCCCTCCAAACTAATTTGATTAGAGATCCTAACTATGCTTTCCCCATTATAACCCTTGTTACAAACCCCAGCACCCATACATATGCTTAATGATATCCTTTACAACCCTCTAGCATGAAGACATCTAATCCCTAGCATCTTGACCTCCAAACCCTTAACATTACCTAAAATTTCTGCAACACCTCATTACCCTACTTATTCTCTTAGCAATTATGTATCCTCTAGCACCTTCCTACTACCTTCTCCCTTATTCTATTTTTGTCCCAAGCACTCCTTTAAATATGATCAAAGTCCACCTCCATGAATTATCTGATGTGCAAATCATTTGCCAAGTGTCAATGTGTTCCTTCATAGGAAAATTCTTATCCCCTTTGCAAAACCATCCACTAACTGTAATGATGCCTCTGAGAATATTCCCTATGTGGAATATCCTTTTCTTAGCCTCCAAGGTTCTAGGCTAGCACCTTATCCACTTATCACACCAATTTAGGTCCTTACATTTTTCCTCAAGTTACTCCATGATGAAAAATATGGCTATGTCCTTTAAACCCTTTTTTGCCTACCCCGCATGCCCTAGTTTCATTTAAACCCTTCTTAAACCTTTTTCCTACATAGTTTTCCCCGAGCACCCTTTTATTTACTGGTCTTTTATGGGCATCTCTTGGTACTTATCCAATATTTAGCATCTAACATTGTCCCACACTAAACACATTCTCCGTCGTCGAAACATTATGCTCCTTCAAAGAATAAATAATAGTGGACTTGAAATAATCTAAATAAATAATGGAAGAATATGATATGACTGCATGAGGAGTGGGAACTCTATTTTCATGGATGCCTTAATATTCTACCAAGCATATTCTTCTCCCCGCACCTATTGAAGTAGGTCACCCACCAATACACTTACTTCATCGAACTAAGTTCATCACTCTTAGCTTTCAAAGATATCTACAATGCTTTCCAAACCTTCTTGCTAAGTTCACCTAGTGCAACCATCTTATGACTGACTTGGGGGTATAGTTCCTTTATCCTATTATTAATCGAACACTACAAGGTTTTTATTTCTTCAAAAATTATTATCAACTTCGGCTAGGATTTTATACTTCATGCACGCTTGGTGCCTTTTTCTCGTGATCCTCCTCTCTTTCTCTTTTCCTTGGCACAAACTTTTTCCTCATGGTGGGGTCCTCGTGGATTTGAGACATCATCTTATACGTAAGCACACATTTTTCATACTTAGGCCTTAGGTTCAAGAACATCTTTGTTGATGTCCTCCTTGCAACAGAAATGTTATCGGTTTAAACATGTGCATGTCATGAGAGACATAATTATCAACATAAGTGCACTTCTTGGAGTATATTCACTTCCTGTGTAGCTCCCGTAATCTTGAACTACTACACTTATATCAAACTTGAGTTTCCTTACCTCTTTGAATCGATTGACCTTGACCGGAAGTACTGCAGCATGAAGGAGAAAGGAAACATACACCAAAGACTCTTGGTTTTATCTATCAAATTAAATCAACTCGATACAAAAATGTTGGTATACGATGAACTCATCCTCTCATTGTACTAATTATGATAACTACTTGGGTATTCTCCATTCACCCCCAAAGGTGGCACACATTCACTTATAACACTTTTCCAGGAGGTCCTTATGAGAAATCGTCATGGTGTTACAAGTATATTGTTCAAACCTCTTGGTGTAGGAGGGTTTCTCCTTTGGGTATTCCTAAATAAACTTAGTCTAGAATCACAACACCCCGAATGTCCTTGGTGTGAAGTGGAGCATTTGGTGTGATTACACAACATGGGACAATATCTCAAGTCATGGGACTTGTAAAACTTGAGATGGACCTCTGGAGAAAGTCGCTTATTTCTTCCTAATCTACCTACCACAATCTACTCCAAAGGTGCAAGTAAAAATTATTCTATCCTAATATAACAATTCCAAGTGGACAGAGAGAGAGAGAGAGAGAGAGAGAGCGTGAAAGATCCTACAATAAGTGGTGATACACCAGAAAAGGAAGTGGTTGAATCACATATTTGACTGCCTGAAGTGGAGAGAGGTGAGCAGAGGAGAGGGTGGATAGAATGCACCATGGACCAGAGATAGATTTCACATGGAACACCACTTCAAAATCCATTAAGCACAACTCCTAGAACCTGCAACAAACATCATAGTATGCACATTATACCTTGCATGATGAGAGGTACAAATGACAACAAAATAAGAAAAGGATGGACAGATGCATCACAAAATAGATTTTATTGCTCTAAAATGTTACACGGTACATCATCAACGGGAAAGAGGAAAGAAAACGCCATTACAGAGCCATGGGAGGATGCTTAGACACCGCATTCTACCAAGTTATCCAAATTCACCCCTAGAGATAATTTTGATAACATGCATTAAATTCTTAAGTCCCGAGAAAGTAGAATTGATTCAAGGCCCAAAATTATGTACTGCGGGTCTAGAGGTCAGGGTCATACTAGTGCGGATCGTACCAAGGTTCATCAAACCAAGTTTGGAGCCAAAATATAGAGGAATTAGCTAAATCAGATTTTTGTGTCCTAGACCGCACATGTACATGAAGGATGTCTAGGACCTGAAAATCTGAAAGTTCCTAAATCAAACAGAAATTGGCAAATTCGAACTTTTTGGCCCGCATACCTATGAGACAGTTGGGACAAAAGTACGCACGTCGGACACGCAAAGTCAAAAACACCACCAAAGAAACCATACGTTGTGGAGAATGTGGAGGTCAACGGTCCTCACGGCCCAATCAATGAAGGATGCTTAAGGAAAAGGAATCCGGAATCGAAATGCGGAATAATGTGTCCGGGACACTCGGGACACGTGGACCCGATTTTGCCAAAATAGCCGCAGTGAAGAGAAAAGTCAAAGTTTGACCTCCCGAACTTCAAATGGCCATAAATTTTGACTCTGAGCTCTGATTTTCATAATTTTGATGGGGGTATATATATCAAAATAAAATAAACATATTCATCTCGTAGTCAATTAATGCTCATTCCTGTCAAATGACAAAAAACACTTAGCAGACCCAAAATAGCTGCTTGCACTCAGAAGGCCATAACTTTTGCATTTTTCAATGAAATCACACAAATTTAGTACCATTGGAATCTTGTTTCTGAGAGCGAAATGCAAAATTCAAGAAATTATAGATTCAATGAGGTATCAATTGGTAGTTTCTTGAAAACATGGTCAAGTTCAAAATATTGTTCTATTTGGTACTTAGACGCATTCAATGAAGCATGGGCTGATATATTTCACTGTTGTAAGTCATGGGACAATATGGGGAGCATTTTTCAAGCAACAAAACATCATTTCACTCCATTTAATACCTCTTACAAGTGGTTGAAGGATAGATTTCAGGATTTCCATTTTCCCTCTCTCTCTCTCTCTTCTTATTTTTCTATAAATTGGAGTGTTGGGCTCATTGTAAAGAGGGAGGTAGTTTTGTTGTAGCAAAGCTCTGTCAAAATTTCTTTGTGAAGCCAATGTGTTGCAGGCCCTTGTAGTGGACTCCTTGCATGGTGATCCAGGCCCTTATTTTGTAATAGATTGAACTGTGCATATTAATGAAGCAATAAATACAAGTTTGTGGATGTATCTTCCCTTGCTATGTTTGTTTTCCTTCTCTTTTCGCCCCTCCAATCTCATTGCATATATATTGTGTCTATTCATTCTCTTGCAGGGATCCATTATCATTGTGTATGTTTGAGATGTTGTTGTGAATGCATTTTTCTAGATTGTGGAGAATTGTTATCACCCCTTCTAGTGTGCACTTTGCTTCAGTATCTCACACATTGGAAGAATACCCTCACCCCCTCATTTTCTCGGTATCACCGCTTTAGTGTAGGTTTTTATTTTCATGCATTCTCTCTCCTTGGTCCCTTAGAAAGTTAAATTAGGAAAAATAGTTTTTCCTACATTAGAGTAGATTATGGTAGGTAGTTTAGGAGCAAGAACCAACTTTCTCTAGAGGTCTATCTCAAGTAGCAAGTCCCACAACTTGGAGATAGTACCCATGTTATCTAATCACATCATGAACTCAAGTATATGCACTTGTGTAAACGTAAATGTGTTGTGATTCGGTGATAACACTACCCTAAGGAAGAAAGAGAGAGGGGCGAGGAGAAACAACGAATAAAATTTGAATATGCCCCTCCCGTATAATATATAGAAGAATGAGAGAGAAAGAGAGGGTAGATCAAACTTTTGTTCTAACCACCCTTGTGACACATTGAATCCTACTATAAAAGATTAACCACTATCCCTTGATGGCCATTACGGATCTGCCCACAATTTGTCAAGGTCGCCACTTTATATCTGTTTGGCATGTTGAAGAAGGAAGAACAACAAATTAAAAAATCAATTTCGGTGGTTGGAGCAATCGGATCCTTCATGTATAGATTGTAAGATGTTTTCTTACTTCTCACCCACTTGATCCTGTTAAAATTAAGGTTTTGGTCCTCCTCGTGTAGAGGATGTCGAGACCTTTGCAAAAAGTATTCTCCCACCAAATCTGAGTTCCCAATCAAAATATATGGCCATCTGAAGTTCCTCGGGTCGGGCACTTAACGTGACTTGCAGTATGCAAGGGTCTATTCATACAGGGGCCATGTGGTAGCCCCGCACTCATTTGAGATTTCACCCCTTGCCTTCTCTCTTGAAATTACACTAGATTGAGACACATGGCATTGTCTCCCCTATGTATTTTATATTCTTCTCGAGTCTCTCCTTTAAAGACGTACACTATGCCTGACCTAAGACACATGGAGGCTTGGTGCTCATTTGGGAACTACCTTTTGGGGTGTGCCTTTGAAATTGCACTGATGAGACACATGGTGAGATAGTGCATGTTTGTGGACCACCTCTAGATTCACCTCTTGAAAGTGCATCGAAGAGACACGTGGCTCTTTCCGTTGGCTTTCTCTTTTCTTTGCATTTGGCTAAGTCCCTTTTTCTTGGTGGGGCCATACATCTGACCCTGGACACGTGGAGGCTTCGTACTTGTTTGGAAACCACTCTAAATTTTACTTTTAAAGTAGTGTCATGCTGACACTTGGCTCCTTCCACTAGCCTTTTCCCTATTTTGACTTTTCAACGGCTGATTTTGTCCCCTTTTGGACCTGGGATATGTGGAAGGCTCGCGCTCATCTGAGTCTCCACTTTGGGCCACACCTTTAAATTTACACTGATGTAATACTTGGTGCCATCTACAATTTCTCTATAATTAGTCAATTTTGGGCCCGCTCTGTCTCCCTTTGTTGACTCTGTTGGACCCTAGACATGTGGAGTGTTGGCACTCATTTCAATCTCTCAACTTCCGACCTAGCCTTGGTGTTACGCGATCGAGACACGTGGTGGCTTCCTCCGGCACTCTTACACTTAGTCAATTTAAACATCTCGTATTTTTCCCCTTTTTGGACATGGGACACGTGGAAGCATCATGCTCATTTGGGAGACCCATGTTTGGATTTACCTTTGAATATGCGTCGAGTTGATGCATGGTAGGTTCTACTAGTTCTTCCATACTTAGGCAATTTGGGCCCGCTCTGAATCATTTGTGAAGCTAGACGACTTTGAGCCTTTCCCCACTTCCCTCCTGAGAGACTCGGTTTCTCCATTTTTGATTCCTCCTGTAACTTTGATTATTGGATTTGATTGTGAGCTCACAGACAAAGCCAACCCTTAGGTTTTCTTCAAGCGTGGGTCGTGTTTGATCAATTGGGATAACATGACTTATTTAACCCATTGGGTACTCCAATCTTTGAAAAGACAATGGTGAGGAGGAAATTACCAAACATGATCTTCTCTCTATCGAGCTCAACATTTATAAACTGCTATGTAGTAAAATTTTATAGGTTATATATGGTCCCCTCTGACATCTTACGGCATACATTCAACCAGTCCTTGTTGATTTGTTTCCATCTCCCTTGTCCATTCATCTTTGTTACCAAGCATAGGACCATCCTTATCATAGGTTTGGTGATTTCAGAAATGTCAAAGTAGCATGAACCTTTCTTGTATTCATAATCATCAATTGTATTCTTTATGGCATCTTTGTCTTCCAAATCATCGTCCATTGATTCTCCTTCATAGATAAGGTCGCTCAACTTAGGAATCAGCTAAGGGGTTATGCACATCCTCCAACTTGTGAAATAAAAGTGTTCTTCATACATGTGTGACATCAACCATTGGTATAGTCACTTAGGATTTATAAAAAATGGAAACTCATAGAGTTGCAAAAACCTAACCTTCTCCATTTTCACCTTCACTTGATTAGCATAGATAGAATTCCATCTAGTGTCCTCTTCTTTATAGGGTGAACTAGCTCTAGTGTCATTTCATTTTCTATGGTGCTCGCTCAATGGTTTTAATCACTTGAAGCCATCTTTCTCGATATAAGACACTCATTCCTTAGCAAGTAATACATTGTTCGGGTATTACATTTAGGCGTATCATTCTTCATTGAAACTAGTAGAAATGGATGTTTTTCTTTTTCCCTTTCCCTTATTGAGTGAAACATTTGATAATTTCCTTGGTGTCATTCCTTTGTTGGCTCCTTAAAACTTCTTCCTCTCTCTTGGTCCCGATTCTACATAAATTCACAAACTCTACTCCTTTGGGAAAACTACTTCAAATCCTATGCCCTAGCTATGCAACCATAACCTGAAAAGCCCTTACTCCACAAGAAAACATAACACCCGTAGGATCCTTCCCCACAGCCTTCTCTTCTTATGCACATGTACTCCTTTCCACTCTGGTTCACTGATCAAAATAACTATGCTTGTAAATATTCAAAGATCTTCTCAATCCTTCTTTGCAAGGATGCCCAAGGGTGGGAGATATCTTTGATAACTTAAAATGAAAGGTAAAGAATAACGCACCCCCGATATTCTACTTATAACTTATTCTTTTCTCTATAATAAATTCTGTGCCACCTACCAACATACTTTCACAATAAAGGAGGATTTTTCCAACACCAACTTTCAACACTTTTCCTCCACACTCAATCCTACGTGAAAACTTCAGCAACCTTATGGTGTGAAAAAACCCTCACTAACCACATAACATTACGTGTGTGCTTACAACACCAAGACATTCTTCCTCTTTGTCCTAATCCTAGTTCTTGACATTGCCTACCTCATGTTGTTGTTGTGCTTTTCATACTCATACATGGTTTCTATAAATCCTTTATACACCATCCTTCCCTCATGTTCACCTTTTCTATGCACGATCTTCCAATCCATGTTTTTGTTAATTTTTCAACTGGGCCATCAATACCCATAGCTTCCATTACTTGTCACATCACTCCAACCCACAAAATAATTAATGCACCATCCTCTACACATAATTTTTTTGAAATAATAAGTGACTACCAACACACAAACGCATACAAAACACAATAACAACCAAAAAAACAATGAGAAAGGGAAACACAAAGAAAGCAAACTACATTAAAGAAAATCCTAGGCTAATCGGTAACACTATGTTATTTGCAAACACAAAGAATACTTATTTACAATAGGGCTTCAACCTACTCCTATTGAAATACTCAGGAATTCACATTATGTCCAGTACCTATAGCTAGCAAATGCCTGAATCAAGTATATGGGTAGTATAATATGGTCCCAACCAATGGACCTTGAGCTTCCCAGGATGGAGCAAGAATTTAGAATCATAAAGTAAAACCATCTTCCCAACCTCATATTGTTTACTCTTTATGTGATGATCATGTCAAGCCTTTTGTCTCACCTTCTCAGTCTTCTGGCTCCATCTAGCAAGGGATCATCTTTCATCTAACTACATTAACTTGTCAATGTGATATTTTAACGATTGTTCATTGGCCAATCCTCATGTGCACGTAATGCGTAGGGAGGATTACATGAACTCTAATGAAAAACCAACTTCAGTACCAAACACTAATTGGAATGGTGTGGCTTTGTTTAATCTCTTGTAATTTGTTCTATACGCCCATGGTACAACTGAGAGTTTTCATCCCAATCCTTTCTTCCCACATCAATAATCTTGGTCAATGTGTGATTCAAAATTTTCTTAAATGCCTCACTAGTCCCATTAGCTTGTGGGTGATAATGGGTAGTCTTGTGAAGGGGAACCATGAATTCTACCAATAAAATTCTAACTGTCTCATTAAAAAAATGAGTACCCCTATCACTTGTTAAGATTAGGGGCATCCATACCTGTTAATTATATTTTCCCACAAGAACCTAGATTTTGTTGCCACTATGGAATCCCTTGTAGGCATCACTTCAACCCACCTTGTAAGGTAATTTTTGTATGTAATGATATAGCATGAACCTATCCTTCATGCGACTAGAGAAATAGGGCCCACGAAGTCAGGGCTTGCCCATTTATCAAATAGCTATGCACCGACAATCACTCTTAATGTCATTTCATCTCTTTTCCTTGGTTTACCAATGTGGTGGAAATGGTCACAGACCTTGTAATAACTAATACATTCTTTGTGAATTATTTCCCACAAAATTATGTCTAGAAGGATCTTGCGCACAAGTCATATTCCTTGCATAGTGTCCTCTCGCAATTCCTTTATGAGCATCTTCCATGATTGTAGTGCATTCATGCTCAAGAACGCACCAAAGACAAAATGTCATCATGGACTAGATTGTATACGTCTCCACTAATTAACATGTAGGGAAAACACGTATGGCTAACTACTTTCTTTCCAAATTCCTCATTCCTCTCGGTGTCATACCTATTTTGCGAAATACAACAATATCTTCCAAGTAAGAGAGCACGCACCGCAATATGAAAAGTTTTGCATCTTGCATTATATCCTCAATACTCTTCCCATATTCTCTTGAGTCAATCATTGATAAATGGTCATACCCCATATTATTCTTACTTGGCTTTACAACAACTACAAAACTCAAAATCCTAAAATCATAGGACCCACCTTCATATGCGCCCTTGTAGGATGGGCTTGTTCAATAAGTAATTTAATGTCATATGGTCTGTGTAAAAGATAAAAGGCAATACTAGAAAATACTTCTTGAATTTTTATAGAATGTAGATCATTGATAATGCCTCGCACTCTGTGGTAGTATAATTGTGTTATATTGGTGTTAACTTCCTACTAAAGCAAAGCAAAAGGGATGATCAAAAATTCCCTCTCCATGTTGTGCTAACATTTCTCGAATAGCCATCTATGAAGCATCAACATGTACATTGAATGGGTTATCCCAAGAGGGAAAGCGTATAATTGGAGCAGTGATAAGCCTATTCTTCAATGTCTTAAATTCCATATGTTGCGCCTCTCCCCAATGAAATCCAATTCTTTGCTTCAAGAACTCCTCTAACAACGCCAAGATCTTGGTATACCCCTTAATAAATTTTTGATAATACCCCATATCTTCAAGGAATCCATGCACCATGCTCTAGATGGTAGTCTCCCTAATCTGACAATATTGACAACTTTGGTAGGATCCACTAGCAAGCCTTCTTTACATATGATATGTCCAAACAGGTGTAAAATGGAGTAGAGAAAACACATTTCTTAATGTTGGGAGATATAATCAACTATTGACATCTCTCAATCACCATCCTTAGATTGTCACAATGGTCCCTCACCAATCCATATAATGTCTTTCTATCTAGGTAGACTTATAGAAATTTATGGATGAAGTCCTAAAACACCTAAACCCCAATGCATGAAAACACAACAAAGATGTTCTTCAGTCCAAAAGGCATGACCAGATAGAAAAAAATCCCCATTCAGTGGCAAAGGTTTTCTTTTCTTGGTCCTTATTTGTAATTCTAACCTTATGATATCTTGAGAATCCATCTGTGAAAGAATATATCTCACGTATGACTACTCCTTCTAGGATCTCTTCAATGAAGGGGGTTGGAAAAGGATCAATGACACACACCACATTTAAATCCCTGTAATCAATGAAAATCCTTATCCTCCTATCCTTCTTAATGTGTATGACCATAAGAATTATCCACTCTGATTCCTCAACAAATTCAATGATTACTAATGTGATCATCTTGTCAATATCCTAATTGACTTTGACACATAGATTCAGATTCATTTGATAAGGTCTCTTTTGAATTGGGAGCGCACGTTCCTTTAACTTGATCTTCATTTCTCCAAAGGAGTGATGAAATACTTTAAGCTCATGGTACCCACATGGAAACAAATCCTTAAATTCAAGAAATAGACCAATAATCTTTAAAACGTCCCTTTCTATCAAGTAATCTCCAATAGTAGCTTCCTTAGGTTCCACCTCTAAACCAATATTAACATTCTTGGTTTTTAGGGGCTCATGGTAGGTACACACTTTCTCATCAACACTATCGATAACCTCCCATATACCGACAATATGGTTAAGATCTAATTTTTCCACATCTTCACCATCTAACTTATAGACCAATTTTCCTTTCTCATTTTCCATGCATGCACGTGTAAGTTGTACCTCCTCTAATTTTTCTCATCGAAGCATAATTCCAAGCCGATTCACCCAAAACTCTAGTACTTTTTCCTCTTTCATGGCACTATCTCCCATAGATAGGCACTTAACAACCTATAACACCTCATTCACTAATGGTTTAGTACTGATACTCAAAATCTTAAACGAGATCAGCCATCAACTCCTACCGCTTGTCTAATGTAACGCCTCTCGAGTGAATGTACCATGCACACACATAGCCTTATAAGGTGGAGTAAAGATTATGTACCCATAAAGATGGAGGCAGGGATTTTACACCTTCCATCTAGGAATTATCACATTTCTAGATGTGCAACAAGGTGGGTTCCTTGCCATGGTAATCTTGTATAGCAAGAGATGCATTGCTTCAAAAACCTAATAGAGAACGTGATTCTCACCTCGCACTACTCTAGAAGGTTATCACAATGGATCACACACCAGAGTGTTGTGGTCGCGATAAAATTATAGCTAAGCATACTTCTCCTTTTTATCTCACCTTTCCATCATGTCTCCATTGCTCATAGGAAAACATCAAGGTTGGCTCCCCAATGTAACTTTTAAAATCTGTTTTCCTCTTAGATGCCCGACTCGTAGATATTTTTTTACTCTCATCACAGAGCCTCTTAAATACCTTTCAACTAACTCATATGTCCCATGCACCCCATTATCACATGCCACACTAGTTGTATCACTTATAGATTAAGTGTTATCCCACTTAATAATGCCTTCTTTTGTTAGTTACACAAGCTAAGGGTCCTTGATAGTGTGAACATAGATTATATCTAGGTATTCTTCTCCCAAGGGCTCGATATAGGGTTTTGAATTTTCATTTTTCAAAGGAATGATAAGACATTCCTCCTTATTTTCAAAACTTATATTATATACCCCTTGTTGAAACATAAGTCAAGATTGTTCTTATAGCACCAAGGGCACCCAAGTAATTTTGGAAAATTTTCCACCTTAGCAAGGCCCAAGAATTCATAGTCTTTAGTGAATTTCACCACTTGGATAGTGATAAAACATCCTTTAAAACACTAATATTCATTGTCTTTGTCTTATTAGCCATATACAACACATTTGAAGATGATTGTAATTGAGGCCTTCTCATTTGGTTCCACGCTTACAAGGTGATAACATTAACTTCTCGGGCCTGTGTCAATCATAATATTACCTAGGATCCATCTAGCAACAATTTCATTAAATGTAATCTCCTTATCATAGTCAAGGTATATTACTTGGTATTTTTTCCCTTAGCCACTCTCCTAATACAGGGGATGATATTATCTTCTTTCATAATCTTCTTTCATTCTATGGAGCCTCAATGCTCTTCTTCTAGTCTAACTACCATGATTTCTCCTTCGAAACTAGATATCTCCTTGTAGGATTCAAATAACATCCAAGGTTTCCTCATAAAATTCCTTCGATGCATAAGGTCTTGATACTTCCTATGTACCACTTATTCTCTTGTAATCAAAAGTCTCTACTCTGGTATCTCCCTAGCATGCATAGCCTTAGCTCACGCCGTCACTAGTACAAGTTCTAACTTTGACTCAAGCACCACCCTTAGACTCCACTATTTATCAAAGCACACTTTACGCTCACAATCCCAACTTCCTTATCATCCTATTGCTTTTGGCTCATGTTTTCAAAAATTCCAGGCATTCCTCATATTTTTGAATTTTCCCACACCAATAGCACTAAAAAAAATTAGGACACTCGTATTGTAATGTTCTATAGATCCATAACTATAGCAGTTCCATGCGGAATTCATCCCTTCCACCATCATGATTTCCATGGCCTCTAAGTCCTCCTCGAAAGCCTCTAGCTCGACCACCTCCATTTGTGTGCCCTTCATAATGATGACCATCATCCTTGGAGCTACTAGAAATGTCAGTTTGGAACACACCAGTATTAATGGCATCATGTATTTGATCAATAATTCTACAATCCTTGGTGTTATGAGTAGTAGAGGTGGAAATTTTAAAATAGCAAGCAACATTCTTACGGATCGTGCGCTACAAGCATTGCATGCCTACGTACATCATGATCTCTATTCAAAATATCACAGCCTACCATCATCAGCACATACCAATCTCTGAGGATAATTATCCTTTGTATGCCCTTCTACCTCACAATCCATACACCATAACCCGCGACGAGCCTCATGAGCTGAGTTCAAAGACAATTTCTCCAGCTGCTTTTCGATTACAACAATTTGGGCTTCTCGGAACATACTAAATCATGTATCAAATATTCATACCGCCTCAACGCACAAGTATCCCCAACGCCTCATGTGGATCTATGAAAGTATTTTGTGAAAGTTCCCTCCTAAATAGTGTGATCAATCCTATGATGAACCTTTGAGCATGCTACAAAGGGTGAATCTCATAAGATAACTTGCACAAGAGAGTCTTCAAACATGTTTCATACTCCCGCACACTCTCTATTATTCCTTTTGAATTTCCTTCAACACGCTACTTTTTTTTCTATTCAAACTCAATTATGTGGAACTTTGTCAAAAAGGCATCACGTAATGTAATGTAATCCACCAATTTCTGTATTGGTCATACTTCATGTACCATCTATGCATGTGTCCTTACAATGTGGTTACTGAATGAATTTCCTTCGCTCCGATATAGTGATTTCCTTTGCGCACCATAGTAACTTGTACTTTTGTACATGTTATGTGGCATCCTCAATGCCCTTCTAATCGTAAGTGGAGTGAAATCTCATAAAACACTTATTGATGGTATTTTGGACCTTCTCCACTAAATCCAAGACCTTGATTCCCTCTCGGTGTTACCACCACCACCACCCCACTAGATCCATTAGTTCCAATTCATCTAGATCCACTAGATCCTCCTCCTATAGTAGGTAAGGGGCCTAAAGAAGTTGTTTCTTGTGATCCTACTATCGTACTATACCGCACACTAATAGTTTGTAATGTAGAACCACTCCCATGTGTGTTTGCCACACCCCCAAGATGTGATACTCAAACCTTGTGATGTCACACCTTGTCCAGCTTTTTTCCCGAAAAAAAACCCCAAAACATAGGAAATTATTGTGTAGCCATAGATGTACCAAATCAAAAATTATACCTCCTAGGTGTCGCTAAACTACAAGTACCGATACCAACTGGATTATCAACTCTTATCTCAAGAACTATAAATCCAAGCACAAGGGTCTAGTCTCCATGTGGTTTAAGATGCACACCTACAATTCACCTCCTTTATTCATATGAAAATCTCTCTCCGTAAAACCGAGGTGGTTTCTCTTTTATGCTTACCAAGATGGGGTATCTTAGACTTCTCAGGTTCCATATCCTCCATGCGAACCTCAAATCCTTCCTGCAATGTCTACCTCCATAAATCCATCACTTGTGCATCTTTGCACTATCTTGCCAACTTTGTAATGCCCATAAAATTTTGCACATGAAACCAAAAACCGTGACAAAATTTATACTAAAAATTTATGGAATAATTTTTAAGTTTTTTTAAAAGAACTACGGTGACAATAAGGTCAACTTTAGATTTAAAAAGGTCATCACAAAAAAATTTAAATAATTATATTAAATAAAAGAAAGATTTAATTTAGGATTAGATTTAAAATTATTTCAATTAATTAATCCTAAGTTAAATTTAATACTTCGCTTGCTAAGGTCATTGAAAAATTTAATGATTAGAGTCCAAGGCCTTAAAATTCTCCCATTTACACAACTATTAAATTCAAATCTAAAATATCAATGATGTCTATAAATTTGAATGGAAGAGACCACTAACAATAATTCTAAGAAATAATACAAAAATTTAATTAACTTACAACCCACACAAGTGGCCCCATTCAAGGGAATACCCATTTGACCAAATGATTATCTCTCACCCACCCACACCTAAATTTTGTAGGGGACAACATTAACTCATGGATGATGCTAATCTATGCCCTTAGATGGAAAATCAACCCTAAAATCCTTAAGGAAGGCTATTATTCTTTTCTATTTCTCATTTATATCTTTTAGGTTTTGCAGGTTAAGGGAAGATGCAAGATGAGGAAGCCATGGATGAGGAGGTTGCAAGCTTGGGGATGGATATACACATCCCAAATCCATATTATTTTATTTTTCTTTCTCTATTCAACCCCTTTCAAGGGTTTGTAAATTTCTTGATTAAATTGTAAACATGATTTAAAAGAATACCCATTTGGGTATTTTACATTTTCTGAAAAGATCTTAATTATTCCCTTATTTTGTTTTACAAAGAATACTCTCTTCATTTGTTTTATATATTTATATCTCCAAAGGTATAAGAATATATGCATATATATACATATACACTTGTGTATATATGGATATATGTTTACAAATTTAATAAAATAACTAGCCAAATATTTAAATTTATCAAGAGGATAGATATGCACATCCAAGCATACATATATATACAAATAATGTTAAATATTAAAAATTATTTACTAGCATCATGGTTATAAAAACCCGCGGACTATGTTTAACAAATGAGCGGCCACAAATAGGTAAGGTTTAAAAAAATGGTGGGAGCTCAGCCTCCACCCACCCAACATGTACTAACAACAACTAAAAAGAGGGGGGAGGGGTCACCGACCCCACCCCCCATCCCATTCAAATCAAAAGGTTGGGGGTGGGGTCGTCAACCCTCCTCACCTCATTCCCCAACTCCCAACAATTAAAAAGGCCACAATATTACCCATAATGTTCTTTCCTCCTTTTTAATTTAATTTTGTTTGCAATAAACCATTAAGGTATAATATATTAACATATACAATATAATATAAAATTAGATATATTATATAATTAAATGTATATATATTATAATTACATTATATAATGTATATTATAAGTACATTATATAATATACATTATATAGAAAAACTAAACATTTTTGTTTTATAAACTTATAATATATTAAATATCAAATTAAGTTTAAGATAAATTATTTATAACAAGTAAAGTTTATTTATTTAATAATTCTATATATAAATTTACAATTAAATTTATATAATTAAGTATTGTTAAACTTATAAGTGCCTTTATAATCTTCCTTTGAATGAATTAACTCAATATCCCACAAGGTAATTGGTAGAAAATATTTAAGCAAGATAGGGCTCTAGATAATACATATCTCCATTAAAATATCCATTTTTTGTATTGATTTCATCTAAGGGTAGGCTTGGTAGGATGAATTTTTATTATTACAAAACTCTTGTTATCCAAAATAAGCTCATGCTTATTTTTGGTTAACTGCACCCATTTTTCCTCTTTTAAGTGCTTCAATTAAATTTTTAGATATTCTAAGAACTTAAGGATTCCTGAAAACATCTTCATTAGGTGGAAAATTTCTTCCCCTTTCCAAAAATATAAAGAATTCCTTCTAAATCCTCATATTTTTCAAGTTACGGGCCGATGGGCCTTGGAAGGATTTTTTTCCGAAGGTGGGTCGACGGACCTGGGGAAGACTTTTCTCCAAGTGCAAAATTGTAGTTGTGAGGCCGTGGAGGAAAATTTTCCCAAGATAATTTTGGGTTGGCAGGTCTATAAGGAGGTTTTGAACTTTTGTGCTTTTACAAATAGGGCGCAAAGTGAATTTTAGGCCCGTAAGCCCACATGGGATCTTAAAGAAAATGAAGAAAATGCCTAAGGCCCGCAAAGGGACACATGGCCATGTTGAAAAGTCAAAGCAAGGTGGTGGGTTGGCGGTGTGCAATTTGAAATTTTTTCCCTAAGAAGGCATAAATTTAAAAAATTAGTTGCATCTCCGCTAATGCCCAAGGAGCCACATGTCAAGTCTAAATTGCATGTGGGCCGGGGACCGAAGATGATTTTTTCCAAAAGTTAATTGCAAGGGTTGCGGAAATTTTTTGCATTTTGTTCTTTTGGTGCCAAAAGGCACAAAGCGAGTTTCAAGCCCGCAGACCCATTTTGCTAACTAGTTTTCACCATTTTTATATGGACCTGACTTAAACATTCAAATGAACATATCTTTCGATCCAAAGGTCAAAAATTCAACAAATTTGGCATTGTTGGAAATGTCTCTACCTCGCCTATGCCATGGGATCCTAAAATTTAATTTTGATGAGGTTAGGTGGGTGAAAACAGGAAAATGTCTCATTAGTGCAGAATCACAGACCCCCAAATTGACCTCTCGATTTGCACTCCGTAAGTGGGTAATTTGGTGTGATTGCACACATTGAGATTTTCCCAAAGTGTGGGACTTTACAAAATTGGAAAAGATCTCCGATTCAAGGTTGGTTTCTATTCCTCTAATTGGGTGCATACATGAGGACTTGCAGAGGATATATTTCTACACCTAATCTAAAATTTTCCAAGGAGATAGGGATAAAAGAGATATAAGAAATAAGAATTAACTAAACTACAAGGTGATGCACCATAGGAATGATGGACACTGGTTTTTCTAATAGACACAAATCAACAAAATACATGCAATAATCGAGCTCAGATAACCAAATTGATAATGAAATACCAGATGCAAGAAAAAGAGATAGAAAGGATCTAGAATCACTCAGAGATGTATTTTATTGCTCTTCAGATTAATACAATGCATTACAAAAAAATCAGGAGGCAAGAAACATACTACAATTTTAATGGAAGGCCTGAACTCCACAAAATCCTTTACTAGAAGGAAAATGGATCCTGTAAAATAAAAAAGTACAACCCTTTACAATGAATCCCACCCCTGAATTTATAGATTCAATTAGAGAGAAGAAAGAGAGAGAGAAGTGAGAAAGTAGGTTGAAACTCATCCACTACCGTTAATGCCTCTTACAAAATCTACCCCCAAATCCATCTTGACTACATCAACCACTGGTTCAATGCCTTGGAGGGAGAAGAAATGGTGGAACAAATCAAATCCGATTTGGTTGTTGAGGCAGATGGATCCCACATTGATGGCCTTTGAAAAAATTTCCTCCATTTTCCTTTACCTAACCTCTACAAAATTAAAGTTTCAGATCTCCATGGCATAGATGGGGCTGCGATATTTCCAATGGTGTTATATTTTTAATATTTCGAGCCCTAAGTCAAAATATATGCCCCTTTGAATTTTGTATCAAGTTCGTACAACTGGTCCGAAAATTAGTTTTAAAATTCGGTCTTCTTTTTAATATGGGGCACGTGCCAACCATAATTGGGAAAATTCAGTTTACGGTCTCGTAATTTATCCTTTTTGTAAAAAACACAAAACTTAGAAAAACCCTGCAGCACTCTCCGAAACTCCACTTGGATACGTGACACCCTTTTATTGGTGGGGGATGCACTTCACCTTTTGTCTTTTTACCCTTTTGTTAAAATGAAAATTTTCACCTTTTCCTTCGACTCCCTGCTTTGGCCTTGACTCGGGCTCAAATGCTAACTTTTTCCTTTGAGGGGGTCATGCGGCCCATTTTCTATTTTTTTCCTAAGTCTTTTGTTTTCTAGGGTCATATCTTTTGACATAGGAAACATGGTAGTATAACGCTCATTTGGAAATGCTCTCTCCATTTAATCCTTAAATTAGTACCATTTAGACACTTGGAAACCTCCGTCGGCCTGCCCCATGCATTGACTATTCAACTGACTCTACACCTTTTTAAGACTGGACATGTGGAGGCACCGTGCTCATTTGCGTCTCCACCTTTGGACTAAATTTTGGAGATGTGCCACACTAACACTTGGCACTATTCACTTACACTTTTGACCCTATTTAACTATTTTCTACGTGGAGGGTTAGCACAAGTTTGAGTCTCAACCCTAGGCTCTCATTTTAAATTTGTGCCGAGATGACACTTGGCACCTTCTTTATTAGTTGAAGACTTTTCAACTTTCCCACAACTTTTGGGATTCTCGGATGTGTGGAATCCTGGTGCTCATTTGGCTTCCTTTTCTAGATTTAACTTTGGAGAAGTGTTGCATAGACACGTGATTCTCTCTCGTGCCTCCTCCATACTTAGTCATGTTTTTGGATCTTTTCAACCGCTTCAAGTCTAAAGACTTCAAATCTTCACCATTTTTCCATTTCTTTCTCCTAGTTCCTCTACAACATTGCCCCTTCTTTTCTAACCCTCGCTATTCCATTGTTGAGTCTTCCTTAACTTGAAAAATGGATTTAAGACATGGTAATGGCTCGACATAGTCATTTCTTTTGCATAGTGTCATTTAATATTTCTCATCCTCTACCACCGCATTATTGAATCCTTCAGACCTATTTACAAGACTTGAATGAGTTTTCTCGTGTTCTTTCTATGCGATGTTGTGGCTAACCCAATATTTGGCTCGGGGGCAAAATATGGATAACAATTTGGTGACTCAAAGGGGTATCCTCTTGATAGATGAAAAGACCAATTGTCTTATCATATCTATTGGGTATGGAGTTAATAACAATAGTCCGATACTTGATTCTACCTCCGATTCATGATCCTGGCTATTTGCACTCTCAATTTTCATAAGAAATCTCAAAATGATTTTTTTGATAGTAGAAAATTGTTTTTGACTCAAGGCTTCATCTGTCTCTCTCGAATGGACTATATAAGAGCAATAAAACATCACCATAACTATATACAAAATTTTAAATCATACATGCTCCAAATAGAACTTGCAAAGAGTGCAAAGCACTTAAGAGAAAAGCAACCTAAACTATAGCAAGATAATGTGCACAAGTACTTAGAGGAAAAGGAATTGAGCTAATATGTACAAGGTGAAAACCTTCTTTCTAGTAGTGATTTTTTAAGGTAGATTCCATTTACTGGAATCTACAATTTCTCACCCTCCATTGTAGACAATTGGAAAAAAATTGCTACTTTTACATCTTGTGGCCATGTATGGGCCACTCCAAATGGCATCAAACTTGCAATTCCTTCCGGCTTTTCTCGATCTCGCATCCCATTTTAAAACCAGGTCTCCTTTCTAGAAGATCCTTGATTTTTCCTTCTTGTCAAAGCATTTCTTGATTGACGCGTGATTATTCTCTATTTCTTGGTGTGCATTCTCTCTAGTTTCTTTCAATTATATTAGCTCCATATACCTAGCCTCCATTAGTTAAAATTCAAACATCTCTAGTTTCTTTACTGAGCTCCAATGTTGGAAACTCAAGTGATATAGGCAACACTACTTCTTTCCCATAGAAAAGTTTAATTGAAAGCTACCTATAGATCTCTTGGGTGTTATCCTATCATCCCATAAGGCCAATTTGAGCTTTATGTGCCAGGTTCTCTAATTCTCATCAAGAGTTCTTCTAATGATCTTTAGTAGGTTCTTATTTGTGGACTCAACTTGGCCATTACCTTGAGGGTAATAGTTTGATGAAGTGCTCAAGTAAGTCCCATTCTTAACATCCCATCCTAGTGATCTTGGAACCTATGAATGCCAATGCATTATCTGATATAATGGTGGCTGGCACTCCAAATCTGGTCACTATCCCTTCATAGAAATCTAGTATACTAGACTCATTAGCTTCCTTGAGTGCCACTACCTCGGTCCACTTGGTGAAATAGTTTGTTGCTGTCAGAATCCATTTGTGGCCTTGGCTTGAATTTGGATTGATGACTCCAATGAAGTCCAATCCCCATTGCATGAAAGGTTGGTCGACTGAAATTGGGTGCAATGGAAGTGCTACTAGCTTTTCTTTTCCTTTGAAGAATGCACAATTCTTGCACCTTTTGATCCATGCATAGCATTCACTAAACACTCTAGGCCAATAATAACCTCGCCCTTCATGATCTTGAGTGTTGTCACCCTTGGAAAAATGACCTCCAACTGCTTCAACATGGAATTCTTGTAACACTCTCTCAACCTTATTTGTGTCAATACATCTCAGCAGAATGCCATTGATGTCTCTTTTGAGCAATACACCATCAATAAGAAAATATGGGATGGCATGTAATCTGAAATACCTCCTTTTTTCTTTACTCATACCATGAGGACACAGGCCTATTTGAAGAAAGTGCACCATGTCTTGAGTCCAAAAAGGAGTAGGTACATTTCCATTTCGTTCCTCTTGATTATCTTGTAGAAAAAAAAGCATCCTTTTCACTGTTTGCTTCATCTTGTTGACCTAAGGATAGTTGTTCACACAACCCCTTACCATGGACCAGCTTAGTGACCTTGATCTTAATTTCCTATTCCATGACACGAGTGATCCATCCTGCACATTTTTCATTCAAGTCCTTCTTTGAGAAGGAATTCTTTAACTCTGCATGCGAGACCAACAATTGGATTTTATTATTTGAAACTAGATGCTTAAAATTCTTTAATCCTCTGATTACTTCAAGGAATTTCTTTTCGATGAAGGAGTATCTCACTTCATAGTCTTCCAAACCTTGATTGAAGAAAGTAATTGGCTGTTCTATACCTTCTTTGTTCTGTTGAACTAAGATTGCAAAAATTGTGTCACTACCACCAAAGGCATACAGTGTGAAGTCTATAGAGAAATTTGGATTTACAAGATTTGGGGATTGTGATATAGCTTCTTTAATGGCCTAAAATCTTTTCTTTCCTTCAACTATCCACTTGAATGCTAAGATCTTCTTCAACATCAACGTTATTGGCTTAACAAGGGCAACAAAGTTTAGTACAAACCTATGGACAAAATTGATTTTTCCTAGGAAGCTTTGAAGAGCTTTCTTATCGCTTGGAAATGGCAATGCTCTTATTGATTCAACTCTCTCTAGGTCAATTACCAATCATTCCTTTCATACAATATGGCCTAGAAGCTTGCCCTCATGGAGCAAGAATATGCATTTTTTAGGTTTCAATGATACCCCAAAACTCCTGCATCTTCAAAACACCTACCTTAGGTGGAAAATGTTGTCTGCTAAATTTTTGGAAAACACCATGATGTCATCTAGGTAGATCAGTACTATTTTGTTGATCAACCCTTTAAATGCCATATCCATTTCCCTTTGAAAAGTGGCTCGCATTGACAATCTAAATGGCATTTTCTGTAGGCATAGGTGCCCCATTTGGTGGTGAAATTTGTTTTGAACTGATCATCTTCTTTCACCATGATATGGTTGTACCCTAAGTAGCCATCTAGGAGGGAGAATCTCTCTGATCTAGACACCACTTACAAGATCTACTCCATTGAAGGGAGTGGGTAGTGATCTTTGAGGGAGGCTCTATTCAAGTCTCGAAAATCTACACACAACCTAATCTCTCCATTTTTCTTCTTGACTGGGACTAGGTTTACAACCCAACTTGAGTGTTTGATTATAAATATTATACTTGCCTCTATCAACTTGCTCATTTCTTTCTTCATCAGAGGCTCAATGTGTGGGTTGACTAGTCTCTGATTTTTGCTGGTGGGATGAGCAACTAGATCTAGTTTGATTGTGTGTTGTGCTAGCTTTGGATTGAACCCTCTAAGGTATTCATAGCTCTAATAAAATACATCTGGAAATTCTTGGAAAAGTTGTATGAATTCATACCTTTCCTTATCCAACTAGGATTGACTCTGAATCTTCTCCTTTGAACTTTATGTTATCCTTCTCTTTTCTAAACTAATCATTAGGGTTGAAAATAGACTCCAATGTCACTAAGCCTTTGGAAAGATTGTTTTTATGTAGCTGTACTATATCTCGATTCCCATATTATTGCTCTAGTCTTCTTTGATTTCTAACTGAGAATTCAACTTCTTGCAAAAAAATAATGATTTGTTGATCATTATCTAACACCTACCAAAATGTGTTGTTATCTAGCAGTGTTGGCCTCACAAATACATGGATATGTGGTTGTTCTTCATCTCTTTTGATGATGTCGACCACATCAAATGTTGCTCCCACTCCTGCAAGCCTATAAACAACTTCACTCTCCTTCTTGGGTATGGACACAATGTCAAGGCCTCGAAATCCTCCATAAGATCCCATACCTTATCAAGTTGTAGTTCTTCAAAGAGGTCAATCTTGACATAATAAGTCCTCGACTTGATTGGAAACAAGTTCACTTTCACCAAAAACTTGTAAGTTCTTGATTTCTAGCTTCCTTGCCCAATAAAACCATGGACCAAAGCCTCATATTCAACAAAGTATTATTTGAGCAAGAAAACTGAAATCTGAAGGTTGAATAATATTTCATACCTTTGGGGACACAATCATAGCCCCTCCTCTAGATCCTTACCTACTCCTTGAGCCATCAAAGAAAAATTTCCATACCTCATTGTCATCTTTATATTCTAGCTTAATTAGGTCAGGAAGAGGATGATTTTCTTCATGTAGACAATAGACACCTAGCTCAGATTCTTCCATCTCCCTATAAGGGTCAAAATCATGTCTCTTATTAGCCCACTCATCAAGAGTCAAGTCTGGGATACATCCCACCTTGGTATCTACTTCACAAGTTCTTAGGAAGTCTTCTTGATCAAAATCTAAGTAGTTGGCATTGATTGGGCTAGGTACATAAGATTCAATATGATAATCAACAATGGGTTTAGATCTAATTATGGCATTTTCCCCATACCTTGTCCTAAAGAGCATATGTGACCAATCAGCAGATAGATAGCCTCCAATTTTGGTAGTGAAGTCCTTGGATAAACACAAAGCAAAATGTGGTGGAAAATCTATGATTGATACGTTCTACAAAATAGTCACATTGGGGCAGGCATGCAAAGTGAGGCTCAGATCCTTGATGATCCCAATATTTATCATTTCTGTCCCATCTAATTGCACTACCCCTCTAGAGATGACTTCATACTAGAGGCCTAGTTGATCAACTATTTTCTTTGGCATTACAGAACTACTTGCCCCAAAATCAATCATACAATTGTGCACCAATTTGTCTCTAATAAGAAATGAAACATATAATGGAGGAGGTTTCATATTCTTACCTCCTTGTTCTTTATGGTTTCTTTCAGGTTAAGCCACATTGGTAATCACTTTCTCTTGTTGACTAGGGGGTTGGTTTGAGCTTGACCAATTTTTCATGGTAGTCTGCAGAGATCCCTCTTCCTAGAATTTCCAATGACTCCCATAGTGAAATGTTCCCACTTTTCTTCTTCATTTCCTCAATGATATTGAATAGATTGTCTTTCTATTTCCCTTGACCGCACATTTTTATCTTACACGTGGGATGTCACAACCGGTACCTGAATAGGTCGGGAAGGTGGCTTGGATTGGTTTTGCATGTTGGAATTTGCACTTGGAGCACTACAAACCTATGGAGTGATGGAAGGTTGAGGGTCACCTGAACTCAGTGGTTGGCCTTCTCCAATATTTCTCTTTTTGGACTGTGTATTGGTAGCTACAATTTGAGAAGGGAAATGATTCATCCCATAGAAGTCCTCAGCTTATCAATTGACAAGCATAGTCTCACTTGGAAGCCCCTCTTGTTGATCTCCTTACTACTGATCTCCTACTTGGCCAGGTTCTTATGACACCATACTGGTCTACACCATAAGGCTTGATTTAGTGCACCATTAAACCACATATATTATTTATGTGGTTGACTGCATGGGAAACACCAATCATATTCATGTGCCATATTATTTTGTGCTAGCACTAATGCCCTTGATGTTGAAGTTGTGTTTGGATCATATGACCCAAAAGGTCAAGCAACTTGATGTTTTCCTTGGTTTTGGCTCTGATTTACAGTCTAAAATGGTGGGCTATTTTGCTAATACTGGGGTCTAGCCTAGTACTCACCCTGAGACTAAGCCTGAGACTGATACAAACTAGAACTCTGAGCTTATTTCCTTTTGATGGTTACTAACTCATTCCCCAGGTTCTGAAGCTATTTCATGACTTCCTGGAGTTCCTTAGAGGTGTTAGATGATGAAGTGGAGGCTTCATTGAGCTTTGACTCCTGGGAGTAGGTACAAGGGCTAATGTGGCTTTTGGCTGGTATCTGGGCTTCCTAACTTGGGGTATAGAGGCATGGATGGCCTAGGAGTGATTTTTCCAGCTTGAATCAAATGATTCTCAGCCCCTATGGAAAGGCTATAGGCTATAGGTAAGGTTGTGCCCCCCATTGACTGAATCATCAAAGAAATATCAAAATTTAAAGCCCTAAGAAAGTATAAGAAGGTACCTTCGTTAGTGGGATTTACTATTGCTAGAATCATGTCCCAGGTCCACTGAAATATGAGGTTGAAGTCTGTCATCTACTCATTTGGGGATCTTTTGATTGTTGTTAGTTTCTCCAACAAAGATAAGTTATCACCTTTTTCTCCAAACTGGTTATGAAGAGTTGTGCACAACTGGTTCCAATTTTGGATAGAGCCTACTTCAAGGCTCCTGAACCATTTTGAAGCTTTACCTTTGAGTGAAGAGGTGAGAAACTTGACTGCAATGTCCATCTCATGGATTTCATGGATTATACAAACATTTGCAATATCTTGGACATGATCACTAGGAGAAGTCTAGTTTTCCCCAGTGAAATATGGGATGCTCTTTAATGCTGCTATCGGGACTAGATTTTGTGCATTCAAAGTGAGTGGGATGTTTCCGATGAAATTGACATAAGGATTTTGCTTGAGGTATCTAGATCGGCCTAAGCACCCCTCTTGATTGAGAGAACGACCTCTTTGGGAGGAGGTGTCGATAAGGCTCTATTTGGTGGGGATAGAGACCTTTGGGCTCTTCTTCCTCCCCTCCCTCTGTCTGGGGATAAGTATAGATAGACAAATAATCCCTCCTCTCTAGTTCTTGACCGTGTTTGTATTCTTCTCATGAACTTGATTGGACTACTGAAACCAATGGATTTATTTCTTTTGGAGTCGCTAGATGTACAATTTTAACAACTTCTTAAAAGTTAGAATCACAAAATGCACATCAATCTTACTGTAATAGGATGAAGACTTTTCTATCCCACCAGGTGTGCCAAAAATATTAGTCCATAATCACAGCACCCCCAAATTGACCTCTCATATTTGCACTCCAGAAGTGGGTCATTTGGTGTTATTGCACAACATTGAGCTTTTCCCAAAGTGTGGTACTTTGTAGAATTAGAAAAGATATTCAAATTAAAGGTTGATTCCTATTCCTCTGTTTGGGTGCATACATGAGGACTTGCAAAGGATATATTTCTACACCTAATATAAAATTTTCCAAGGGTATAGGGATATAAAAGATATAAGAAATAAGAAATAACTAAACTACAAGGTGATGCACTATAGGAATGATGGACACTAGTTTTGTTGATAGACACAAACCAACAAAATACATGCAATAATGGAGCTTAGATAACCAGATTGATAATGAAAGACCAGATGTGAGAAAAAGAATTAGAAATGATCTAGAATCGATCATAGACATGTTTTATTTCTCTACAGATTGATACAATGCATTACAAAATAGCCAGGAGGTAAGAAACATACTACAATTTTAATGGAAGGCCTAAACTCCACAAATTCCTTTGCTAGAAGGAAAAGGGAGCCTACAAAATGAAGAATGTCCAACCCTTTACAATGAATCTTGCCCCTGCATTTATAGATTGAATCCAAGATAAGAAAGAGAGAGAGAGAGAGAGAAAGAAAGAAAGTAGGTCGAAACTCAACCACTGTCATTAATGCCTCTTATAAAATATGCCCCCAAATCCATCTTGACTACATCAACCACTGGTTTGGCGCCTTGGAGGGAGAAGAAATGGCGAATAGATCAAATCTGATCTGGTTGTTGAGGTAGATGGATCCCACATTGATTGCCCTGAAGATGTTTCCTACATTTTCCTTTACCTAACCTCTGCAAAATTAAAGTTTCAAATCTCCATGGTGTAGACGGGGCTGAGATTTTTCAATGGTGTCAGATTTGTAATATTTTGAGCCCTAAATCGAAAGATATGCCCTTCAAATTTTGTATCGAGTCCATACAAATGGGTGGGAAAATAGTTTTAAAATTGAGTAACTTTTTTAATATGGGGCACGTGGCAACCAGATTAGGGAAAAATCAGGTTTGTGGGTCCATAATTTATCCTTTTCCCCTTTTCAAAAAAATGCAAAACTCAGAAAACCCTTGCCACCTCAAAACCCCAATTGGATATGTGGCACCCTTTGGTTGGCTGGGGGATGCACTTCACCTTTTGTCTCTGTGCCCTTTTGTCAAAAGGAAAATTTTCACCTTTTCCTCCGACTCCCTACTTTGGCCTTGACTCGGGCTCAAATGATGACTTTTTCCTTTAGGCGGGGTCACGACCCATTTTGTGTTTTTTGGCTAAGTATTTTGTTTGGCAGGGTCATATCTTTTGACCTGGGACACGTGGAAGTCTAGCGCTCATTTGGAAACCCTCTCTCCATTCAATCCTTGAATTAGCACCATTTAGACACTTGGCAACCTCTGCTGGCCTGCCCCATGCATTGACTATTCAATTGACTCTATCCATTTTTTAGACTGGACACGTGGAGGTGCCATGCTCATTTGGGTCTCTGCCTTTGGACTAAATTTTAGAGATGCGCCACACTAATTCTTAGCACTCTCTACTTACACTTTTGTACTTATCTAATTTTTAGGCCCACCCTATCTGCCTTTTAACCTTGTTTGACCATTTGCTACGTGGAGGGCTCGACGAAGTTTGAGTATCTTCCTAGGCTCCCATTTCAGATTTATGTAGAGCCAACACTGAACCTTCTTTCTTAGTTGAATAATTTTCAACCGCCCCACAAATTTTGGGATTCTAGATGCGTGGAAGCCTAGTGCTCATTTGGCTTCCTTTTCTCGATTTAACTTTGGAGAAGTGCCACATAGACATGTGGTTCTCTCTGCTGCCTCCTCCATACTTAGTCATTTTTTTGGCTCTTTTCTGAACTGTTTCAAGTTTGAAGACTTTGAATCTTCACCATTTTTTCCTTTCTTGCTCTCGGTTCCTTTACGGCCTTCCTTCTTTTCTACCCTACTATAGCATTGTTGAGTTTTCCTGTAACTTGAAAAATGAATTTAAGACATGGAAACGTCATGACAGAGTCGTTTCTTTCACATAGGGTAATTTAATCTTTCTCAGCCTCTATCACTCCATTATTAAATCCTTCTATGACCTATTTACAATATCTAAACAAGCTTCCTTAGGTTATTTCTATGATGGGTTATGGTTGATCCAATATTTGGCACAGGGAGGCGAAATACGGATAACAATTTCTTTCGTGCCATTAATGTAGAATTTGATTACTTCAAATACAATATCTAATTTGATTTGATTCGTTGTTAATCCTTCTTTAACACGCTGAATAGACATGGGTTACCCAGACTTGATAGATTATGGAGGGATTCGTGGTAGGACTTGATGGTTGGTGATTGGATTTTAATAACGAGTTGAGTTTCTACTCTATTTTTCTGTTTTCATCATCTATATATTATAAAACTTCTCATTTAAGAAGCAGGAGACATTATAGGATGTGGCGAAACTATGTCAAAGTCATTTCCTGACTCCATTTGAGTTGTAGGCCTTCTCCTATGCCTAGAGAGTGTATTTGTGCCTCTGAGCACCGCATGTAATAGTCTGTGTACCTTATAGAGAAATAAAATCTTTTTTTATGGCGTCTTTCAACCCTTGGAATTTTTTTTTGTTTCTCTATGCCTCTCTATTTCATGTTTGCTCCCTATGTATGTATTTCACATTTGTAGGTGTAAGATGTTGTGGTTCGTGTAATTTCAATGACAGATTTGGATCTCGGTCTGTGTCACTTCTGTCTGACCTCCCTCAGTCCCCTTTTCCGTGTTTCATTCTCCCTCAATAGAGTATCTTTCCACTTCCTTTTCTGTGTATCACCACTTAGTGTAGGATCTTTCACCCTCTCTCTCTCTCCTTGTCCCCTTAGAATGGTTAGATTAGGATAGATTATATTCTTCTTGTAGTGGAGTAGCTTATGACAGGTAGATTAGGAAGCAAGAACCAGCTTTCTTTGGAGGGACATCTCAATTTTTACAAGTCCCATAGCTTGAGAGATGGTCCCATGTTGTGCAATCACACTAAATGTCCGACTCATACCAAAGCCATTCGGGGTGCTATAAAACTACATCAATAATTTTGGCATGCCTTGTGGGACTGGTTTGAAGAACCTTACCAATTATTTTGATCAATTTGATATGTTCTTTGTGATATTCAGCCTTTGGAGGAACATGCGAGCACATCTAGTGACTCAATCTAGTCAACAACCCAATCTCTAAAGTTGTAGACATTTTTCCATCCATTTTCAATCATTTTCTTCCACATCTTTCATTTTCTTCCATTCCATAAGGTTGTACAATCATGACTTCATTTCCTTCTTGGAACTCACACTTACATCAATAGCAGTGCATTCCACCTCCAATGCATTTCCCAACTCCTTCAAAACAGCATTATGATCAGATCCAAAACCATTATGGTTACCCATATGAGCAAAGTCAAAACTAGTTTGGCTATGGAGCTTATCAAGAACAAGGGGATGCATACAATGGTGAAAGCTGCATGGAGAATGTGGATCTGTTGTATAAGATTCAAAGAATGGAGGCTAGTATGGTATAATCTAGGGGTACAACATAAATTAAAGCATTCAAGATTGGTTTTAGGGAACCTTGTCCATGGGGAGGCCCTTTCCCAAGACATTACATCCCTCAAGAGAAGCTTGACTTCATGGTTGAAGTGCTACCTCAACTTGCATAGTGGATTGGTGATATTGAGGCTTAAGATTTGGAGACAAGACAACCTTGAAAACGGGTAAGTCTACCACCTCCTAGATCTTCATTTTCTCTTTCTCAAACTTTAAAATTTCAGCATGATCAAGATTCAAGCCTCTCATTTTCTTCCCCAAGTGTTGATTTCTCTTCTCCATCTCCTGATTTTCCATCCCATCTTAGTTCTTCTACTATTTTCCCTTCCAATAATTCATTCCCTCCAAATAAACAAGAATTTCCACTTCCTCCCCACCACAAACAATTACAAAGCTGGTTGAAACCCCATCCACCCCTCCTCTTGCCTTCCCAATTCCATGTGGGGAAGAGACTCAAGAATCCAATCAAGGAGAACAACAAGAAGAGGAACCCAATAGAGAAGAAATGATAGAATATTTGAAGTGTTGGGTTTCTAGGTTTGGGTTTACAAAGATCCCCTTGATGGTTAAGCCAATAGATGAGGTCAAGGTTGAAGAACTAGTGGTGGATGAGGCTGAGTTTGTAGCAGAGAAGGAACAAAACTAAGAAGAATAAGATCAGCAGTCTATTTTCTCTAAGTGTAGTGTCCCTAATGGCACCATTTTTGAAGAGAATGTTGATCTAATCCAAGCTACACAACTAGTTAAAGAGGAGAAACAATCAGCTCTAAGCCCCATTGAAGAGGAGCAGCTGAGAGAGATCAAATCAATGTTGAAGCCACTTAATGAAGAAAGCATCATCGAAGTTTATTTGCTTTCATTTAAAGGGCTTGATTTGATTGATGAACCCATGATGGAGGAGTACCATACAGTTTCAAAGGCTCCAAGTGTGGAGAATGCTATATAAGAACCTTCGTTTCTTCCTCCCACTTCATCCCATTTAATCTCTAATGTTGAAGAGGAGTTTGAGATTTCAAACTTCATGTTGGAGGGTGAGGGGAACCATGGTGATAAATTTGCATATAAGGTGGACACCATGGAGGAGGTCGAGCACATGCAATAGGACAACAAGGAGCCATATTATCTATCAGACTTGGAAGATTTCTTTTGTGGAGAGGAGACCATGGAGATCACATCATTTTCTCCTCCATCTTCCACCTTCCAAGCACATGAACCTACTGTCGTGGAGGAAAAAATTCAAGTACAATAGCCTGCACTTAAGAGAAACCTTGTGGAACCAAGGTTGTAAGATATGAGTCTTTCATGTTCTTCACAGGAAAAGGAAGAGAAAAGGAAAGAAGATGTCATCCCTCTCACACCATCCATTGAGGAAGGTCAGCAAGAAGACTCCATTCATGGAGTTGAAATTTAGAGTGACGGGCACATCCAAAGGATCAAATCATTCCCAATTAGGTACTTTGCTTCATTGGAGCCAAGGGAGAAGCCATAACTAGTCATGATTTCTTCTAAGAATGAGGGAGATCCTTAAAGTGCCAAGGATCAAATACAATACCTCTAGGAACCAAGTGAGTAACAGACTGAAGAGGTATTTGTCTCGTTTCAAGTTGATACCTTGATGATATGGGTGGAGGACTGGCTTAAAGTTAGTTTTTCACTCATCCGAGTAGCCATATTCAATGACAAACCATTTACATGGCTGGCCCTTTTGATAAAAGGAAGCTACTTCTCCCTGCAAGTTGCAAGATTTGTTTGAAGTCCCTTTTCTCTGGTTAGTATAGGAGTAGGAGTAGATTTTTTTTAGGAAGAAGTGTTTGTGCACACTCTACATGTCTCATTTGAGGCATGTATGATTTTGTGTCTTTGTACATAAGTTTTGTTCATGTATTGCTCTAGAGGTGCAGAGGCTAGACCCTTCAGTATTCACAACAAAGAGAATCATAGTTTCCTGTAATAATTGCTAGTTTCAAATAAAACACAAATACAGAGCAAATAAAATTAGGTCTCGAGCCATTTCATTTCCAGAATAGGTTTAGGGTCACTAACCAAGAAGTCAGGCTCGTAGCGACTCAAGGGTCGATTTTAAAAGTTTAGATCAGATCAAGTTATCAATTATGACCCCATTCCTAATGGATACAACAAGGCAACTGATATTTTCATCTAGTAGGTAGATATCCCCTATGAGTCACCAAATTATTATCCATAATAAGCTCATACTTAGATTTGGTTAATCGCTACCCATTTTTCTTCTTTTAAGTGCTTCAATTAAATTTTTCAGATATTCTAAGCACTTAAGGCTTCCTGAAATCATCTTCATTAGGTGAAAAATTTGTTCCCCTTTCCAAAAATATAAAGAAGTCCTTATAACTCCTCATATTTTGCAAGTTATGGGCCGATGGGCCTTGGAAGGATTTTTGCCAAAGGCAGCCGGCAGACCTAGGGAAGACTTTTTGCCAAGTGGAAAATTGCAATTGCGGGGCCGTGGAGGAAAATTTTCCCAAGTGAATTTCAAGCCGGTGGAGTGCTGGGGAGGTTTGCAACTTTTGCGCTTTTGCAAATAGGGTGCAAAGTGAATTTCAGGCTCAAGCCCACGGGGGATCTTAAAGCCAAATGA